>CM033733.1:2745806-3345806 GCA_019671005.1 Hibiscus mutabilis | reverse complement strand
GCCATAGCTGGAGTCCATACAAGTTCTGGTGTTTCTGTATTCTGTTCAAGGGCAGACACAACAGCTTCACCAGGCCCATCCCTTATGACTGATACTAGGCCATTGGGAAGAAACCTAGCCAATGTTATAGCAACTCTAGGACCATGCATTGGCTGCGCAACAAGTTTACCCAATAAAGAGGCTGCTGCTGCTCTTTGCTGCAAGGGAATTTCTTCTGCACACAGCCATTTCTAACATAAACAAGATTGTCTTCCAAATAGAAAAGGGTGAAAAGGAAGGAAGACAAAATTACCTTGTAAAGGCAAGAGAAGTTCGAGAATGTACACAACACCACCATGCTTGGCAGCTGCCCAAGCAAGTTCAGGCGTGCTTGCCAAAGCATAGAGGACATGAAGTGCCCCTTCGCGGCAAGCTGGGGAAGAATGGAGCATTTGCAGCAAAAGAAGAAGACTAGACCCATCTGCAACCATGGCCTCCAAGCAAGGAGCATATGTAGTCAAGAGAGAGAGAACGTTCAGGCATAGTTGAGGAATGTTGCTTTCTGATGCAACAGGCACAGAAAAGCATTCAAAAATTGGTAATAGCTTCTCTTTAGTGGAAAATATGGATGCCAGATTAGGATATGCTGTTAGCAAGTTCTGCAAAAGAGAAGTGTCAGAACTCAGATGTATTAAATTCTTTATGACATAGTAGACACAAGCAACTGAATTACCTGTAGAGACGTAAGTCCAGACTGAAGGTTTTTAATCAGCACATTTTCTTCCTTATCTTTCACTTTACTTATCAGATGCAACCAGAGAATCATCAGGAACTTCTTGTTCATCTACTGAAGCACCAATTGCATCACTTTGATGCTCAGATTCAGGGGATGAGTTGCTGATATTAAGTTTTTCATGAACAGCAGAATCCACAGAGCCCTGATTGTGAACTAGAGAAGCTATAAAATCAATTAAAGCCACACAGAATGCTTCTGGTTCACTTATCTCAAAGTCTGGTTGATCATTATAAACCCTCAAATAAACATTGCCAACGAACAGTTCCTTGGACAGTGCTTCATATGCAAAGATGTGGGAATCTTTCAGGTCATACGAACCATCTGGGCCTTGGCTAGCTCGCTGCTGGTCCACAAATTTCAGCAATTCTGCTCGAGTTGAAGAGTTCCAGATTATCTATGACAGAGAAGAAGTTAAGACTTTAAACAATATCAAGATAATTGAAATGAAACAAAAGAAAAACCACACTGTTTACCTCTGGTGACTCCAAGTTCGTGTTCAACTTGGACAGTAGGTCTTTTGGTACTTGATCTCTCAACATACTGGCAAGTTTTGGAGTTAGCAAAGCTCTGAGTGCATTGACTACAGATTCATTATAAGGTGTTGAGCTCTCATCGCGGCACAACCCACTAAGCCTAGATAACGCCTGGGATGCTCTTACAGCATGCATGTTTTTTGCAATTTGAACACTAGCACCAACACCATGGGACTCTGCTGTATCAGATTCCTCAGCAGTTGAGTCATACTGAAGCAACAATGGCAGAAGGTACCTAAATAAACCGTATTATCTAAGTTAAACAAGTTATCAAGTAATAAAGAATTATAGACATAACTTATATGATTGCCAAACAACTTAACAATGTATTAAACCTAAAACCAAAAGAATAACATCTTCAGCGGCAAGAAGCAAAACTAATAATGGTACAAACAATTATCTCAAACTCAGTCTCGTCTATGATGTCATTCTCATGTACATCCAGAAGAAATAGTTTTTACATCCAGCATAAAAACAGAAAAATCCTAATAAATTTATAATAATGGAAAAAATACAGAGAAAGTAATGACACCAAAAAGACTTGAACATGATGTCTGAAGCCACAGGAAATAATCAGCCAACTATTTAGTCTCTGTGAGAAAGGGGACATGGTGACCGAAGATGCAATGAATGATGGTGGTTTGTGTGTGATTGGTGGTTAGAGATTTGTTGTTTGAAGAAGATGAACAATATATTTTCTAGAGAGAACAATTTGTTTATCTGTATTTTCTTATTATTCTTATTAATCAAATGTGTATGAGATAAGCCTTTAAATAGGCTGATACAGAGTTTCAGTATAACTAAAATTATACTTTTATCTATAATTTAAATAATATTTATCCCTAATTTAAATAAGATTTCTAGTAAATCTAAACTATTGACTTAGAAATAAACTCTAATTACAGATTAAATTAAACTCTAACACTTCTTGTCAACTTACACTCCCCCTCAAGCCCTAACACTTCTTGGATAACTTACACTCCCCCTCAAGCAGGTGAGAAAGTGTAGTAGAGCACCAGCTTGGATGTGATGCCCTACTCATATTTCTTTGCTGTTTTTTAGGGAAAAAATCTCCCCTTTTTTGGCACCCATTGAGTTGAACAGCTAGGACATACTCATGCTATTCTTTGAACGACCATTGTTGAAAATTTGCAAACGATGTTGCTGGTTTCTGCATCCTTCTTGAGATATCTACCAACTTTACTATTGTTATTGGTTTTTGCACCCTCCTTAGATGTCTTCTAGCTTTCCTCATCGGTGATGATCTTTTTCGTGTTTTTGCATCTTTTGATGTCTTTCAAACTCATCATTCACGGACTAATTAAATGCTTCCATTCAACAATGATCACAGAATCTACACTCCCAAGTCGGTAGTTGCACAAACTAGAATTCCAAAATTATCTAGTTTTTAAGGCTAAACTAGAACCTCTTCTCCTATCTTTTATAATTGATGGTAGATAGAACCTGGATAGTTTTTAAGGCTAAACTATAACCTTTCCCTATCTTTTACAATGGATGGCTAAGATAGAACCAAATAGTTTTTAAGGCTAAACTATAACCTTTTCATATTTCTTTTTGATTGGCTAAGATAGAATCATTAAATAGAGAATAAGATAACAAAATTAAACGAGTAGAAATTTCACCATAGATGTAAGATTCCAACGAGAGAGAAGCCAAGGAACGAGCGTGGCCTAATGACAACGGAAAAAAAATGATATGCATCTAAAAAAATCAGATCGCCAATTTGATTCAGATCAGAGATGCCAGCAGTGGTGACGACATCAGGACCATTGTTGGCTCATGATACCATGTGAGAAAGGGGACATGGTGGCCGAAGATGCAATGAATGATGGTGGTTTGTGTGTGATCGGTGGTTAGAGATTTGTTGTTTGAAGAAGATGAACAAGATATTTTCCAGAGAGAACAATTTGTTTATCTGTATTTTCTTATTATTCTTGTTAATCAAATGTGTATGAGATAAGCCTTTAAATAGGCTGATATAGAGTTTCAGTATAACTAAAATTATACTTTTATCTATAATTTAAATAATATTTATCCCTAATTTAAATAAGACTTCTAGTAAATCTAAACTACTGACTTAGAAATAAACTCTAATTACACATTAAATTAAACTCTAACACTTCTTGTCAACTTACACTCCTCCTCAAGCTCTAACACTTCTTGGATAACTTACAGTCTCTATAACATTCTACACTTAAGAGAATGTTCCGTGGGAATTTATAAGAGTAATTGACTCCAAGAAAAAGAAAAACAATAGTCCCACAAGGCAGCTATATACAAATTATTTATTTAGCAATGGAAAGACTACATAACAGAAGACGCAAAGAAAATATTATGAATATTGTAACTTTGTAAGAGACATGAAGAGATCAAGTATTTCCCAGATTAAATGGACATGGATAAACAAACGAAAGTGGTGCAAACATGCATTCAAATCATATATCAAATATGGAAAGATAAGCCAACTTACCATAACACCCCAGCCTTTATCAAGGCATCTTGCAAATCAGGGGACACAGAAACATGAGCAATAGTCTGGAGGGCACTATCAACAGAAGCAGGCACTACCTCCAGTTCAGTGCAGTGCACTATGTCATCAACAACCCCAGAAAGCTCAAGGATCTCAACTCTGGCAGTTTCAAACTGACTCAGAACAGAAAAGGTCCGCATCACATTTGTAACGATGATAGCAGACGGTTCATTTGCAGGAGTAGTTGGTTGAACTACACACATGCAACGAGAGAGAAGTGTTGCAAGAAGATGTATCCCACCATCTCTAACAAGTTCTTCACCATTCAATGAGGATGATGCACACCTACCGATAAAAAAGGAAAGAAAGTAGAAAAGATGAAATCTCCAACCAAATTTTTAGGGAAACCATTCTACAAAAGTATATGTTGGTAGGATGGAATTTACGCAAGCCAAACAAGCTCTGATGCTGCAACAAGAAGTGGTGCTCTCTCTGAGGAGAGAAAATTGTTATCTTCCTTGTCAACAGTTATTGCATTGAGCAACATGGGATATCCAGCATATTTAAATGGTTCCAGCACATCTCCATATCTTCTATACAAGATGCATTGTCCTTTCAATAGAAGCAACAGCCTCCAAGGCTGAGGACCTTGCAAGCCTTGCATTGTAGCCTACATAAAGAGAGATCATTAATTTTATTCCAAGCAAGTCGGTATGCACTACACTGAGGAGCAAGCATCTACCTGAAGTCGTTCATAAGCCTTTTGTACAGCAAGAAATTTCTCCCTCCCTTCAGGATTTTTGTCAGGATGATATTTCATCGCAAGTTTCCTGTATTGTCGTTTAAGCTTTTCTTCATCAATGTTCTCAATTTGCTTGGATATGACAGATATATCTCCATTCGCCTTATGATCAGCATCATCGCTGGATACATCTTCCAAGGTAATCTCTAATATTTTGCAAGCTTCTTCCTCAGAAAGATCCATTGGTTTCCGTGTCAACTCTTCTCGCCACATTACTAGCAAGGACTGTAGAAACTCCACATGTTCAACAATCGGCCAATTCGGAAACCGGATCTCATCACATAGATTCCGAAGATAATAACGATGACACCACATTTCATCTCTGAGTTCTGGATAGGTCACTGGTGGCATGGGAGCATAGTCGTATAAAGAATGACAGTGCTGTGACAATTTCTGGGGGAAATCACCAAGATGCTGCAAAACCTTTGGAAAGGAATAAACCATGTATCAGTTGGTGGTAGTAAGTAGAATTGTAACCTTTATCCTGTTCAATTGGCCTTCAGAGATATATCCTCAAGCCATACTATGATTAAGTAGTTTCCACTCATCTATTTGCACTTTTTTAAACATAGTTAAGTTTCTGTCAAAAAATAATAATGACAGCAAAGGATAACAGGGGGAACAATTGCCTCAGGAAAAAGCAAAAGAGAACTATAAGTTATAATTGTATTTAAGAGATAGAGTTTTATTATGTAAATAGAGTTTTATCTTGTAAATGTAACTAGAGTTCTAGATAAAGTCTTATCCTAAGGTTAGAGATAAGAAGTAGAATTTGAATCTAGGATAAACTCCTAATTGTAGTTGAACTCATTCACCCAAGTCTTTAAATAGACTTTGTACAGCATTGTTTTAATCATCAATTACTGAGAATTTTTATTGTTCATCAGATTCTGCATTTCTTCTTCCTTTAACGCAGAAACTTATTTTCTTCACTGCAATATTCTGTTTTTTACATGGTATCAGTCTAGGAATTGATCCCTCAATCAAAAATCGATGGCTTTTCCTTCTGCATCTTCTGGCGCTAATTCATCGGCAGATCCACTTAAAACTGTTGGTGATTTTCCAGAACTCTTGGGTGAAGCAATCACTTGCCATCGATTTGGAGGCCATAATTCCCTTCCTGGTTTTTTAGCTACACAGGATAATTCAGCATGGATTATCGACTCCGGAGCCTCTGACCATATGACTGGTAATAGGGGTTTGTTTTCTACATTTGAATCTTCCTGTTCTCAACAGTCTATTAAAACTGCAGATGGGTCCTTATGCCCTATACAAGGGGCTGGTTCTGTTCTTCTCAATAAGAATATAATGCTTACTGGTGTGCTTTTTGTACCGAATTTGAAATGCAACCTACTGTCTGTAAGTAAGCTTTTTAAGGATTTACAGTGTTCTTTGAAGTTTAATGATGATAGTTGTATCTTACAGACAATGGACTTGAAGAAGATAATTGGCAAGGCTAGATTGAAAAATGGGCTCTATACCTTTTTTGGCAACCCACCCTTCCGATCTCAAGCTCTTTCTAGTTCTACCTCTTCTATAAAACAATATGATGAAATAATGGTAATGACATTTTCGGTTAGGCCACCCAAATTTCTATTATCTTGCAAAGCTTTTTCCTCATTTATTCATTAATCAAAAACCACAGTTGTTCAAATGCCATGTTTGTTCCCTTGTTAAACAAACTACAGTTTCTTATTTACCATCTTCTTATAAAGCTTCTAAACCATTCTCTTTGATTCACAGTGACATTTGGGGTCCTTCTAGAATGAAGAGTATTAATGGATATAGGTGGTTCATTTCTTTCATCGATGACCATAGCAGAACAACATGGACTTACCTAATGAGAGAAAAGTCTGAGGTTGAGTATATTTTTAAGAGGTTTTATAACATGATAGAAAATCAGTTTGACAGTAGAGTTCAGATATTTCAGTCTGATAATGGGAGAGAGTATTTTACTACTTCCTTGGGGGAATTTTTTAAAGAAAAAGGGATTGTCCAAATTAGCTCTTGTGTGGATTCACCAAAACAAAATAGGGTTGCTGAGAGAAAGAATAGACATTTACTAGAGGTCACTAGATCCTTATTGTTTTCTAGTAATGTCCCAAATTACTTGTGGGGTGAAGCTTTATTGACTGCCACTTATCTCATAAACAGGATGCCTAGTAAAGTGCTTAAGTTTCACACACCTCGATCCGTTTTGTTGCAAAGCTATCCAAGTTTTAAACCCATGTCTTCTATACTTCCTCTTAAAATATTTGGATGTACTGTGTTTGTGCATAATATTGATCCTTCTCGGTCAAAATTGGATCCTAGGTCCTTGAAGTGTATTTTAGTGGGTTATTCTTCACTTAAAAAAGGCTACAAATGTTACTATCCTCCTACAAAACGATTTTTTGTCTCTTTGGATGTGACCTTCTTTGAACATGAACCTTATTTCCCAAAGGCTGCAATTCAGGGGGAGATTTCGAAAGAATTTCAGCCTCTTCATATTCCATAGGTATATTCACCCCTAATTCCTTCTATACCATCGATTTTATTTCTACTCCTCCAATGATAGAACATCTTTCAAACATATTATACCCGCTGATCCCTCTACTCCAAAGACTGCTTTTTTTTCACCATCAGCCTCCCAAAACTCTATTTCTAAAACTATTCAGACCCCTAAAAAACTCGGTGTTTACACTAGAAGGAAGAAAGTCATTCCCGAGATTGTTTTTCAATCTGACACTTGCCAAGAGTTGGAAATGAGTCCAGATGATGCTGAGGATATTGGAGGTAATGAAAATTCTTCTTCTTTAATTAATTTGGAAGATTTACCTATTGCTAAAAGAAAGGGGGGTAAGGCAAAGTACTAAGTATCCCATTCAGAGATATGTTGCGTGATGGTAATTTAATGCCATCTTTTAAGGCTTTTACAAATTGTCTTGATAAAGAAGAAATCCCTACAAATATAGAAGATGCACCAAGGATCCAAGATGGAAGCAAGTCATTGAGAGGAAATGCATGCTCTTGTGAAGAATGGCACTTGGACTATCACAGACTTACCAAAAGGCAAGAAAGCTGTTGGCAGCAAGTGGGTTTTGGCCATTAAATACAAGTCAGATGGGAGCATAGAGAGATTTAAGGCTAGACTTGTGGCCAAGGGTTTTTCACAAACTTATGGTATTGACTACAAGGAGACTTTTGCCCCTGTAGCAAAGCTGAACACAATTAGAGTGCTATTGAGTGTTGCTGTGAACAAAGATTGGGGTCTTCACCAATTAGACGTAAAAATGCCTTTCTAAATGGTAGGTTGAAAGAAGAAGTCTATATGAAGATGCCACCTGGGATGGAGCCCAAGCTGAACTGTCAGAAAAAGTCCCTTTACAGCCTTAAGCAGTCACCAAGGGCTTGGTTTGATAGGTTCACTAAAGTCCTTGTACATAATGAGTACAAACAGTGTCAAGCAGATCACACACTGTTTGTAAAGGTAACTTCTAATGATAGAAGAGTCATCTTAATTGTTTATGTTGATGACATTGTGATAACAGGGGATGATGAAGATGAAATCAAAAGTTTGAAGAACTTATTGAGTAGGAATTTCGAGACTAAGGACTTAGGAAAACTAAGGTATTTTCTAGGTATGGAAGTTGCCGATCCAAAGAAAGGCCTAGTGATAAACCAACGGAAGTATGTGTTAGATTTACTCTCTCAAACCGGTATGTTGGGGTGTAAACCAATTGAAACTCCAATGGCAACCGATCTAAAGTTAAGAGGAGAAGAGGTGGGGTGGGGCTGAAGTTGATAAAAATCAGTTTCAAAGGCTGGTAGGGAAACTCATCTACTTGTCCCTAACTGCACTTGATATCTCTTTTCCCAAAATGTAATTAGTCAACACATGACTAATCCTAAAGAAGGGCACTTAGAAGTCGCATATGTACTTCAGATATTTGAAAGGTACACCAGTGCCATGGTTTAATCTTTAAGAAAACTGAAGAAAGAATAGTCAAAGTCTATACAGACTCAAGTTGGGCTAGTGAACTTAATGAAAGAAAGTCGACTAGTGGTTATTGTTCGTTTGTATGGGGCAATCTAGTGACATGGAGAAGCAAGAAACAAACAGTTGTTGCAAGGAGCAAAGGTGCAAAGGCGTAATATAGAGCACTAGCATTAGGAATCAGAAAGGAATGTGGCTGCTTAGACTACTAAAGGATTTAGGAATGAAACAAGATGAGAAGTTCCAAATTCTTAGTGACAACCAACCTGCCATCCAAATTGCTAAGAATCCAGTCCATCATGACCGAACTAAGCATGTGGAAATCAACAGACACTTTATTACTAAGAAGGTGAATGGTGGAATAGCAAGCTTGACTTATGTTCCTACAGAACAACAACTTGCAGATGTGCTTACTAAAGCACTCTCCAAACAGGTTTTTGATAAGTTTATATCCAAGTTGGGTATATACAATGTATACACACCAGCTTGAGGGGGAGTGTAAGTTATAATTGTATTTAAGAGATAGAGTTTTATTATGTAAATAGAGTTTTATCTTGTAAATGTAACTAGAGTTCTAGATAAAGTCTTATCCTAAGCTTAGAGATAAGAAGTAGAATTTGAATCTAGGATAAACTCCTAATTGTAGTTGAACTCATTCACCCAAGTCTTTAAATAGACTTTGTACAGCATTGTTTTAATCATCAATTACTGAGAACTTTTTACTGTTCATCAGATTCTGCATTTCTTCTTCCTTTAACGCAGAAACTTATTTTCTTCACTGCAATATTCTGTTTTTTTTCCCCTTAAAGCTGGAAAGTTGCTTTTCTACAAGAACAAAAAGATATCCGACTCCAACACACATAAAGACAGCTGCAGAAAGAATCTGGGGGAAAAAAGAAATGTATGTCTCACCTAGTCATTTACATGTTTCAATTTCCATTTTTATATAAAATTAGTTCATCTATTTTAATTCAGAAAACTAATTGCTTATTTATAAATAAACAATATACTTGGGAACATGAATTCCTTTGTATCATAAACCATTGACTATTCCAAACTACTTTATATTGCATCATAATCTATAAGACTATATGCTTATGTTCATATGGGTCCCTACAGAAAACCCCACTTCTACCCTGCCAATATCTTTTTTGCATGTGAAAGCGCAGAGTGAAGACATCAAGATAACATACTATTGCACAACTAAAATATGGTTCACCTGACGAATCAGATTTTCAGCTCGCATTTTATGTGTCCAAATGATCTCTGGAGTATCAGACTCAGAAACCATTGCCGCAACAAATGCAAATGGGCCACTACGCTCTAATACATACAGCAAAGATTCAGGGAGGAGTCCACCCAGTACGCTACGTTTAGCAAGGGGCAATGAAGAGGCAACTGCAGCTTCTTCGCCACCATGGAAAGCTTGATGGAGATGAGTTACCGAGAAGAGTTGTGCAATTGAAAGAAGGTTGGACCCAGGGTATGCCAGGGCAAAATAAAATGCACCTGTGCTGTACAGACGTGTCATGGCCTTGGGATTTCTGGTCACAATGGCCTTCAGCAATGCAGCAGCAGCTTCTACAATACTTGGCTCGCCAGAAAGCATAGCCTTTTAGGGAAAAAGAAATAGATGCAACTGTATGAGCAGAAACACTTCATAGATAGATTATACTATTTATAAAAGAAAAAATATCCTATTTTTCATTAAAAACGGAAAAGTGAAGTGCAACTTTCTATTTGCAATATCAGGAAGCACAACTAAATTATCAACTATACCTGCGCAATATGTGGAAGGCAACGTGGACTTGACAAAATCCGTTTTACCCTGGGAGTTGGGGTAACTATCTCACCAGCATCATCTAAGTCTGAATGTGAAGAAACCATGCTATGTAAAATAGACAATGCAGCCTCTCCTACCTGCAAACAGAATTATCAATTAGAAGGCGTCAAGAAAACAATATTAGGTTATACGAGAGAAACAGCCAAAGCAACACCAGTGATCGGCTGCTTTGCACTTAAATACAGTATCATAAATATGTATGAACATAACATTTCAATGTTCCCAAACATTATAGTGGCTCAAAGAAACATCACTTAAGAAACTAAAGTACAGGAAACACATTGTAATGCATATTTAAAAGTTTCATAAAGAAAAGGAATAAAAAGGAGAATAAACTCTGCAGATGATCCCAATCATTAAAAAAAACTTCAGATTTTCAAGCATTTGACAAGCAAAAATTGAACAATAAGAAAATTCCAATCAGTTAATAGACCAAAGTTACCACTGTTTAAGCAAACACTGCAAACCACTCCCACGATGCAAATGTATCTGTGCAAGAATGCAGATCAAATGTGAAAGACAATACCTGAGATGGTGTAAGGACAGGAACCCGAACAGATAGTGCCCAGCGAAGCTCACGAATATCTCGTAATCTCTTCCAGTCCAGCATACCTGAAGCCCGGCACCTTGTTGTCCAATCAATAGCTTTCTTTGACCACAACCTTCTGACAGCATCCTTCTCTAAAGGCCCAACTTGCTCACCATCTTTGTCAGATATACATCCACTCCTTGAGTGGCTCCATAAAAGCAGTAGCGGCAATCAAATTTGATTGTAAAGGGATAGCAGTCCTCTCAGAAGCTTCATGAACCACAGTTAGTAAATCAACAGCTAGCACACATCCTCCCACCAAAACACAAGATTCCACATTTGCTAAAATCTTCATTAAAACCTGCACTTACAGAAATACAGAGTTTGTCACTTTCAAAATGATCATGACTAGAAATCAAAATTTATTCTAGACTTAAGATCAAGCCTTCTCCATGCTCCATCACAGATCTAATTAAGATTCTCTTATAGTTTGAAATAAGTAAAGCACCTAAAATTTGTTAGTAAAAGGCACCTTCAAAAATAGTAGTAGACGGTGTCTCAAAGCTCTGTCATCTGTTCTGTCCAAAAGAACAGTAATGTGTGCAGTCCCTTCAAAAGGGCCTATTGTATTGCAATGTTGTTCATACACAATTGCCATTGCCCTTGCACAAAGCTCCCTAACTGAAGAGCCTCCACCTCCTCCAAAGCCATCTAATCTTGCCATATCACACCAATCATCAGAAGAACCCAATTCATCTGGAACAGTACCATCAACTGTAAGGCCTATGTCAGCATCACATAAGAACCGGTGATAGAGTGCTCTGAAGAAAGCAACGGGGTCACGAAGTGGAAAATCCTGTGCCCTACCACTACTACCACTCTCAAGCAGCAAACGCAGATAATATTGACCAACACAAACTTCCTTGGACAAACTAGGATAACTAACAGAGAATTCAGAATAGTTCCAAGAGATCCTGGGAACACTATCTTGGCCACTCATGCTCTCTACCACAGCATCTCCAGGAACAATATCTTCAGTGCGCTCCTTCTCAACATCCAATTTATGAACCTCCGCTTGCAAAGCTTCCCGCAACTCTTGCCTGGTACGCTCATTCCAGATCAAATCCGCACGGTTATGATCAAGGCTGAAAGCACGCCAAAATTCAGGCCAGTTACATAGTAGGCGACCAGAACCAACAGGTGTGTTCTCCACAACAACCTGAGCAGGTGCTGGAAGGCCAGTGTTATGTGACCCAACTACATTGTCATCAGAATCAACCGAAGTTGAAGCATTTGTTTTTGATACTCCATGCACATTTGTTGACGGAGAATCAGTGGAAGCTGATATAATTAAATGGCCATTTTGAGAAATTCCTGTGGAATATGCATCAGTGGTCAAACTTTCGACAGTATGAGCAGCAGAAGATTGATTTAAAATTTGACTGGAGTTGGGGTCTGCGGTTGATTTTTTATAGTTATCTGCCACTCTATGAAAACCAGAATTAGTCTGCCTCGCTGCATCACCTGCCTCAAAATTATTAGGAGATGGTGAGGATTGCTCTTGTGATGGAATAGCCTGCCCTGTACGACCTCTCCTCTGCTGAAGTAAACGCCTGTGTCTTTTACTGGTCAATGATCCTTCTTGAATAGATTCTTCAGTTACTCCATCAGGCCGCGTGTGCAAATAAGCAACAAGCCCAGGTGGCAAAACTCTAGACAACAAGTCTAGAGCTGGCTGGTAGGAATCTGCCCATAGAGCAACAAGCTGGCGACTAACCTCGAGGCGCTCTCCAGCAGGAAGGAAAAATGCATGCAATAAATGCCTCAACAGAGCACCATCACGTAAAGCAGCATCGCGCATTGACTCTGCGCAGCAATTGCATCTTCTTCCGCAATAGTACGCATTATCACAGCAACTGTTTCCCTAACACTCTCTGCAGGATGGGCAAACAAGGCAAATAACCGACGCTTCAAACCAGCTACTTGGCGCAACAGCTCAACAAAAACAGTGTATTGGGTAGTTTCACCATTTGGATCACATATCATAGCCTCCAGAACTTCAACAACAGCCATGGACAATAATGGGGATACAGACATAGGTTTCAATCTGTTAACAAGGATAATGACATAACCATGCTGAGAGAACAATATGGACTTAGTATGCATAATTGTGGCATGTTGCTCTCCTTTAGAATCTGTTAGAACATTTGAATCCCCAGGGCCACCACCAATGAGTGCTGCAACAAGCCTTGCTGCTTCAGCAGCTACACCCTCAGAACCATTTCTAAGTAGGCCCATTATTCTTCCAACAGCAGCCGGAAAAGACACAACATGAGAAGCAGCATTTTTGGAAGCTAACAATCTCCGTAAACATGCAATGAAACCCATCACTGTTGCAGCCGCTTTAGGTGAAGGAGGCGGCAAGGGAGGAGACTCTGGAGGAAGATTTGGTGTTGCTGGAAGCATTGTTATCAAGGCCATCAGAGTCACCTCAGGGACTTCAACAGTAGGAGGCACCCCACCATATGGAATGCATGCATTGAACTCCCTAATTCTGCGCCATAGCTTAGCCCTTGAACCAGGAATAGAACCACCTTCAGCAACAGCATCTTTGGCAGCAGCAGCTAAGTATTTCAAATGCATGGATGCACTTTCCACATCTGCAAGAGAGCGTTGTTGCCCAAATTGCAAAGAAACTCTCCCACAAGGTGGATTAATGCGATGACCAGGCATTGTCAGCCTTGGCAATATAGGTACAGGGCACTGACCCTGGACAAGGAGACGATCAAGCAAACCACATTAACTAATTATATTATCAAGAAATTATAAAACCAAAAAATAGTAAACGTGATGATTAGAGAAAACGAAAACCCTGTCTGTGTGCTAGACAGAACAGGTATACCTACTTCTGTTTGCAACACATCACAAACTGCTGCCAGTAAGCTATCTCGTGAGGTGCTTGCATAGACCTGTGAGCCATAAAATACAGATAAGATGCATGCTCTAACACATTAAGCTTTCAAAGACGGAGATTTTATTCTCACATGGATAGAGCATCCATCATTGAATTCAATTGCAAACATCTGGGGCTCCTCTGAAAATCGAACAAGGGAGCTCACTGCAGATAAAGGACGAACAATAACAGCCTGCAAAGCTCTAAGGAATATACTCAGCATTTGATTAATCTTACTACAAACAATTCTTCAGAAAAGATCAAGCATGTAATATCAGCCATCTGCATTGTGCAATAAGAAACACTTTCCCCTATATGTTGAACTATTAGTTTGACACTTTTTATCAGTCATGCAATATAGCAATTAATTTTTGCTTATGTTATCCAAAGAAGTATCCGCTAATGCCTTTAGAACCATAAACAGAGAATTGCATTTCTCAATTTTGGAGCTCTTTAAAGCCTTACTTTAGCAGCAACATTTTTATCTCATGAACTTGAATGGTTGTTAAATGATTCAGGGGTAGTGACCACACTCTGCCTTTGGATTAACATATTAGCAAAGATGGTCATGTCTAGCATTCAGCTAGTCCTGAGTCAAGCAATTCCTAATTATATACTACACTTCAACCAGAGCAAATGCTAAAGTCAATTAAGGGTAATTAACCCTAATAGACTCATAAGGCAGTTATGCAGGCAACATACAGCATCTACAGTGTAAAATACTAATTCTGTTTTTTATCAATGGATGAAGCTCGTTATCTTACTTCATAGTTATCTGGCCGCCTCTCAACAAGGGAAGCTTTTGTGAGGATAAGTTGACGAGAGACAGCATCACCATGCTCTCCAAGTCCTCCTTTTGGGCCAACAATGAAACTCAATCCAGGAATATTTAAGGTTCCATGAGCAGCAGAACGCAATCTTGTCACAGACCAACCACCACAAGGAGTTTCTTCTGCTCCAACAGCTTCTTTGGCTGTGATTACCATATTAATTAAATAAACACTAAAAGAATTATATCCAAGAAAAAGAAGATGCAAAAAAGAGGTAAAGAGGAAGAAACAGAATAAAGTTCATTTTAGTAAGGTACCTCTTTGCTTTATATACTCTGTTACAGTGAGAGATTGTGAACTGTCTACGGAAAGTGACACTCCAACCATCGATTTTGCAGTTTTAGTCTGCATGATATATTTAATGATTAATTTATCAATGAAAAATGTAAGGAGAATAGTAAAAAGAATTTCAAGATGAATGGAAACACAATTACTATGTTTGAAAACATGAATTTTGGATGATGGATCTAGATTTGGTTTTTTATATAAGTAGAGCTGGATAGCAGTAACCATTATCTAATAACAAGTAAGAACTTAAAACTATAGGCATTTGGAAATCTCAATAAACTTATGTATTTGGAAAAGTATATTAGAAGGATTTCAAGTTTCTTGAATTATTAGGTATTTCAAATTCACTAATGAAAAGAGACCTAGCAAATTCATGAACTTGAATGTAATCAAGAAAGTCATGTTTTCTATGTGTTCTTTCACCTAAATTTGTATTAAATAGAAATACAAAACACTTCTTTCAAATTTAAGTTCCCAAAAGCATCCAAGGTTAAGAAAATAATGAAAGTAAATTAGAGATGGTATCATACCAGATTTGAAATGATAACAGAATTTGTGGTCCCTGTAGCAGCTTGAAAGGCTTTAGATTTCCTCCCATACAAGGGGCAAAGAATGAAACTACCATGATCAACGTTTTTCTTCCCATAAGCATCCGTCAATATAACAATGGCTGGGGAAGACATATCTCTAAAATCTAAACACCAGCGAGGGTCTCCAGTTGTTAAGTCTATAAGTTCAACCCCACAATACGTGACCTTCAATTTCTGTACAGACAATCAGTAGTTAGAACCTTGAATCAGAAAATTTATCAAATAAATCTGAAGTAACCAACAGTAAATAGAGACCATAGATAGTTATAAGAGAAAATCTTATTTCAAAGACCAAAATCTCTGATCTCAAATCTCAATAGTCAAACCTTGAGCCTTAGTATATCCAATTATCAACATTGTGAACACTCAAAATGTCAATAAATCAAGTTGAGGTAAATCAGAGTCTTTTAAAGCTACCAGGAACTAAAACAGCATAAGAATTCTAGGCTAAACCCTAAACCCTATATAACCAAAAGTACTAAGAAATCAATAAAATGAAATCCTAACAATTTCAATTCTCTGATCAGCATCAATGTATCTTTGCATCATTTCCCATTATCACAGAAGCCTAAAATATGTTTGACAATTTTACAAAGCCAAAATCGAAGTTTATAGAAGTTTAATTTACGTTTGACTAATAAAGCTATTAAAGAATAATCTAAAGAAAACAGCCAAATTCAGTAAACTGGTAACTAATTTTCATCAGAAATCCAAATTTTAGCACTTGACAAAATCAACAAATGCAAGAGCAGAACTTAAATCTAGCAAAATCTTACAAAGGGGGTCCACTCAGCACGGCGTCTCCGTAGATGCAACACGGGGAACTCCGCCACGGCTCCCAACCGATGCCACCTAATCCTATGCAATTCAGTCAAAATACTAGCCCGATACTGCGACGAAAACTTTATCGCCTTAAATTTCCCTTTTCCATCGGTCCTCACGTTCAAATTGAACTCAGTAGAATTCTCATCCCTGCCTATAATCGGCGTGGCGGCTTCAAAGTCAGTAGACACATCGTACGAATTCGTTACTGACAAAGTTGACGGATCGAGCGTGATAATCGCGACATTCGAAATGCAAAGAATTCGCCTGTAGCGTCCGCGCCACGAGTGCTTGATGACGATGTAGCGGGCAAGGTACTCAGGCTCTTCCTGGGGAGGAGAGTTAGCTGACTGATGGTGCTGGTCCATGGATGAAGTGGGTCGGGGATCGGATCGGGTCGGCACGGAGTCTAGGTACTGGAGAGTGTGGAGAGGAGGAGCATTGTTATGGCGGAGGAAGTACCAGAGTCCCACACGTTGAGCGGGGTGGGTACGGTGAGACAGAGACTGATTAGCCCCCAGCTTCTAGCCGTATTTACCAAACTGCCACTCCGGCCAGTTCGTTTTGTCTTTTCCGATCAATTTAAACCTAATTTGGCATCGGAAAAAACGAGATCCAGCTCTTAGTGTGTGCGGTTTGAGCTTGAATTTTGTTCTGTTAATTATTAGTTAATTTTATGGATTTGAAATTAAAAGGAAAATGAAAAGAAACGAAGAGAAAATGGATTGAAGCAAATAGAAAGAGAGGAGAAAGAGAATGGACAGCTCGAAGAATTTGTTTGATTTGGTTGTGACCGACCTTCAACACTATCAAAACAACTACTAATTGCAGTTCGAGATAAACATTACGTGGCGGTGACTCACGGCTTTATTTATATAGTCTTTGGGTAAAATACGCAAATAATCCCTTGATTATAGGGCATTTTTTTTAGTCACTCTCATCCAAATGGCCCTTCTTAAAAGCAAGTAAGCAGACCAGGGATTTGAATAGTTGTCCGCAACTGCAATAGCTGTCATTATATAGCACTTTTGGCATCATTCGGAATCATGATACACACAATCATTATGTTCGCAATAGTATTTGTTATTGAAAAATTCACAACCAGATACTTGCAGTGACCGCAATAACATATGTTATGTCTTCAATCACAATAAATGCAAGGTGATCGAAAACGCGGCCACAGCTGCAGTTTAAATCCCTGAGCATGGCATGGCTAATATCCTCTTGTTGATCTCCACATTGAGCACACAAACCTGTAGTGTTGGGGTCAGGTCAGTTGGACCAGCATAAATTGGCCTCCCCCATCCAAAATCAGCTGATTCATACAATGCAAATCTTGTCCATTGTGTTATAGTTAGTTTCCCTCCAAATTCAAGCCTTTATGCCTATTAATTTACGATATCCTGAATCTGGCTTCACGAATTAATTGAGCAGTATCCAGGAGACTACCACTGTTAAGATCGTAAACCGTGCTCGTTCTACATGCCACACAAACTACATTGCCGTGAAACCCTTGTTTCAATGGTGGGATTTTCAGTTTGGGACGAGCATTGACTGAGAATGTGATCCTAAGCTCATAGTCTAATGGTTTTACATCGAGTGCTTTCAGCCATGATCTCCAAACATGAGCCGCCCATTATGTTGAAGGTGGAGCAGCTGAGCATGTTGTTCGGTTTAGCTAGAGATTTTAGTCGAGCTTGGAACCGATGGCTAACCTTGTAACACTTTTGAACAGGCTTGGATTTGCATAGACTTGTTGTTAAGCTCAAACCTTCTTCGATTCTCATGAACTCGGGATGCCGTGTCAGTATTTGATCATTGATGGATTTCGAGGGCGGAAAAAATCCCGTCCCAACAAGGCTTACGGTTCGTTACCAATGTACCTGTTTTTGCAGAAGCGGCCCGTGCAGCAAGAAACAACATAGCACCAATGCCATCACATGTGAAATGACAAAGTCTAAGACCAAGGCTAAAGCCACCACAAAGCAAAAAGGGTCACCTGAGCTATCACTAATGGCATGCCAAGAACTTTATAATGCTCTTTATGGGGGAACCTGTAGTTTAATGGCGACCGTGCCGGGTTCAGCACGGCACAAGGTCCCCTAATTCTTCTAAAGCCTCATCAGAGTGTGCCTCCACCATAAGTGCACCCTGTTCTCATCCGAAACACTTCTGAGTTTCCCATCCAAGGTCTCTCTGAGCCGACCAAATAAAGGATAGTAAGGAACCAAAACTCTGGCTAGTGCGTCACCCTGTTTTTTATGACCGGTTTTCTATTCGAGCTCACATATTTGGATCTGTAAAAATACACCGTTTGCGAGAAAACTCTAGCTCCGATCATACTATCGAGGTTTAAAAAGTAAACCTGATGCCAGGGACAGCAGGAATGGGGCCAGCCGGCAAGACCGGAATCTTTCTTTTAACAATTATAGGGATGTTCATGTGAAAGAAATGAAGCTCTTGAACACAAAAAACCATGAATGAGAGAAGTAATGTAATTGACTCTAAAAATGCCTACATTATATTAGGAGATTTTCAAGCAATATTGGTAAGAAACAATTGATTGTGATATCTTTCACGTATCTATGGAAATGAATCCAAGAGTGTGGCATGAGCAATGTTCCATGAATAGAGTGGACCACCCGGCCCGACCCGGATTTGGGGAAAAGGTTTTTAAGATTGGATTTTCTGGGGTATTCTGCCTTTATATTTTTAAGTAATAGTCATTGTTTAACTTGATAAATTTAGATGTGTGTTTTGTACCATGGAAATTAATTCTGTCATAAGATCTTTCATATCAGAAGTGAAAATAGTACAAACAATCCTCCAATAATTCTCAGTAAAACATCCAAAAGACTGTCATAGTTGTGAAGCAGCAGGGAAGAGTGAGCAAAAGCTATCATAACCGGGAACTGGCAACCCGCCTCCGATGGATTATTGTCGGTGACAATAGCCAAACCGGAGAAATCACAGTCCCAAATGTGCTGGTTATTCACTTGATAGTACATGTTGAAAGCATAAGAAGCATTTCCTTTAGCAGATAAGTGATTGCATGAAGAACCATAACCCAAAGCAGTGCAATCCGATAAACTGCAAGCATAGCTAACACTTTCAGGCAACCCATCGAAATCAGTCGCTTTAGGATCGAGAACGCACCATCTTGTGAGTTGGTACTTCACATCTTCCACTGGAGCTAGCCCTTTATCGAGTTCTAAACCGGTTAAATCAAGCTGATATTTCGGCTTTCCATCGAACTCGAAAATCCCCCAATGTCTCTCAAACCCACCAGGTTCAATGCTTTTAGCATTTTCATCTATGAGGCTGAATAGATAAACTTCTATGTTTCCTTTCCGGGCCGGGGTTCCATCTCCACTCAAAGCATGCTTGATTAATCCTTGGTTAAACCTCTTTGCATTTTTGGCATTGGCATTTTTGTCACCATCGGTCGGCCAACCAACCTCTCCAACTATGACCTCCATGTCAGGGAATCCAGCTTTACTCAAAGAATAAACGAGAGTATCAAGGTTAGCATCAAATGCATTTTTATAAACATGATTACCATCTCTAAGAGGCTTGCTAGATCCATCGAAAAAGGCAAACTCCACCGGGAAATAATCATTTCCGTAAAGGCTGAGGTAAGGGTAGATATTGACAGTAAAAGGCGCATCATGTAAATACAGAAACTGGACTATTTCAATCGCGAGGTCCTTGACCTCAGGCCGAAAGTCACCGGCAGAAGGAACCGGACTGGACTCCGGGGAGTTATAGATGTCGGCATTGAAAGGAACCGTGGTCTTGTACTGACATTTAACCCCGGATTCATCAAGCGCTTTCTGGATGTTTTGGAGAGCTGGTAATGTGTGTTGTAGATAGGTGCCATTGTATGTTTGAAGGAAAGGTTCATTTCCCACAGCAACATACCTGCCAACAAACCAATTAAAAGCAAATTCATGCCACAAGACCAAAAATGATTCTAATACATATGCAGCTTTTTCCAAAGCTCAGAAATCACTATATCAAAGATGTTACCGAGCTAAAACATCGCTGAAGGCGATAATACGGCCTAGGGCCACCCTTTTCTTTTTAAATTATGTGTGAAAATGAACTCTACCATCCAAGTTGAACCCCTGGCCAGAGATATGAGTCACCTCCAGCTCATTGGCATGCTTAGAGGTGGACCAATAACATGAAAAATCCACTTTTTAGGAAAAAGTATACCCTAAAATTCCCAGAATCTGGGTTTAGCCTACCAAATGGAACATATTTTAGTAGTAATTTACATTCCCAAGATCCCCTAAGAAAACAGGAGCAATAATTCCCAAGAAAACAGAAATTCGAGATTAAAAAGACAAACGATCATCACTAGTAAAGAAAAGAACTAAAGATAAGAAACCCCATTCAAGAATTTCATTGAAGATTAACGTGAAATGAAGATTAATGAATGAAACAGTTCAAGAACAGTGCATGCATGAAGAAATGCAAAGCCAAGAAACAGTGTTTATAAATATATATATGTATATGTATATACTGGATTACTTGATATTAACTCCGCCGTCGTAGCAATAACCACTGACGTTATTATAAACCCAAGAAGCGGCAGCTCCGGGATCTTCACTCATCTGTTTCAGCATGCTATTCGGGATCCCCATCATCACTTCGATATCCGTCCCGGTTAGAGCCGCCATAATCCTTTCATTGTACTCGAAGAGCTTCAACTTATGAACCCCATTATCTCTCAGCATTTTCACCACTTTATCCGGCGGGAGCTGGTGGGTCGTCATGGTTCCCCAGTTCACGCCGATGCTGTTTCCATTATGGAGCTGAGTCACCAAGGCAAGAAAGAACAGTGGCAAGAGATGATGAAACTGGCCGTTTAACATTCTTTTTGGTGACATTTTCTTTCTTTTTTGTTCCTTCTTTAATGGGATTCTCTTGAAATAATGATTCTTTCTTGGATCCAGAAAGAATTAGGAAAGGAATTATGATGATTGGGAGAGTGAAGAGGAAGTAGCTCTGGTGTTTGTTCTTGATTTTATAAGCCTTGGGAAAAGGAAAACGAGTAATGTATGATATGAACACATTTTTTTTTCACTTTTCTAGTTGATATAAAAAACAATAATTAAAATATAACACTAGTATATGAATTTTTTTTATTTTATGTCCATTTTACGAGTGACAATTAATTTTACAATACGTGGTAAAGTTGAAATATTAGTTTAATAGCAATTTTTTTTTTGATATAATTGGAGAGATAAAATTTAAACTCTGAACAAAGGATGTCAATGTCACTTAATCACTAAAATTTAATGAAATTATCAATAATATATGGAGTTTTGTTCCATTGGATACTTGGATCCTAATAAATAATTAAATATCCGATAGTCTTAGACGTTATTCGACATTTCAGAGAGTTGTTGGTGGTGATTAAAGAATATACCTATAGAACGAAAATATGTTTCATGACTTTGAACAATTAATTTAATATTTCATTAATAAACTATAGAAACATGATTAAATTTTATCAAACACATTATTTTCATTGTTTTATTAAAAAATGTTATAAATAAAATGAAAAAAATAAAAAACAGTCACTAGTTTACTACATTGTCATTTGAAAAAACTGTGAAATTATAAATAATAAAAAAACCCTGAATCGTCACCCATATTAAATACCAGATGTCTGAAATAAATTAAATTTTTGCCTTTTGCAGTTATTAGCCAATTTGAGAATTTTTTTAATGGTGTGGTTTTATGATACACAAAAGCTAGAAAAAATAAAACAAAAGGAATGCAAAGATTCCTTCCTTAATTCAGTTATTTAGTTAAAATCCATTTTTCCAGAGCATGCTGACATGTGTCCCAAAATGTTACATAAAACTATATAGTTTTGCCATGCTTCAGAAATGTAATGGATTTATAACTTTGTTTCAACCAACAATATAATAATTAATGAGTAATGACACATGAAATTTATAACTTTTTTTTCAACCATCAATATAATAACTAGTGACACATGAAATCAAATATGATTTAGGTTTTACAAGATGGGTCATTAGGTCCAAGCTTAGTAAGATTGGGGTCAAAGCAAAGATTCAAATAATTTTACACGTTGTGAAGTTGAGAATAAAAGGAGAAAGAACCCCCATTGACTGCTCTTTTGGACAATATATAAAAGAGAAGAGAAATCTAGAATACTAATATTGCTAAGTAACTTACAAATTTCACTCAGATGCATAGGTTTTGCCTTTTGGATTTGGTGTTTGATGATGGATTCAAAGGTCAGCCAATGCTTGTCTACACAATTTGGAGTTGAGAATAAAAGGCCAAAGAAACCCCATTGACTGCTTTTTTTCCTTTTTCCATTCAAAAGCAGAGAATAGTAGTAAAATATTTGGGGTTGTTAAACAACTGGGGAAAATTTCCAGTTTGGTGATGAAACAGCCTAAAAGCGGAGGCCATGCACAACTTAAAATGTTTATTTTAATAATATTTTTGATTGCATGTTTTTTAGCCATTTTGTAAGCTGTCGTTCTTTAGACTCTCCCGAAAAGTTGGTCATTTAGTCTTTAGGTCTTTAAAGTTCCCAAAAAGTTGATCTTTTAGTCTTTGGGCCTTTTATGTGCATGGTTTCACACAGGATTTAGCTGAGGCTTGGATGCATTGCACTGTTACAAGGGAAAAAAATGGTTCCTAAAAAGATAATGCTAACTTTATACTGGTAGATACTTTTCGATTAGTCTTTTCGAGAAATTGCACGAAGAACGATCACTTAGTATTAATAATGTCAAGGTATCGTTTCTTTAGATGCCTCATCTCTCAAGAGAAACACACTACAAATCAAACTTTGAAGAGAGCCAAGGGATGTCTCTTGATGCCTGAACATTCAAAAGCATGGCTGCCGAATAAATTTGTGACTTCAAAACTTTGATCCAATTGATTCTTGCAAGTACACCTAAAAAATGAAATCTAACAAATTTGATGTCTGAATCTTAACCCTTTCTTTATCTGTAAGCTACTTGTTTTCTAATAAAAAGAAAGACGAAAATTTCATAAAAGTTTTTCTCCCCTAGCCAATACTAACACTACATTTTTGAATGTGAGATGGATTAAATCTGGTGTCCTACAAGTTACAACAAAAGTTCAAGCACTCGAAAACCGGATACTTCTTCGGATCACAACTCATAACCCAACAGCAGCATGACAGGTTGAGTCAGTGATGTCTTCAATAAAGCATGCTTCTGGCAGCCTAAAGCTTAAGCAAAACATTGCCTGCACCATCAAGTGAGCGGTTCAATAGAGGCCATTGCAAATCCGTGCAAACTCCTCCTCTACCCTCGATGACAAAGAGGGCTTTGGTGGGAAGAGATGGGGATTATAAAATACAGAACAGAATAAAATTATATAGTGGTTTGTGTACCTTGTTCGGAGCGACGTCCCTAACCCTATGAAATACTGGGTCTTTTATTTTGGCATTTAAGGCAGACTCAGCATCCTGTAAAAGATTTGAGAAATCAAATGTGGTTTTAACAGCATAAATAAAATAACCAAAGATTCACGATAAGTTTTTTGCATCCTATGGAACTTGCCAAATGAACTGGATTAACAGTGGCTTATGTAAAGGACAGGATAATGGTGGGAAATAATGGCATCCATGTTTTGGACCGACACAAGCAACTTCAATTAGAAGGCATTGAAAAATGAAATGACCTAAAACTTCTCAATCCAAAAACTTGCACAGATAACCTATGATGTTATTGGAACAAGTTATTAATGAAATACAAATCATAGCACAGCGGACTTACTGATATTATTGATTCTGTAGTTTCATTTGCTCGTATGAAGCAATAGCAGTGAACCAATGGAAGCAGTCCTTGCCAGTTCTTCCTTGAGATAATAGCTCTGAAAGCATCTGAGATAAAAAATATATATATTTCTTTTACTAAATCTTATAGTAGAGGAGTGTCATGCAGCAAAAATAATAAACCTGTAGCATGTATGGATAGGACAGCAACATACACACAACAGTAGCAAAAAAAAAACAATATTCAAGAAAACAGAGCATTAATTGAGGTACCATAAGAATAAACACATCCGTACACCCGACCACCCAAATTAGAGTTATTTAATAAGGAATGCTTGACCAGTTGTCTGAAGTGCAAGCGCAAACACACACGAAGACACGTTTGCACATATATAGATATACAAATATCACACTAGAACAGAATATGTACCTAGAAACTGTAAAGCAGAAGCAGGAAGATTCATAATCACATGATCAACATGCTCCCAGGCCTTAGTTTTAGGCAGAAAAGAGGCTTTCATCCTCTTATGCGCATTTCCTTTTTTCTTGTGACCATTGTCGGCACTTCCACTCTCTGCAATGTCAGTGCAAAAATTCTCACTCGTTTAATTCTAAGAAGAAAGTGAAAAATAACTACATATATAGCTATTCTAGATTCCAAGTTAGTGATATAAAAAAATATAAATATATGATTAATACAAGTTCTTCGGTTATAACCTAAAACCTGAACTACATTATTGCCATACCTTCTATGAAACAATCTGGAGGTCTTTTACCTGCAACTATAGAACTATCTACAGTCCTAGAAGAATTTTGCACATCCTCGGCTTCATTTTTTACATCAGTACCAATTACTTCTTTCTCCCTAACTGAAAAAGAAAGGAATACAATTATAAACTTATACATGGCTCAAAGGAAGATGACGCATAAAATAATAACACAGTACCATCAAGCTTTGTGTCTTCTTCCTTTGCATCATCAATGTCTTTTACGCTGCAAGTGTCACAAGCTTTGACCATGGAATTATCAGATTCTAAATTAGATTCACAAACCGGTACTGCCATCAATTGGGAAATGAATTTCCTAGCATCCATATTGTATGCAACAACATAATCATCAACCTTATTGATTTTGGCATTGATCTTCAAATAGTGAAAGCTGTCTGGATTTAAGTCATTTGGATACACTAAGCATCCTTTCTGTGCTGCTGGAATTGCAAATGGTCCAATACCAGAAAACATGTCACAAATTGTCTCCCCTGGACGGAATAGAGACACAAGTCTTATGTGTTCATGTTCCAATCTTGAATTCCAATAAACCAAGCTGTAATCTAGCTTGAATGTTGCCCCATATTGCTTCACTTTGGTAACCATATCACTGTCACCTGCCAAAATTTATTTTGGCACTCGAAACTCATTTGTAATCGTTCCAACTTTATTAACTACTGTTTTAATTCTTGGGTAATTTTTCTGCCAAGAGATAAAATTCCCAGCAATCAATACCAGATAAGGACAATTAGAAGCTAAGCAATAATAGCAACCATAATACAAATAACTAAATGTTAAGAAACTACAAACACCAAAAGATATGACCAACAAAAAAACAGGAAACACAAACCCCAGTAGTATGAAATGATGAAAATGGGAAACTTTTAGATTATGTGCCACAAAAGACAGTTTTATCAAATATGAAGCAAAATGAAGGGCTAGCATGAAATGATGAAAATGGGAAAGGAAACCAAAAACCAAAACCAAATAACGGGTCAAATTTCAACACAATATAGTATGTCGTAACACCTTATTTACAGGAAACGGAAGTGAAGAATGATGAAATGTTCAGGTCAGAAACTCACATCATAAATGACTTTTGCAATCACATCTTTGAAAGGAAGTAATTCATCGTGTATATTTAGATGGGCAACATGACCTGCAGAGATCAGACGAAATGTTATGGCACTGAACCATGTTACTTATATGGACCTTCATTTTCCCTAAAGTACCCATGTCCAACATATATCCGGATTCCGGACAGAAGTACAAGGATATGAAAACATAATTGCAATGGATAAATACTGTATCAGGCAGTCACCCGGGTTAGTTAAAAAAAGGAAAAGCTAAAAAATGCAGGATAGTTAAAAACTTAACTATTGTTTCGAAAGAGGAAGGTACCTCTACCCCAGAAGGCAGAATTTGCTTCAATATATGATCTACAAATTCATCAAAACACCCTTTAAATTCAGGATTAAAACTAAAACATATACAAAAATCAAAGAGAATCGATGTAGACAGGCATTAATTAACGAGAAGAAGGCAGCTAACCAGCAGTCCAATAGGAATATCCGAGTGTCAATGAATATGGAACAACTTCAATCTCACATAACTTCTTGAGTTCATCAAGTTTTTCGCTCGGAATATCAGATAAATCTGCTCCATTCAAAAATAAATAAAATTCGTACTAGTTAAGGGGAAAAAACATAAAAAGTGAGAAAATTTTACAATGACTCGTTTCTTACCAGGATTTTGAACTTCCTCAGACAAAATCACGTAACGGGTCTTCTCGCTTGTTGGATCTTCAGTTATGGGTTTAACGCGAGGCTTGTCCAGCAAGTATCTACAATACCAAAAATTAAGCTTCAAAAAAGAGAACAAAAAAACTGAAAATTAGGAATTAAATTTAGAAAGAAGAAGGAGGAGTACCCATTGAGCAAACGAGTGGCTTTCGTGCAGAGCTCCCGAGGGATTCGAAGTGCTAACAATTTGAAGTTCACATCGAACTTACTTTCGTCCACCATTGTTTAAACTCGCAGTTAATTGACTTTGAACTCCAATGAAAAGAAAAAACTAGTTTTTCTAGAAAAACTGGGGAATTAAAAGAGAAATAATGGGTTTTAATTCAAAATAAAAAGCAAGGTTGACACATTTTGATGCTTGTAATACTGTTTTTTTTTTTTTGCTCTCAGTTTTAGGGTTTAGGGTGTAAGTTGAAGAAAGTGATCGAAATGGCGTCGTTTTAGTGGCGCAAATTGAAACTAGCTTCGTTAGTTGATTTGGGCTTGATAGAAAGGTAAATTTGGCCATCAACCATTTAGCCTTAAATTCTCATTTTTAATTGAATCCTTCAACAAATTTAAAATTCTTATAAAACCTCGTAAATTTTTTACAAATTTAATTAAACACAAAAATATTTTAAAAATTATCATTAAGACCCTCATTTAAAAACTAGTTAGATCCATGAAAATTTTAAAAGACTCTAATTAGGTCCTCCAAACTGTTTTGTCAAAATTTGACATTAATCAACTGCTTACATTTCAAATCTTCTTATAATTTTAGATCTTTTTTAGCATATAGTGTGATGTCATTGTAGTATTTGTTCATTTTTTAACTATTTGATAAGGCGCACACCTTACAAACAAACTGCTCGAACCCGAATTTTTTAAAAATAACAAACTTCTCCTTTTCCTTTGGAATCACTCGGAGGATTCACAATAATACAAATCAATATAAATAAAAATAACCCGAATTTTTTGTATGCTAAGATGATAGAAAAATATAATAATAACATAAATGGATATCCCTTACTCAAACTCTTCATATACATCATTTGATATTTACACCTTTGCTCCTCTTGATTTTGCCAACTTCCACGGTTAGTCCTAGTTCCATAATCCTGTTTTTCCAGCAGGAGAGAGACCACTATAAAAACACAGCCTCAACGCTTGAATTCCTTCATCTTCCTCGAATTCCTCGTTTCATCTTCTGATAAAAAACTCGAAAACCTGGATTTATCTTCTGAGTTCCGACGGGCATATCGGCTACGCCGGGGAACGAAACAGCAAGAATCTCGATCTGAAAAAAAAGGAGTGATCATTCATTCATGCCAACATAGAAGCATGGAGATACAACGTCCCAGGATGTAGAACCGAGTTTTCTGCTGCTTTGCCATCGACAAACAGCGCTTTCGAAAACTCGGTTTCTGAGGATCGGATTTGCTGCTTGAAACAAAGTAAGGAGTTGTTGCAGACATGGTGGGAAAAGCTGATTGTGGTTTCGATTGATTCTCTGCTTTAGACCACGAATGCAGGACACTGCTGTTTTAAGCTCACCTCAAAATATTAATAATTATATAAAGGCTTAATACCTAAGATAATCCCTCTACTTTAATAAAATTATTAATTTGGCCCTCTTACTATTTCTTCAGATAGTGTGGCCCCTTAACTTTCAATTTGTTATCACTTTAACCTTTTGACATTTACCAATAAAATGTCATGTGATCCAATCAGGTTCCGCCCGTGCAATATATATATATATATATATTTATATTTACACTTGGGAAAAATGATAACAAATTAAAAGTTGAAGGGCCAAGCAGATAAAAATCAATAAAAAATGGTCAAATAAAAAAACACTAAATAAGAGGCTAAAGTAGGTATCAAGCCTTGTAAAAAGTATGGTCCCCTTGCATTTCCTGGAAGCTAGCTTTTTTTCTTCTTCTTTTTCTTTATTCTGGTCAAAGAAATAGTGGCATTTGCAGTAGAGAAAATAAATAAATAAATAAATAAAAGGTAGTGATAACGGTTTCCTTCCTAATTGATTTTTTAAATACAATTAATATGTATAATATTAAAAAGACAAACCAAATATAAAAATTAAACAAATTAATCTAAATCGAAACCAACCTATTCGAATTAGTTTGTCTAATCAATTTTTTTAAATATTTTTTATCGTATTTTATGGTATTTTCACTACTTTAAATATAAAATATGTATGTTATTTTATAAAAATTAAAGTTAAAAATAATAAATTAAATTCAGTTTGAATAATTATATTTTTTAACCAGTAAATCGAAAACAAAGTTGAACCAAATGCAATTAAATAATAACCAAACTTGAAACGAATCTAATACTTTTGATTTTTTTAACAAAAAAATTTAACTGAATTTCATTAATCAAAAAAAATAATTATAAAGTATAACACACTCTAGTATTCATAAAGATAAAAACATTAAAAAATTAAAGAGCGTGAAAGAAAAAATTAAACACAATTCTTCTTAAAAAAATTTGTTCCGTCTTCCAAATAAAAATTCAGCAAAGATAAACTTTAACCAGAAAGCTTCATGTATCAAGGATTCTTTTCGCTGCAATTTCTTGGCACATTGACAAACTACCACAAAAGAATTTAAAAAATAATAGACCGTCGATTATCTTGTAACTGGAAACGCTCGATAATACTTGTTATTTGGACGCTAATTTGTCATAATATCATGCAATACTGTCACAAAGACAGACAAATCCTGCAAAAAAAAATAGACAAAAAATAACCAGAAAAGCAAATGTAAATGACTTCTAACAAAGTAAAATAAAGAAGAAAAAACGAAACAAAAAGAAATAAATGGTTCCTCATCAAAAAAAATTCTTTCTTATTTATATACAACTAGTGTTGACACTAGAAACTAGCCGGCGGCATAAAGATCGTCGCTGAAAAAAGCTTTGATGAAGAACTCAATAAAGTTTTTAGAAGCTAACAACCTTAGAGAAAAAATGAAGTAATGAGAAAATTACTTTTGATTTTTAATTTGAAACGATTTTAATTTTTTATTAATTTCATTTTTATTGAAGAATCTTCTGATTTTTTTTAAAAAATCTACGATAAAACTTCTAACAACGATCAATATTATGTTCTAACGATGTCTACAGGGATGGACTCAAATAGAAACCGGTGGAGCTCATGCCCCACGCAGGAAATTTTTACCTTTTATTATATATATATATATTAAAAATTAAATTTTAATATGAATTTGCTTTCCACCTCTTAAAATTTACATTTTGTCTTCTAATCTCAAATCATGAGTCCGTTTATGGATGTCTACATGTTCGTACAGAAAGGTGCGAATGACTCCAAACAAAGACAAGTCCGCCAAAGGAAACATAAGAATTGATGCTTTTATAAGATTTGAACTTATGTCATTTCTCAATGAATATTTACCTTAGCTATCCTACCAAAAGGGTCCGGAACCAAGGAAAAGCTGTGTTGGGGGAAGCAGATGCACTAGACTCCCCACCACCGTGAATTCTCACCTACTCATGACGTCGGCACACTAACACTTGTCCACATTGTTTGCAAACGTTGTTCTTTATTCACTTTCGACCGCCGAAAGTGAGAATGGCTCGATTCGGTAGAGAGAATAGAATATGAATATTACTATATTTGAGAATATGAATGGGATGCAAGAAAAGAAAAATCTGCATGACACTTTGCTGATATACTTCTTGCTACTAAATATCTAAATTCTAACCAATCAATTCTTCTAGTTTGGTCCTTACAAGTTTTGATTCTTACTATTTAAAACCTCAAACAATATTGATTTAGGATTCTTAATGCTCCAAACAAATTTGTAACCAATCAAGTTCTGACATTTTTTATATAGAGAGAAAATATTTCATACACCGGCAACAAAAAATATTATTTTTCACAAGCGGGTTTAATTTAAGGTTTAGTTTTTAGGGTTCTGAAATTAGGAAACAGCTAATATCTAATTGTATTCTATTGTTTCATACTTTTATATAATTTTTAAATAAAATAATTAAAACCCACTATTGTTCGAACACGAGATTAATAAATTTGTTTACAAACTTTTTACCACCCTACTAATAATTTACGAAATAAATTTTTATAGATATATTATCATTCATTCGTGAGTCATAAAATCTAAATGCAACGAACATGAAGCTTACAAAGCAGTATTACTATTATTGATTACTGTATTTTGCGGTGTACCTATGGGCATTGCGGGATTAAGGCTCCGTTCAGAGCTTCTCTACCAGCTTTTGGAGAAGCTCTACCGAACGAACTGTTTTTGGTGCCTCCATACCCTGTTTCACCGTTGATTTTGCTCACAACAACTGCATTTGAAGAAGCCAAAAATTTCAGCTTCTCCCCAGACGTAAAATCTCGCAGCAGCGCCGAACGGAGCCTAAATGTCCCAGATCTTCATGTTTTCTTGTGGTAATATTTGTCAAGGAGCATCTCGGAATACTCTCCGAAAGTAAGACTGCCATTTGGTGGTATCAACTGAAACCGTTGCACAATAAAACTTCAGCATTAGCTGGTGCCCGAAAGTAAGACCCCCTACACATTAATAATAATACTAGCAGTTTTCTATTTCAGTTCTAAAGATGTAATCGAAGTCGAATCAAATTCAAGCTGTGAGAATTTTGAGCTCAATTCGAGATAAAAATCAAACTGGTGAAGTTTGCTCGTTTCCTCAATATCTCAGGTTATTCAAGCTCAACTTGACAATGACTGAGCTGAATGCAAGCTTTTGCTCGCTCGCTAGCTAATTTTCTTACTTCAAGTTGAACCCGAATAACTTGCTAGCATAGTTGTCTCGTTTACACCCTCATTTTAGGCGACTGATAAAATCATATGTCATGCAAATAGTTTTGAAGATTAAAGCTGACTTCTAGAACTAAGTTTATTCTAAATCCAATAACCGGTGCAATTGAGTTTCACTTCCAGCAATGGTACAAATATCGAGAACATACCTCTTTATGAATATGAACGTCCTCAGGAAAATTAAGTTTTTCATCCGTTGCAAATAAAAAAAAACAAACATCCTTAAATGGAACTGATTTTCCTGCCAAATCCTAATAACCATTTCTACACAGCAGACAATGATATGAAAACGCAACCAACTGCTGAGCTAAAAAACAGACTCAAGTCAATAAACATGACATGTTATCAATACATACCAATCGGGTTGCATAAACAATGCAAATGTTGATCGATCAACGCCAGAAGCCTCCTTTCCTTTTGGTGCCTAACAGAATCGATGAATAAAGGATTACAAAGGAAAGAAAGATAAATGGAGAATAGATATAAAACACCAATTTTTCCCAGAGAGAGGAGAAAATACCCGAACACAATGAGGTGTTGCACAAAGATAACCTTGAGAAAACATTTCAGTGGTCTCGCCAATTTGGTATGCTATTTCATCTTCTCCAAAAATAGCCTAGTGCATAGAAACACAAGATAATAGAATAAATATATGTGGTAATCGTAGGTAATAGAAGGTTTGGTTGAACCACACTAGTGATTCTGCAAACCTTTTTCCGATTTCTCAAATTACAAGCTCAACAGGCTAAGGGGATAGTTGAGATTCACAAAATATAGAAAAGTTAAAATGCACAAAACACCAATTTGTAGCATACTTAATCAAACTTTGTTCATTTGATGGAAAATCATAAAACAAAGTTCTCCATTTTGACAATTGACAGCAATGATCAATTTTATGATACTCTCCGATATCAATAATCTATATTGTCATTCATAAGCTCATGTTAAATAGTATTGGCATCAAAAATTCAAAATAGTGTATGGTAGCACTTTAAGTTCTTAACAAGCTCTTTCTTGCCAGCATTTTTTTAATTTAGTATTCCCTCTTACTTGAAGGATCTTCAAATATTATCCCATTTGAGACCAACACATCAGGTAATATGAAGCCTTTTAAATAAAATAAGCTACAAGTTGTAGACAAGAAATTATGATGAAAACAAGACATTATAAATTTGCATGATCATGTAATGCAATTATTGATAAGTGGAGTATTGAGACCAAGAATGTATACTTTGACGATTTCACCACTCCATGTTCTTATATAAAGGCCAGCTGCACTATCAGGACAAGATATTTCTACACCATTCCTCTCAAACAAGCCACGTGTCAGACCTACAAATTAAATTGAAGCAGAAATCAGAGATATACATAAAACTAACAACTATGTTATCAATCTTTTTGCAAGGGTATGAAAAGATCAGACTAAAGACTCATCACCTGTCAATGAGCTATGGTCAGTTTGCCATCCACACCAAGATGACATGGAATCATCATTTTCTTTGTGATTACTACAAGTAACATCATATATTACTTCATAGTTCATTCGTTCTAGAAGCTAGAGAGAGAAGCTTCACTGTTCAACTGTGGAAAGATATATAAACAGAAAGCTACTGAGGGGGGGGGGGACCTCAGTTGTGCAGGAAAGCAATAAAGCAAACGCCCTTTATGACAACGAGAACGAAGAAGTATTTGTTCAAGACCTTCATCCTTTTGCATTTTCATCCCCCTAGATACTGATCATGTAATGATAAAGTTAAAGAGTAACTCAAGATGGTGAACAAAATGACCTTGTCCTCTGTTTAAGATAAAATTAACAGGTTATAGAATCGAGAAAATATGTACAGTTGCCAATTTACTCAAAAGGACTAGGCTCAATCCAGCACATACATCATGGTATAGGGTCAGATTGAAATATATGAATTTCAAAATGTTGAAATGTGGCCACCCTTCAATTTTCAAAGGTCTAATCTCAACTATAAAAGACTGATCAGTCAGTGAAGCTGGTATGTATAATTTAGGTCTACAAATGCAATTATCCAGTTTCATATTATCTGTATCTAGAAACTGGAATTCCTGGGAAATTCTGGGAAATTTACCGTAGCGATCACAGTGATATGCCACCAGCAACCCAACATCAAATATCAGCTTTCCCAGAGCTTTGAAAGCTACAGAGCAGAATGCAATAATCAACATTTAGAAAATCCTATGTCGGATGATATATAGGATGGAGCTTGATGACAAAATAAACAAATGTTTGATATTATTTCTTCAGAGCAATTCATAACTTGCAAAAGATTATAACATGCTTAAATTCCATTATTTTTCTAAGCAGAAAAATGTACATACCCACTTCAAGTTCTGGCAAAGCAGCCTGAGGCCAAATATTTGCTCCACAATATGATGCATACCTACAAGGCAGAGCATATGTGATCAATTAAACATCTGAGCACAATCAAATATGGCGAGCCACATAGTGCACACATGCTATATAATATAAGAGCCTACAGAAAATATAAGGGACTGGTTGGTCTCTGAGTTCATAAGGAAAATGCAAATATGGTACTCATCAATGTTCCTTTCATGTATGGTACTCATTTATGCAAATCTATCATGCATTGAATAATCCATATATCATATACGGAACTCATCAATGCTATAGAAGGAAAATTCAAATATGGAACTCATCAATGCTTTTCTTTCACATTTACCTCTGAATCAAGGATGCGTCATTGGTTGGCACATCAAGTAGGGTATTTGTGTAGAATGAACCTTTCAGAAGATCTTCATAGCATTAAAGAGAAATAAGTTGAAACCATCGTAAGGCAAAGAAATTTTAAAGGACCCAAGAAGAAAAAAGAAACAAAATCAGAGTACAAACTAAATAGATATATCAAAATCAATACAATATGAAGAAGAAGACATTTTCCAGGCAGTTCACACAAAGCACATAGATCTAAAATCATGCAACATGTAAAGAACCTTAAGTCTCTTAATTTTGTTTCAGATCTGACATTAAACTAAGTGAAAGAGCCTTTCTCCTTTAAATGTAACCTAGAATTGAACATATGGGTAACAAAGAAGGCATACGCACAAGGAAAACGTTATAAGCAGTTTAATGTTTCTGTGTTGACTGTTGGGTTAAACTAGAATGTTAGTGTGGCCTTCTTTATATCAGCTATTGGGTTCTTTATGTTCTAGGATTACATACAAATACAAAGAAAATCAACAAAACTACATGCTATCGACTAGTGTAAACATGTTCAGTTGTAAAATTCAATGTGTGTACACATTTACCAGGTTTCCCAGATTCAAGCTGCTCTTTCCCATGACTCCATCCAAAATTGTACCTACAGGTAAGAAACAGTTAAGAATAACAGTTTATAAAGGAACAAGTATCCGACATGATGCCTTCATGCTGTATTTAAGAACAAAAATTATGCATTTTTAATAAATAAATTCCCCAGAGGACCATTACTGTGAGACCAATACATGTAGTGAGATATATTAAGATTGTGATATAATTAGGATGCAATAAATTAGAGATAATGATATGGTGTCCTTGCTTGATTCTTTCTTTTGACAATTACCATAAAAAACATCTTGGTTATCAGAAAAAATAAACTAAAAAGAAAAGAAGCAAAATAATTACCTACTCTGAGGATCCTCAAGTTCCTTCTTCACATCTTCAGGCAAGGCAGCTAATCTGTTAAAAAAATATATAGAATATTTTTCAATTCTCTTACTTGATGAGTCATAAGATAATTTTGTTTTACAACTCATATTGTACCTAGCTGAAAGGCATAGAAGCTTTCTCCGTAATGAAGGAAAATCTGGAACCTGTAAATAAACTACTAATGAATAATGATTACTAAGTCCAACAGAATAAAATCATATAGAAGAAAATAATTGCCAATGAAAATCAAATCATGAACAAACAAATTTCTATAAGAGAGAGAAAAAAACGCATACATCGGTAATTGATAGAATTCCAAGTCCATTCGGTCCAAATCCTTCTTCAATTTTCAACGAAAGATCAGCATCCTTGTCCTGCTTCAATACATTTCCATAAACAAGACGGAAAAAAAAAAAACAATAACCTTACTAAAATCAGACGCATGCAGATACGTATACGCAGAATCCAGTAATTTAATAAAAACAAATCATTAACTCTGTTTGGTTGCCAAGAAACTGCAGGAAAATGATAGGAAACTAAGAACCTCAAACCACATGATCGCAGTCAAATCTGTTTGAAATCCAGAACAAAACGAGTGAACTCAGCGAAGGCAAAGCTGATTAGGAACTCACGTTGAGTTCGTAATAAGATATGATAATGGTTCGGAGAGTTGGCGAAGGAGTTTCGAAAGAGCAAGACATGCTTCGACGCGTGGTCTCTTTTATTTTATTTTAGTCACTCAAATAATAATAATAAAAAAACTATTCTTAACATTTACGTTCGAAAATATTTTTATTTTGGTCACTAAATCGTTAATTTTCATTAATAAAAATAATTAATTTTTAATTTAATCCCAAATTTAAAATAATTAATAAAAATAATTAATAAAATTTAAAATGCAAAATTTGAAAAGTAGGAAAAAAACTATTGGTGAACCCATGAGATTTTAAAATGATCAATGAGATATTCACAAAAAATATTTTTCAAAACATCACACTAAAATCCCCACCTCTGAAAAAGGACTATAAGATGGATCAGATAAAGTATGAGGTATTTTTGCAACTCTCCTATCCAATACTTCTTTAGCTTGTGTATTAATCTCCCACAAAGTGACGGCGAGTTTTCTAGCAGAAACCAAGGCTTATTTGGTTTGTGTAACAGTCTTTGGTGAACCCATGGTGCCAAATTCAGCGGCTGCCATTTCTAAAGAAGACAGTTTCGTTGTAGCCGTTATCCATGAAGGAACAGGGGTTGTTAGCCCTCACCAAAAGAATCTGTAGTTTTAGATTAGAGATGAAGAAGAAGATGAACAACCTCATTTTCTTATCTTACCATGCTGTAAAGAACAGGGCGGTGATGAAGTCTAGAAGCTTTCATTGGAGCAGGTTTCGCTTGGACGGTGGTAGATTCAAGTGACCCATGGTTTGTTAGATCTTTGATGAGATTGAATTTCAATGGTTCATCGAAGATTTGCTTTGGGTTTTGTTGCAGAAAGGGGAATGGAAGTGTTCGAACTGAGTTTGAGGAACAAAGAATCTGGGAAAGTAGAAAGATAGAATTTAAAACATTTTTAAGTATATAATTTTTGGGAAGACGTGAAAAATAAAGTTTTGAAAGTTTGAGCGTTAAATTAAATATTAATTTTTTTTATTTAGGGAAGTTAACCGTCCAGTTATCAAAATAAAAATGTTTTCGAACATAAGTGACAACAATATTTTTTTTAATTTAAGCGACTAAAATAGAATAAAAACTTAAACAAAAAGACCACGGGTAAAGATTACCCTTAATAAAATGACTCCTTAACAAAATATTAAGATAAAATAAATACATTTAGCGTTGTTTTGAAATCTTTTATTTGTTCATTGTTAAAGTGCTCGGCTTAGCCCAAATATGTTCTGAATCTTTTATTTTCTCTAATTGGGCTGGAACAGGATTGTGTCGGCCCAAATCTATTTTCTCTAATTGGGCTGGAACAAGATATTTTAATGCTAAGACTTATAAATATTGTTGATAACTGGTCGGATCGGTTATTTGATTTTATCTAGAACTAATAACCATAATCAAACCAAATTATTAAAAAAACGAATCAAAAATCAAATTTTTTGTTTTGATTAACCGATTTTGAGTTCGATATTTTTTGTATTTCGGTTTTGATTTTCAAATTTTTCCAGTTTTCACAACCCTATTCTTTCTTTTTAAGTATAAATGAAATCAAACAAAAAGGTACAATAATAATTAGGGGTGGAGTCAGGATCGAATACCAGAAGGGACAAATTATTGAACTTAAAAATATAAGGTTTATTAAGTATTGAAACTCAAAATTGAGTAGGATGCCTAATTTATCTAATATTTAAATTTATAAGGACTTAAATTATCATTAGACCAAAAAAATGAAGAGCTAGATTAAAATTTTAAAAAATATAATTAATTTTTTTTTAAATAATATTTAATATAAATTAATAAAAATTTGAGGTCAATCAAAAAAATTTGAGGTCAAATTAAAATCTTTCAAAAAAAACTTAAAAGGTTTATTATGAATTTATTACCAATAAGAACTCTACAGAAGGCCAACACCCCCCCACACACACACACACGTAAAACCATAAAGTAAATATATACCCAATGGCCATACAATTTATTTCTAACCTTATCCCTTATTTTGAATCAAATTTCAAAGCCTAAAACTCCACCTAGCACAGCAAGGAACTCAAGATGTGCAGTCAACTGAGGGAAATGGCCATTGGTCTTGACAATCTCCACCGTTGATTTCCCTTTGATCTTCTTCTGCATGTAGTCGGCAACCGAACCGGGCGCGACAATGTCATTTGTAGGCTGAATAATGGTGCATGGCGTCGTAACCTTGTCGAGGATACCCCTTTCGTCGCTGCGAAACACCGTTTTCGCTAAAGGGACAGCAAATTCATGCCTCATCCTCTTAAGGCATTTTTTCAAGTTTTCAACCGAAGTTGGATCCGAATTGTCAACAACGAGCGTAGGGAAAATCGATGTCCAGTTATCGTAGTCGGATTCGATGCTCGATATGATGCCATCGATCGCTGCCTCATCGAATCCACCTTCGTAATCATCTATGTTCATGTACCTACAAAAAATAAACATTGTGAATATCGTAAAGACCAATTCCATGATAAGTGAATAGACTGGAATCATTTCAGAGAGAAGAAGTTGAATAAAAATTAATTTAAATAAAACAAGATTTTTAATAGATTTTTACACATAATTATGTGGTTCACTCTTTGTATTGTTTGATGTTAGCTGCCTTTATATAAAAAAACAAAAACATTATAAACTGATAATTAAGAGTGAGCAAAATTCGACTCAATTCGAAGAAATATATATTCGTATTGTATATGGATATAAAAAGTCGTTTAAATTGGAATCAATTTGTATTAGCATATTGTAAATAATTACAATTAAATTTGTATAAAAACTTGAAAAATAGAATGGACTCAAAATTCATAAACTTAACTAGAAACGAAAAAATTTCAAATAAAATCTGAGTCAAAAATAGAACTCTTAAACTCGACTAATTCAAAAAATTATTTACTTAACTCGATCGAACGCTCTCCGAACCGATAACCCACCTACCAAGTCGAATCAAATCTCATATTTTTGGCCGACACCAACAACATTCAATATATGTTTTTTTTTTCTTTTAAAAAGACAAATTAATATTAATAAAAGTAGACTTGGAATATTACCAAAAAGAATAAATTAGAGTTATAAAGTTTGTATTAGCTTTGTTAATATGAAAATGTCAAAAAACAGAAGAAAGTAGAATGAAAGATAAGTTCCGATATGTAATTGTATGGACCTTATCAATAATTGAGGATATAGAGAGAGAGAGGGAGAGGGAGAGGGAGAGGAGCATCGTCATCCTCCACACAATTTAGAAGATCAATGAAAAAGTAGAACAGACAGAAAAAACCACTGTCTATCATATCATATTCATAACCGACCCAGATCCTCCTGTCCACATATTTTGCTGTTAGATTGATTTTACGGGTGATTCTAAACGTGTGTAATAGAAGTAATTCCGGACATTAATAAAAGAATGGCTCACAATGAGCTAAGTTAATTACTTTTAAGAAAAATTAAAAGATTAATTCTGTACTAGTAATAAAGTACATAAGAAAAAGCAAAGTAATGTTGTACTGTTTGGATTTTAAGTTATGTTAGAATTATTTTTATTCGGAAATCAGTCTACCACATATATACTGAACAAATAAAAAATATTATTTTTTAAAATAAAAAATTTTATTTTAATAAATTACACAAGACCTCTTAAGAGTCATATCTAATTTTATAGATTTAATCTTAGTTTTTTCGGTGTCTGTATATGTATATGTATATGTAATATCAAGTTGGTAAATAAATTAAAGTTTTGTGTATAATACCCTTAGATGATTAAAAGCATACAAAACAATGAAATGAAATCATCAAAACAGGAGAAGAATATATATATATATATATATATATATATATATATATATATAAGATACGTTTATACGGTGTAAAAATTTTAAGTTTTACTTATTTTTCTGATCATTAGATGGGTGAAATAGATGGCTAAAATTAAAAGTAGGATATGTGAAGATTATCACTTAAAGAAAAAAGTTAAGAGTTAATCTCACTCATCCATTTCACCTATCTAACGATTCAAAACGTGTAAAAGTTATAGTTTTACATTGTAGGCAAGTGGATCCTAACGTGCGCGTGTATATATATATATATATATATATATATAGGGATAACCTACTTACATAAGGTGAAATGGTAAAGAAATTCGATGTATCTTAAATTAAAAAAGTTTATTTCAAACTTATGGAGGAAAAGAGGACAGTTCTGGGAAAACTATAACGACTAAAATATAATTGGGAAAAGTAGGATAAGGAAAAAATTGTAAAAGCTATGATTCAGACCGAATATTAGAAAAAGAACAGTTGACAAAATATTTTGTTATTTCATGTAATAATATTTGGAATCGAAGATTTATACCCCTTAAACGGTATATATTTGAGGTTGAAGTTAAAAATAGAAGTGAAACAATTAACGGATTAGTCCAAGCGGTAAACAATTTGGTATCGCTTAAGTAAGTTTCGAGTTTGAGTCCTCGTATAAGTAAAAATCTCTGTTAAAAGATTCACCCGTTAAAACCAGGTGTGCGACGCATGTTGTCCAAATAGCAACAAAAAAAATGAAAATACCTAGGAGAAGCTGCAACAAGAACAAGCCTGGTAAAAAGCTGAGGTCTTTTAACAGAAGCAATGCAACCGATCATACCCGACATGGAATGACCGACAAAGACCGAGGGTTTTAACAGAAGCTCGTCCATGAGAGCGATCAAGTCATCAGCAAAGGCATCGTAGGAGGAGTATTTCAAAGGATCGAACAGGTTCGGATCTTTTACAGCCCCCGAAAATGTCCAGTCGAAGACGACAACCTGGTAATGCTGTGTCAAGCAAGGCAGGACTTTGTCCCACACGGATTGGTCTGTTCCGAAACCGTGCGCTAGCACCATGGTCTCACTGCCACTCCCGAGTATTTTCGCGTTCATGGCTGCTCCGAGGCTCGTTTCTAGTGCCACCATCTTCGACAGACAGAAGAGAGAGAGAAAGTGGGAGCTAAAGCTGTTTTTTGGTGTTGTCTGCTGTTGGCATGGGTTTAATTATATAGAAAAGTGAGTGGTTTATCTTGCTTCTAGATTCAAGTTTCGTTTTTTTAATAGTATATGTTCCAACATAATTTTAACCATTTAATAAGGCATACACAGCTTGCAGACAAAACAATTTGAATCCAGATTTTTAGATGAACATCATCGTTTTTTCCGCTGAAATTTAAATTCGGTTAGATTCAAAAAGGAGCTTATCAAATAATAATTTAAATAACCCTTGTCATTTATCACTATACTCATTATATTGAATTTTAAAATGGGTTTAAATTTGATACGCAGGCTGTGTAAAATAAAATTTACACAAGCCTGCCTATTTCTACTATAAATCAAAATTAAACATAAACCCTAAATGCTAAACACTAACCTTAAATTCTAAATCCTACAACCTAAACCCCTAAACTCTAAACCCTAAACTAAACCCCTAACTCCTAAAACTAAAAGGTCTGTGTAAATTAAAGTTTTTCTCTTTTAAAATATACTCCATTTGTTTAAAAACCCAACGAGTATCGGGGTGGAAATTAGGTGGAGAATATATGAAAATTGTGGGATCCGAACCGAAGGGGAAGAAAAATAACTGAAATCTTCACCCATGAGGACGGGGACGGGCGAAATTTTATCACCGAAGCTCAAATGGGGATGGGGTCGAGGATTGTTATATTTGAACCATGGGGATAACCGAACCGTAACAGTATAAATAACCGTGAGGATCCCAACAAATATCCACTAGTATCCCAATATTTTACAGAAATTTTAAAAAATATATACTTATTTTTCTATATTCTCTTACACATATCTTATAAAAAAAACTAATTACATTATTATCACTTTTAACTTTCTCTCAAACCTAGTCACACTCAAGTTTCTCAATATGTTTCTATCTTAATTTTTAGATATAAGCTAAAACCCTCGTTTAAATCTTCCACAATACAACACCCTTTCAATCTTATCATTCCGTAATTGCTTCCAATCGAAGTATCCAAACTTTTATATTTTAAATTGAATTGATCGTTTATTTTGGTTAGTAAAATAGTAATTTTGTTTATTTTTTGAGATGAGATTCCCAAAAAACTGCGGGGATCCGTGCGAGGAGGGTATGGGGACAAAAAAATCCCCAAAACATTTAATGGGGATTTCTCAAAACCGTAACTGCAAGTGTTGGGGACGGAGTGGGGAATGCAAAACCGTCCCCATCCCACCCGATTCCCACCCCCTAAACAAGTAGACTTAGTGAAAAATATTTATCTTAGAAGATCTGGGTTCAAGCAAATGTGTCTGTAAGATGTATATGTTTCTAATGGTTCAGGAAAAAATTTTGAACAAATATTACATTATAAATCATCTTAAAGACTAATAAAATACAATGAATAATCAAAATCCAATTGTTTAAATTTCAATGTTGGGATAAAGTTATTTTTAGTCCCTAAATTTGATGAAAAAATCAACTTTGTCCCAATTTTTTTAAATCTACATTATAAGTTGAACATATATTTTTAATTATTTTTAGTCCTTTTAATGACGTGCCATATTGAGAGTGTGTCATGTGATACAACATCAAAATATCACATTATCAAAATGGTTAAAATTAAACAAATTACCAAATTCACTAAGTAATATACTAATATGGACCAAAATAAAATTCAAAGATACATTAAAAAAGTTGTTGTGTTCGGTGACTATTATTTTATCCCGCAAATTTTTATCATTAACTTAATTAACTTGTTAAATTTTGTAAAAACAAGAGATTAAATTTTGGTAGATTAAAATTAAAAATAATTTATTCATTTTCATATAGAATGGTTACATTATTTTTTTCAAGATAATGATATTTGTTTATAGGGTAAAACTTTGATAAACAGGCTGTGTATGTGTATTTACACTATAAAAACTCAAATCCTAAATTTCTAACCCTAACCCTAAAAAACTAAACCTTACACTCTAAACCATAAACCCTAAATTCTAAACACTAACCTTAAATTCTAAACCCTACAACCTAAACCCCTAAACTAAAACCCTAACCTATAAAACTAAAAAGCACGTGTAAACTAAAGTTTACACGGCCTGTGTATCAAAGTTTTTTCCAATTGTGAAATCAACGTTTTTACTTTAGCAGATCGGCGTTCTAGAAATCTCGATCAAATATAATTAAATGAATTTTTTTTCTTACTGGTTTCAAACATCAACCTTTTTAAAGCAACACCGTTTATTTTGAATAATATATTGGAACATTAAGGTTCGTTTGGTTTTAAAAAAATATTTTTAAACCAAACTGTAAGCAGAGCAGAAAGTTTCACGGTCAGAATTATGTTCTTCAATGGTGGCTGAAAAGTAAATCAAGAGGAGTCAATCTCGGCATTAGCATATCCCGTAAGCACGTTTAGTATAATATAATTGTTTGGTACAAACTTTTTTGTTACGGTATCAATAATACTTCTTATATATTAGCATGGAGAATGTTGTGTTATTGAATATATATATATATATTGTACTGTCTAAACATGGTATAAAATACTAAAACACTTGAAGAACCATCGGGATTGGTTCAAGTGGTAAGCAGCTTAGTATCGCTTAAGCAAGATCTTGGGTTCGAGGCGTTGTGTATGCAAAAAATTCTCGTTGAGAGACTCACCTACCAAAGCCAGGTGTACAACCTGGGTCGGTCTAGATTAGTCAGGGCGAAGTCTTAAAAACCAAAGGGCAACAAAAAAAAACACTTGAAGAAGAAATTGAAATGGAGAAACTCTATATAAATAGCATTTATGAACATGAAAACTTTTAAATTTTTTTAAAATTATATACGAATTTTAAATGTTTAGGACAACTGCCGACCCATCCTTGGATCTAGTTTAATTTGTTGTGCTGTGAAGCGCAATTCTGTGTTTGTGGCCTCCAAAAGGATATCATCTACCGACATGATTTAAGGACTTTATTACATTACCAATTTATTTGTTCCATTATCTCCCAGACATTCCTCAAAAATCTTAAATATTTTGAATGATAAGCAGATTAGTATCGCATAAGCTGGTTTTGAGTTTGAGACTTTGTGTATGCAAAAAAATTGTCTAGAAATTGACCCACCAAAATTAAGTGTACAACGATAGTTGGTTTGGATTAATCATCGGGCGGGAAACAAAAAAATATACATTGCCGAATTAACATTCCTTTGGTATAATATGATTAGACGCTAGATCACTTAAGTAAATTAAATATTCGAATTTTAACGTGAATGGATAAATTGGGTTAGGAAAGTCGTTCTTTAATGGGTCACTGCAATATTCGATCCAAATTAATCAACGAATAAATTAAATATTAACGGTTATAAAAAAAAAAGTATACATTGTGGAAGAAAAAAAATTGGAAAAAAAGGAATTTGAGCTTTCAGTTTTTTAAGGGTTAAGATTCATCAAGGAGATAAGGTTGTCTATATAAATACATTTTTAACTATGCATTGTTTATTATGATTATGATAGCTTCAAAAGCATTAAATAAGGAAAATAAAATATAAAATTAAAATGATGAAAATGTAAGAAGTTAAAATATATGGCCGGCCTCCGTAAATTAGGCAAGGTTATAAAACTCAACAATTTAATCCCTATGTATTAGTTATTATTATTTTTTAATAATCATAAGGTGTACAAGTATTATTATGTTCATACATTTTCTTAACTCTTTGATAAGACATCAACACCTTGCAGAAAAAAAGCTACTCGAATCCGGGTCTCCTAAGATGAACTTTATCCTCTTTTCTATTAGGACCACTCGTTGGGTTACCCAATGTATTAATTATTGAATAAAAAGAAAATACCTTGAATTAAGAAAATAATATAAAAAATAAAACTAAATTAATCAAAACATTTTCCTAAAATCATTATAGTGTACAACCAATCACTTAAATTTAAAATAGGACCAAACAAAAAAAAGTTAAAACTACAATCAAACAATTCAGGAAAAAGATAAATACAAACAAACATTATTGTCAGCCATAAAAGATAAGCGCATCAATACAAACATAAAAAATGTATAATAATGATGACTCATGACAAACTAACAATGCTACAATTCAATTGCGACATAATTCGTTTATTGCAAACTCTATCAATATTTAGTCTAAGGCTCCAAAACATTGATGGACATTAAGATATCGCAATAAACGTCATTTAGAAAGACACCTCAAATTCAACTCTAAAAACATGCTACAAAAACAAACAAATTTGCTTGGCTGGATAAGACGTTAGGTCTTTTAAGTATAATAAGAGGTTTGAATTTTGACATTATAAATGAAAAAACCAAGTTAAAATAGCCTCCCTATACTGAATATATATAAAATTTAATCGTATTAATCAATTAATAAGTCGAATATAAACCGTTAAAATCAATGTAAAATGGGATAGCATAGCAATGGCATCTGCCGCCTTGGTTGGGTCAAGGAAGGGACCACTAAGAAAGGGACAAGTATGACGGAGATATTAGTGTAAGAGTTACGGCACCCAAAAAGTAGCGGTTTGTCGTGTTGTGTGTTTGGACTTTTAGATAAATTTAATAAATTGGGAGATAAGACCAAGACCTGCCTTTTCCCTCCCATTCAAAACTTGCTCCGTCCCGCCCCCACCTAACACCTTTATTAAATTATTTATTTTTCTATTTCACAACTCCACATTCTAATTAAGCTTATATTATAAATAAATATTTAAAGTATATTAATTTTTTATTTAAATATTTAAAATATTTTTCAGTCATAATAAGTATATAAAGCATATGTTTTAGTTAAAATAAATATTTGAACCTTTTGAGGATTAGTGAAATCATACTAAAAAAAAATTAAAAAATTGAACAGTGGTAAAATTACATATTAGGCCCTTCAAAAAATATATAATTTATCTGGTCCGCTGAATTTAGAAATATTTAAATAGATCTCTCAATAAATAATGTTAAATTCTGTAACTGTGTTTATATATTAAGTCAATTATTTAGATTGTCAAAGATTTAGTCCGTGATGAATCTATTAAGAATCCAACATTTTACCAGTAGAATTTTTAGCAATAATAAATTTTGTGATATATCCAAAAAAGTCTTTAAACTTTACACTAACTTCAATAATAAATGTTTCTATGTTTATGTCATGTTGGATGTTTAAAGAAACAAGTAATTTGATTTTTATTTGTTTTCAAGCCTAACCTTAATTTGATTTTGATAGTGAATTCTAATTCAAACTATAGACAAATAGCATAAAAGTCTTTTGGAGTAGTTTCCTTGCATACCTACTAGAATATGTATTATTTTGGAAATAAATTTGTTATTTTTTTAATTTCAAATAACTTAACTACCATTATTTACAAGGTTTCAATAGAAAATAAATTGATTAAAATATAAAAAATAATTAATCAAAGTTAAATATATAATCAGATTCAAATTTGGTTTAAAATGTTATTTTTTTGAACAAATTCTATTAGGGGGAGGGGGAATATGTTCCTAATGGGTTTTGAACCTACAACTTAGGGAAATGATTATGATGTCAACTGAGAACTTTAACCATTTGCTCTAGAGATAGTTGAAAGTTTAAAATGTAATTTAAAATAATAGATTTGAAATGTTTGACATGTATTAGAATAAAGAGAGAGGACAAAAGTAAATAATAATAATAATAATAATAATAATAATTTGAAATTTTATTAAAACAAGTTTACATATATTTGAAATTCCAAAACTATTATATTCAATTAAAAATAACTTTTTAGTTTACTTTTTAATATATTAATTTAAAAAACATTTTCACCATTAGAGTAAGTCTAATAAATTACAAAACTATTATAAATCCCTTAAGCAATGTAAGGGGTTTAAACATTTTCATCATTGAGAGTGTCGCCCTCGTAACAAGTCTTTACAATACTCAACCAAAAAATTAAATATCGATAATTATACCAAAAAATATTAAATGTGTTTGATTTCACGAGTGAAACAACATTAACTCAATAAAAAATTTCACAAAATCTAAAATATATTTTTTAAGGATATATGTTCATAAAGATATCCATGTATTTTTTGTTGTACTTCCATTTTTAGGGTTCTATCCGACCGACCGCGTCACACACCTGGTTTTTGTGAGTGGGTATCAGCGAGGATTTTTTGCATACACAACACCTCGAACTCGATACCTGTTTACGCATACCAAGTTGCTTACCATTTGAACCAACCCCATTAATAGGTATCTATGGATTTTGTTTTTTTAATAAATATTTTGATAAATAATATGTAAATGATCTCTACAATCCTCTAAACTCTTATATAAAAAAATTATTACATTTAATCGTATTTGAACTCATAACCTATAACAAATATTGACATAATTAAATATTAGTTGACGCGAATGATGTTTTTATATAAAATAATTATTATGTTTAATTATATTTGAACTTACAATACAAATGTCGATATTCGAATCTACATAAAATAAAAATAGAAAAATAACGTTGACTACTCGACCGATTAAAGAATCTCTAGCTCTAAGTATTGTTTTTTCAATCTAGCAGACTCGTCAATTATAATTATAATAGTGGCTACATCATGTTGATGCAATAGTGACAACAGCCCAAAAATTATGTACAAATATAAGATAAGAAAAGTGAGATTAGAATCCCTTAATTAAGGGTTAATGGATTTTGTGTTGTGGGTGATGATAACATTGAAAAAAAACACTCAAATATATATATATATATGTTTTTTTTTCATTTTATTAGGGGTGTCTTATCTAATGTCTCGTTATCGTTTAGAATAATTTTCGATAATTAATTGGTTTAGTGGGATGAAACTCTAGGTCTTTAATGTAAAATAAAAAATTAGAATCTTAGTATTATGAATGAAGAATATTTGGTTGTTAAGATTGTCGCTTAATAGATTTTTATAATATCCTATCTAAATTAGTCGACTAATAAATTAAATATTAATGATTAAAAAATATTTGATGCAGAATATTTTCTTTGGATTTTTTAATTCATCAGTGAGAAACATTATCTCTTCAAAATATTCAAATGGAGGGCCTAATCACATAAAAAGTGAATCTTTGGAAGATCTATTTGTTTTTAGTTTGATCATTTTAGACCAAATCCATCCATTGTGTGCTAAAAAAAATATAAGGAAGATAATTTAAATGCGAACATTAAAAATGATATTGTTAAAAACAATTACGGATTTCAAATTTTAATCATAAAAAATCATGAAGGACCCAACAAAAAGTTATTATAAACTCGTAAAAAAGTGAATACTCGAAACATCTATTTGGTTTAGGCTAGGGGTGTGCATTATTCGGTTTTAATAGAATTAATTGACTATATTGATTTTTTTGTTAATTCGGTTGGTTAATTTTAGGTAGGATCGATTAATAGTTAAGATTTTTTTTCAAAATTCGGTTATTGATTAATTCGGTTCAAAATCGGTTAATTAACTGAACTAACCGAAATTTTAATATATTAAATATTATATATATTACATATATTTATTTTTTGTCACTAAACTTTCAAAAGTTATAAAATGATCATTAAATTTTTTGATATATTACAAAATGGTCATTAAACTTTCCAAATTTATCAATAATTTACAACGTGCAATGAGTCAATGATCATTTTGTAATAGTTCAATAAGTTTAATGATTGTTTTGTAACTTCTAAAAGTTTAGTGACTAAAAAGATCATTTTAGCATAGTTTAGTGACCATTTACATAATTTACCCAAAATTCTATAAAAATATCGGTTAATTTGAAAACCGACCGAATTAACCAAATTTTTTCGATTCAGTTAATTTTTGGAAAAAAATCGGTTCGTTTAACGACTAAAAGGATAAAAATTTTGATTAATGAATTTTGGTTAATTCGTTTTGGTCGGTTAACCGAACCGACTGAATGCACACCCCTACTTTTGTCTGACCCTATCTTTTTCTTATTAAACTATATCTAATAGTTCTAATTAGGGATGGCCATTTGACCCATACTCGATGGGTTCCAACCCGACCCGACCCGATCTTATAAGGTTAGTTTTTTAAAGAAAATTTCGAGTTCGGATCGAGTTCGAGTCTAATTTTTGAGGATAAGGTCTCGTCGGGTAGGATTTGGGTTTAAGGTGAAAAATATCCTACCCGACCCAACCCAACCCGAAATAATAGTTTAATTTTATTCTAAATATTTAGGTAGAATTGCTACAATGCCCCTCTCTTTATATATATATATTTCAATTATCTCCCTATTTTGTCTAATAAAAATGGAATAATTATCATAATGCTCCCTCTTTATTTGTATTTTTTCAATTAGCTCTCTATTTTATCGAATAATAGTGAAAATGATAATTTTTTATTTATGTTGGGTAGGGTTAGATTCAAGTTTTACTCTAGAATTCGAGTTCAGGTCGGGTGAAACATCATATAATATCGGGTCAGGTTAGATTCGAATGGAGGTATTAAATTTTTAGATCAAATGTAGATCGGCCAAAAATTCGACCCAACCCAACCTATTGTTATCCCTTGTTCTAATTATATCATCTAAGACCTAAGTCATCCATTATGTACTTAAAAATTTAAAATACAATAATTAGTCTTTTCAGTGCGTCTATCACTTATTTAAAATGTAATTGAGCATTAGTTTGCACGCCAAAATTTAATTTATTTTTTTCTCTTCTTACAATCTTTGTGAGCGCTCACTTAAGTAAATAGAAATCTTAGGTGCTATTAGTGCTCCTATTTATATTCCATAAAAAATAAGTTTAGAGTTTATAATTAAAGTTTAAAAAAGGTTTATAATTAAAATTTAGGTAAAGATTAAGATTAAGGTTCAGAGAATTGGGATGGAAAATATTTTTTAGAGTTTAAAGTTTAGAATTTAAGATTAAAACTTAAAATATATATTTTTTAAAGTTGAGACATGAAAAAGAGTACCAGAAAGGCAGAAAGTGAAAGAATTTGTGTTCACTTAAATATGCTTAAACCTACAACATTTAAGATATTATAATACAATAATGTATATATTAATTTTTTATTTGTGAAATTATCTTTTGATAGAATTTTAATAAATATTAAATTTAAATGTATATATTAATATCTTATTTATGAATTATATTTTGAATATAATTTTATTTTTTGGTTGTCCTTCCGGTTTCTAAGGCTTCGCCCTGACTAATCCGAACCGACCCGCGTCGCACACCTGGCTTTGGTGGGTGAGTCTCAGGGGCGGATCTAGCAATTTAAACTTGGTAGTTCACCGATCAGTGTAATAATTTAAAATCAATTTACACCGTTGTATTAATGTATTAATAAGTGATAATTGTTGTACAAACAAACATGATTTATAGTCAAAGACATATTGACATTGAAGAACCAATTCATGTAAATATGTTTGAGAAATTAGAACTATCTTACACTGATGTAATTGTTTTTAGAAAGCATAAAAATTTACTCTAGTGAAATTAAGTATTGATAGTGACAATTGTTGTGCAAACAAGCATATGTTTTATATTCAAACCAGGTTTGGAGTTTTAGGGTTTTTCAGAAAGGTTACGAAATCAAAATCGTTTTAAGTTTCAAATACTCAAGTTGATTACAATCTATCAGAAACAAAAAAAATCAGAGAGAAATTTAGATTTCAAAATGGTTTAAACTAGAAAAGTTTTTCCAAATGAAGATGATTACACGATTAGAAAAATATTTTTAGAGGTAAGCGTGTTTATTTGAGAACTAAAAAATATTTTACTACTTTTAAATTTTATTTAAATTAACTTGTAATTTTTATTAAAATTTTAAAACAAAAATTTTAGTTAAATTATTTGACATGAGTGTCAACGTATTCAACCAAATTTTTTAACAGGGCTAACAAATATACTTAAAATTGTTATGGAATGATAGGTTGAATACTTGTTTTGACCAAAAAATAATTTAGGAGCTCAAAGGAAAAAAAATTTAAGGATTGGTTTTTCAATTAAACAAAAAAATACTTAATATTTCTAGGATAAACTACACTGGTAGCTACTGAACTTTTGGGGCGCTTTCACTTTGGTCGTTGAAATCAATAAACTTTCATTATAGTTAGTAAACTTTTAATTCGATTTAATTACAGCCACTTTTATCAAAAAAATGTTGATGTGTCATATTAAAGTCTTCTTCCACCCCTAATTTATCAAGTTTACAACCACCACTAAGGCCAAAATTCTGATGATTGGAGACGTCACCGATCACTTCCAACAGTGGAAATTATTCGTTTGGCCAAAAGGTTAATATATTTTGGTTTGAAGTTGATTTGACTGTTAATAATGATAGATTGAAAAGCTAATTTTTAATTTAAATTGACATTTTTAGTTTTGATTCACCAATATTAATCATCAGATCGACTTAAAATTAAATTGTGTTAAACTTTTGACAAAACGAAAATTTCCAACCGTTGGGTTTGGTCGACGACCGTTTCATTAATTGAAAATTTGAGAGGTTTCACCTCAATCCGCTATTATAATCATCTATTTGACAAACATCTAAATTAATAAATTTAACTGGTCAAACCTCTAAAAATGGTTCAAAACTCTAACTTTTAACTCAAAACCGTTTACCAAACAATACCATCACCAAACAAAAGCATGCAATTTTGAGAGATTCATTATATTGCATGTAATGAATCATAATTAAGATCTTGACTAAAAGCAACCTCGTAATCACCCATCGTATTTTTTTAATAAAATTAAGAGATAAATCTTATCTAGAAAAATTAAAATAATAAATAAATTTATTAAACGATTAATTGATTATTCGATATACCGACAAACAATATTTTACAGACTTCTCTTGAATGAGTCGTAGATAGTGTGGGTATTGGCAAGCCAAGACCACAAGTGAAACAAGCATCATGAAGGGTCCCTTTTGAAAGGAGCCCTTCATTCAAGGTAATGTTATTACAGCCTTGCTTTGCTCTCTTCTGCTCCTCCTTTGTTTGGTCCTTGCGTGACTTCAATTTATCTGTCTCTCTTATTATTATTATTATTATTATTATTATTATTATTATTATTATTATTATTATTATTATTATTATTATTATTATTATTATTGGCTTTTCCTACAGGACTCTCGTGTGCCCACCTACCCTTTAATGGTTTCCATTGTGTCCTGAATTTGTGGTGTTTCCTACACTTCCACGACAAGAATACATCAATGATTCTGTTGTTTTTCAGACCTCTCCTTAGATCTGAAAAAATAATGACACATCATCAGAAAAAATAATTTTATATTTTATATAATTTTATAAAATTATTTTTTGACTGATGTGTTATTCTGTCAAGTCAACATCTTTGTCTATATAACACTGCTATAATAGCGTGCATTGTCTTGTAGGTTTGTCACGTCAGTTCAAGTCATTTACCGTTAGTTAACTAACAGCTTTTATTCGCAGAAGGGTCATCATAACCTAAGATGAAACATCGGGGTTAAAATACTTAAAAAAATAGACGTCAAAGTGACTATCAAATCATATGTTAGATGCATTTTTTAGCATTATATCGATAAAATAATCCTATATTATTTTATAAATCTCATTTAATTCTATATCTCAAATTCTTCCACACAACATTTTGTCCTTTCTTAATTTGTTGCATTTTGTTGTTTTTGTTGGTTAAATAGCTCGTTTGTGAGCTGAGAGAGGCATGCAAATATCTTGAACATTGTTTCTTACTCTAATCTATCTCCTTCTCCTCTCTATTCTCTCTAGTTTCTGCTCATCACAACCATATACACAACACATTTATTCTACATCATGCATTTACCAATTTATATGACATTTCTGGAAGCTAAACTTGTCGGATCCAACCCAAGAGGTTTTATTCATACGAGCCAATTGTTTATTTTTAAATTAATCGATTCAATTTAATTTAATCTTTGAATATATTACTAAAAATAGATTTGGAGACACTAGATCTCTTAAACAAGGTCAACCAATAGATTCTCACGTTGTAAATGGAATAAATTGAGTTGGAAGTGTCATGCACAAAATCAGGAACAGACGCAGAGTCGTTCCTAAGATTGTAGTGACCCTAGTGCGAACCTAAAAATTAGGCCCCTAATAGTAAGTATTGAAAAAAAAAGGAATTTTAAAAGTGGGTCCCTAATATCAAGTATTAGAAAAACGGGTCTCTAATAACAAATATTTATTTTTAAAAATATGCCCCTAATAACAATATTGAGAAAAATTGGATTCCTAATAACAAATATAGAGAAAAAATTGGGCCTCTAATAACAAGTATTAAAAAAATTAGCTCTTTAATAACAAGTATTGAAAATAAAATAAAATTTAAGAGTATATGCCTAATAACAAATATTGGAAAAAAATTAGGTCTCTAATAACAAGTATTGGGAAAAAATTGAACCCCTAATAGCAAATATTGAGAAAATTGAATTTTAAGAGTATACCCATAATAACAAAATTGGGAAAAATTGAGCCCTAATAACAAGTATTGAAAAATTAGGGCCCTAATGACAATTATTGAAAAAATAGACTTCTAATGTAAGTATTGGGGAAAAATTGGACCCTAATAATAAATATTTGAAAGTAGGCTCCTAATAACAAGTATTGATAAAAACTAATCCCATAATAACAAATGTTAAAAAATTGGACCCTAATAACAAGTATTGAGAAAAAATTAAACACCTAATAACAACTATTAGAAAAAAATTGAGTTGTAAGAGTAAACCCCTAATAACAAATATAGGGAAAAATTGAGCTCTAATAACAAGTGTTAAAAAATTTGAACCCTAATAACAATTTATTGAAAATAATTGGACCCTAATGACAAATATTGAAAAAAAATAAAATTTAGAGTAAACCCTTAATAATAAGTACTAAAAAAATGGACAAGAATATCAATATTGTAAAAAAACATTGGGCCCTGGGCGGGCGCCCCTCTCGTCCATGTCTAGAGACGGCTTTAAATTATGAACGCAAAATTTTATGTTAGAAAGACGAATCTATAAAATTATAAGGTACGAACTTATAAAATCAAGTGTGCTAGTCAGACAAGCCTTTTTCATATTACTGTATAATTATGCATGAATCAATGACCACCTCACACATTGCTATCGGCACTCGCATGGTTTGGCCACGGTCCATATATGTCAAAGAAGCGGCTATCATCACTTGAAGCCAGATAACAAAAACAAATTCCCAATTGGCAACCACCAAAGGATTCATTGGATCTCTCTACATTGAAAGAGAAAGCATTTATTATGGAAGTAGACAAATATTTAAAACCAAAAGTTAAAAAAGTTTAATATATTAATTGAGCCATGAACTTCACACTTTTTTTTTTCAAATTAGTCCCAAATTTTATTTTGATTCAAATTGCCCACAAGTTTGGAAACACACGTTGGTATCTGAGACTAATATTGCTAAATTTTGAAGCCAATTTACACAAGGAAAAAATTTTCATGCACAAGAGTGGAAAAAAAAATTAAAAGCGTTTTTGTTTTAGAGTTTAGATTTAAGGGTTTAGACTTTGGTGTTTGTGATTTTAATTTAGGGTTTAGAGGTTAGGGTAATATGGTTAGAGTTTAAGTTTTAACATATAAACTCTAAATTCTAACCCTAAACTTTAAATTCTAAACATCTAAACTTAAACCCTAAATTAAATCCATAAACCCTAAAACTAAGCACTTATAAAATATTTTTTATTTCCGCCACCTGTGCATGGTATAATTATCATTTATAGGATATCACTCTTAAGAACTAATATCATTGTGAATATAGTAAATTGAGTTTGGAGGGTCTCTTCATAATAAATCTTTACGCTATTTGATCTGAAGTCAATTAATGAGTCTGATTATAAAATAAATAAAAAATAGGTAGCTTTTGCACATTAAAAAAACGGTTCCTAAGTCCTAACGTTGTTTAATGCCGATGACATTCAACTGTCTTTTTAAATGCATATGCCTAACTTCCATTTGTTGCCCCCTGTTTCTTTTTCTACAAAGATACTGGGAATCAAACTCGTAGCTCCATAGACCAATTGGAATAAAGCTTGGTTCAACAGTTTCCCCCCCTTTAAAGACTGCTATTTATTGCAGCAGATTATTCAACTTGCTAAAGTCTTACATTTCTTTAATGTATCATATTTGTATCTACGTAGGTAAAGTTGTAAAGAGCTCTATGGTCTCCTTAGTAAAAAAAAAGAGAGCTCTATGTTTCTTAAGGTAAAAACAATGTTGAAAGAACATTGTCCTTATTTGACCCCGGCTTGAGTCCAGATATAATCAGAATTGATATGACTAAGAACTAACCTTAGCGGATGTCACTACACCAGGGCTTGTAGGGGATTGCAGACACTCCTATTGTTTTGTATTGGAGGAATAAAGGTGTCGATAAAAATGGAGCATGATTCGACAGAAGTTGGTTGAGGAACATAAACTAAAACTAAGCACATGTTGTCACAACTCACAAGTGATATCAACAACATGCACAAAATTTACAAATATGTCAAAATTTATACGAATATAAAACATCTTAAATACGATCATAACATAAAAGAAAATACATTACAGAATCATAAAAGAGGTTGAATAAATGGAGCACAACATGAGGGGGGTATGGTTTTCTAAATGCCAATGGAAGCCATTCTTCAACTGAAAATGTTCGTTAAGCCATATAACATGAAACTGTACTTTCTTATGTCATTTGGACTCGAGGTGTCAAATACGAGTATTTATCCAATACAAATATAATATATATATATATATATATAGGGTTAGGATCCACTTACGCACAATATAAAACTCATAGTTTTACACGTTTGCACGTACACCTTTAATCAATAGTCAAACGGTAGGATATCATCTAGATTTGCTAGAAAAATAACATTTCAGGTACCTACAAATCATTGGTGGAATGGTCCAAACAAAGGATTTGTGATTGATTAAATCTATTGACTTTGTCAAGGATACAAAAGTATATGTATTTGACTATGGATTTTCTCTACTGGTCCTACACACAACCCAATTTGTTTTGTGGAATTATGTGATAAATGAAAAAGCAGAAAACCAGCAAACCCAAAAATCATATGGTGGCAAATGATTTGTTAGGCAAACAAGAAAGTACCAAGTTTTTTTTTTTTCTAGTGGCGCACATTTTTTTTCCTGATAAAAGACGACGTAATCATCATTATCAACAATAAAAGGTCATTCACCACGCATTGGGGGAGGGGGGATTTATAATCCTCAAGAGCAACTGAAAGGAATATCAGAAGGAAAAGGGACATGCGAGTACCTTGCTGGTGAATCTCGGCACACCGTTGCTTGACGTATACTCCAGGGTTCTAAAATGGAGCGTCCATCACTCGAAGCATTCCATCACCACAAGCAGAAAGCTGTCAAAGTTAAGAGCAATCAACTATAAACTGGACAACGATCTCCAACACATTTAACGCATTTTGTTTTGACACTTAATAGAACATAATAGAATTTGTTAGAAAAGAGACAAATCAAAGATCGATAATCTATTAAGGAATAAAAGTTCCCATATAAGAGTCTTAAGACTAGCTCAGTAAGATTAAAACCTACGGAAATATCAAATATTGTATGCAAATTTATCTAACATGCAGAAGGGTGCTTGATAAATAAAAGATTGTGCTTTTAGAAGAAACATATATTTAGAAGGAATCAAATTTAGAGATTATTATACTTCCTGACCATGTTTTCAGCTCTAAAAATCACACTGACTTCTAACAGAAGTATAGAGAGTAAGAGTCGAGTCTTCCTGTGTTGGGATTCGGATAAGTTATGAAGTATTACTGCTTGCGTCGACTGAGGCAGGTTATGGGTGAAAGAAGCATGTAGGTAGTTCCATTGAAGACATTTTGTAAGCAGAAACAAAGAAAAGATAGAACCTTTTTCTGTTTCCTCACGAAGCTAGCAAACAGCGGGAGTTGAGCCTCCTATATGTTTCAGTTGTCTGCCCGACAAAATAAATGGTTCAAAATCTGATCTTTTTAGATGAAAAAGTACATGGTTTTCAAGTTGTCCACCCATGTGCTGTTGCATTGAACTAGCAAAGCTCCAAAAGAAAATTTCTCAGTGCTGCATACCATCAGACGGTCAATGGCAGTGTACCAGAAAGAGTCATCAACAGAAACACCAAATCAGCAAAGAGTACGGTGCGAAAATCCAAGGTCTTGCTAAAATTTGAGAACAAATGCATAGCCAAATAAAATTCCAGAATAACCTTCTTCGGATTAAAGGCAAAAATAAAAGCATCCATACATAAATATTTTCTCCTGTAATTAATGGTCTACTGCTTCCAATGTAATTAGGATGTTTTAAGAAATGAAAAATGCTTCAAAAAAGCCAGCCTCCTGTACGTCCATGGTTCCACTTTAACTAAAGTGGGAATCATGCCGGCAATAAGCGAGCCAAATCTTTCAGTCGCACAATCTAAGTCGGTGATGCAAAGAATCACCTTTAGAAAGTGATTAAGAAAAAATGGCTGTACAAAGTTGGTGGAACAATCAGAGGTAAGTTTTGTAGAAAAGCAATTTTCTAGCTTTAGGAAAAACTAATTAACGCATAAAAATAAAGCAGAATTTAAGTTTCTGCAGAAAAGAAGAAGAAAACAGAATTGATTTTCTGTTATTGAATATTTTCCAAAAAATTACATCCCTTTACAGTGAATTTATAGACTCAAGTATTGGACTTTAGTTACAATTAGGAGTCCTAAGTACACAAGACATCTAACTCTATCTTTTAGGAAGTAAACTTTAATTTAAACTACTATTTACATGAGGACTCTAACTCTATCTTTAAACTTTAATTTAAACTACTATTTACATAAGGACTCTAACTCTATCGGATAATCTAACAAGTTTATCTCAAGAAAAAGAATAACGATCTTTGGAATCCTGTAGTTTAGAATTCCCGGCAGTAAATTAGTGCCACAGCTTACTACAGAATCCATTACGTGGCCTCTTGCTAGATATGATATCCGAAAATGAGTCAACCAACTGCCCTGCCAAGCTACTTGGATCGTCAATCAGGGTTTGAATGTATGTGTTGACCACCCTACGTTCCTGCTCTGTTGACCTCAAGCTAAACCATGTTAGTAGTTTCAATCTGAATTCCTGGTTAATATGACCCTCACATTCTAGCCATCTGATTATCTTCACACAGGACTCGAAATTTTCATCCAAAGAAGTTGAATAATTGGAGATTCGAAACGGTGACCCGTTTATTAGAGTGCTATCACAGTCATGTGCCTCTTCATTTGAGTTTGCTGCTCTTTTCCTGCACAACTCTGTATGGGAATCAACGGCAGGAACTTCCCCAGTTGGTCCATTAGTCCAGGTCTGAGAATCCCCACTACCATGTGATCTTGCTAATCCGTTCTTCTCTATTTCATGTGAAGCATCATCATCATGTGCCTCCGCAGCCTGTCCTAAAGTACAACCATTGTTTTTATCCCTGGAGGATTCAAATGGAGGTGTAAGTTCTTCGTTAAGATCAGGGAAGGAGAGAACATTTAAGTCAAGCTCACGTGAAACAGATGGCATATGATCATGTTCTCGAGTTTCAGGTTTGACAATTTCGCTTGTTCCACGGCCTTTGTCTAAATCAGTGCTGCAAAACCCTTCAAGGCAGCCTTGCTCTTGAGCGCAAGCAAGACGCATGATCTTTCCAAGGTCTCGAACCTTAAATATAGATGAACCATCTACTGTGAACTCCTTTGAACCTGAAGAACTTCCTTCAGTAAGGGCATTATCTTTCTGGCGATGCATGACAACAGTTGAAGTAGGATTCTTTTGAATTATCTCTACACTCTTGGTAAAGCATTTAGCTTCAGAATGACCCAAGTCGCCGGCTTCAGTATAAGAAACAATACGAAAGGTATACTCGGTGCAGGGCTGCAGATTAGCTATTGAAATCCTTCTCTGAGTTCTTGGAAAGACACAGATAGGTTCTTTTGTATGTGTCTCGTCTCTACTCTTGAAATACCAGAGCTTATAGCCCTCAATCTCATCAGATGATGCAGTAGACAGTTCAATTAGAATAATTACGACAGATGAAGGCATTACTTCTTCAAATAGAAACCTGCAAGCAGCAGGACATGAATCTGCCCATATATGAAAAAAAACCGTTACTCATATAACTAACTTCAAAATAACCAATAAGAAATAGAAGAAGCCACTACAGGTTCTAACCTTGGCACTTTGGGTTAGTGTTAAGGGTCGTCAGCCATTCATCTGCTTTTTCAATTGCAAGAGAGCATAGTTTATGTATATCACCAGCAACAGAAAGCCTGCTGACAATTCCCCGTTCCATTTTGGCAGAAACCCCATTCACAGGGCCCACTTCTGTTTCTAGTTTGGCCTTTGCATCTTTCACAAACTCGTGCAATTCTTTAAAGCAAGAAGTCTTATCTAGGAGTCTGTAACTCAAGTATATTCTATAACAAAGTACATCCAGGCGGCGAGCATCCTTAGCAATACTTAGCTGCTTCTTCCAACATCTGCCAGAAGCAAAAGAATCACACAATCCTGTTAGCCCATGCTGAAATAACAAGTGGGTAGCATATTCTCTAGGACCTAATTCATCAAGTTGAATCAGTTTCAAAACAAATTAAGATGTCGACCACTTGAACATGACTCGTTCAACTTCCATGCAAATAAAAGCAGATTGTAAGGCTAGGGCCCAGTGAATTGAATGGGACATGAACTTCAAGCCAGTTACTTACCCAAGTATACCTGAAACTTTACCACATGAGGCACAACAATAGCTACCATCCAGCTGCATTAATTGGCCAAGATCAACAACCCCCACCTTCTCACGTTGAAGCGCACACTCAATATGGCAAGACAACCCACAAAAATCCCCCTCACCAGACTCAGAGGTGCATACCAACCAAAGACTGGGATCCTTGTTGTCATCAAATAAGTGACAGATACAACATGAGCATCTCTTGCAAAATGTGTCATCTATGGACAGAACAGCTCTGCAAGCAGAATTTTTACAGGTCCCTAAACCCTAAACCACAAATTTACTCTAAAATTGAAGCTTTTGAATCGAGAGAAGTGAGATATTATTATAAAACCAACCAGGGTTCCATTGATCACAACAGATTGTTGGTTGATGTACCTATATAACAAAAGCATATTATCTATGCTCATAAAATCCCACAACTGGTACAAATTTGCTTGTGCAGGCTTAGTGCCAGGGAGAATCGATAATGGGGGTGACAACAGATTTCACTTGAAGATACTGATTCAGGGCGTCCAAACCATAATCCCTTCCGAACCCGCTCATCTTGTATCCTCCGTAAGGACAATCCACATCGAATGCGGTGTAGCAATTGATCCAAACGATGCCGGCACGGATCGATCTCGACACCGTGTTCGCCACGTTCAAGTTATTGGTTACAATTCCGGCTGCCAGGCCATAAGGTGTGTTGTTTGCTCTTTTGATTACTTCTTCCATAGTCCTGGGGAACAAAATTTCTCAGAATATCACTACTTGGTTCATCATCAAGAAAAAGAATTGAACTCTAATGTTGAAACAACAACTTACTTGAACTTCATCAACGACATCACCGGTCCGAAAATTTCTTCTTTAGCTATGATCATGTCATCCTGTTACAACATCAATGGTTTATGAATCTAAACCAAAGCTCCAACGACAACATTGTTTTAAGGTTGCCTTACCTTGACATCGGCAAATATCGTCGACTCGATGTAGTATCCCTTCTCGCCGACATGCTTGCCCCCGGTTAACAAGGTAGCTCCTTCTCTCTTTCCATGTTCAATGTAAGATAGGATCCTCTCGAATTGTGTCTTGTTTATCTAAAACACCATTATGGAAAAACACCGCATTAATCTTAAAATTCCAGAGTTCAAAGGCTGTATAAAAATCTAACTTAGCTTACTTGGGGTCCTTGATGAACTTTAGGGTCGAAAGGGTCGCCAACAATTGTTGCTTTTGCCTTCTCTGCCAATTTCTTCTCGAGTTTTTCATAGATACCTTCTTGAACATAAACACGAGAACTAGCCACGCAAACTTCTCCCTGCGAAATGTATCGGATTACGACGGTTTTAGTACTTCTAATCGCAATGCCAATGCTGGATCGAGGAGGTTCAATCGTAAAAATCACTTACTTTGTTGAAAAACATGCCATTGAAAGCAATATCTGCAGCCTGGTCGATATCAGCATCATCAAATATTAACAGAGGTGATTTGCCTCCCAATGCAAGCGAAACCGGCTTCAGATTACTTGCTGCTGCTGCCGTCATTATCTTGCATCCGACTTCGGTAGACCCTGTTAAAGTCACCTGAAAGACCGAACAACGTAAGCTAATGCCTTCACCGATGCAAACATCGTATAAAATAATTGAAATCGGAATCTCACTTTACCAATGTCCATATGGGAGCTAATGGCAGCTCCAGCGGTCTCTCTGTATCCGTTCACAACATTGAGCACTCCATCAGGGACACCAGCCTGTTTTCAAATTTCAACAAAAACAAATCAATAAAACCGAGCCAATAAGGCAAATCTTAAAACCCTGTTTTAATATTGATTAATGAGTACCAGCTTGGCAAGGTGAGCTTAATAAAGGGCCGAAAGCGGAGTCTGCTCGGCGGGCTTGAGGACAATGGTGCAGCCAGCGGCTAATGCCGGGGCGGTCTTCATGAAGAACATGACAGTGGGGAAGTTCCAAGGGATTATGCTTCCTACAACGCCAATAGGTTCCCTGAGAGTGTAGCCATGAAGTCCCTTGGACAATTTTAGTACCGTTCCGTGAATTTTGTCGGCCGCACCGGCATAGTAACGCAGTGCCTTCGATGCTATAGGGATGTTGATCACCTTGCAGAGAGTAAACAGCTTGCCTCCATTAACGGCATCCAATGCAGCTAATTCTTCTGCGTTTTCTTCGATTAGGTCTGCAAACTTATTCATGATCCTTCCTCGCTCCTAAGAAATCAGGTTTTAAAGGATGAATAAGAAAAGAATGTACTAGTTCAGTACCAAATTGCAAATCTCTATATGTACTGTGTTACATCAATTACTGGTATGACATATATACATATGATCAATACATTTTGATATGTGCTTTTCTATCAGACAAATTCATTTGCATATGAAATTCCAACTTAGATATTAATATAATATATTGAATCATCCAAAAATATTTGGATATATTATTTTTTTTAACAATTCTTACCTAAAAAAAAAGAAATTTATTTTTAATTAGTATTGACCTATAACTTAGAGAAGAAAAACGAGTGTGAACCGATAATTTTTAATCTAATTAAATCGTTTTGATTTTAGTTGACTTGAGATCAGCTGAAATCAGTTGCGTGTAGATAATAAACTATTCTAATCACAGATTAATTAATGGAGATAATCGCGTGTTTAACGACTCAATTATTTGGGGTTGTGCAATTTTGTCCTTTGGTGGCGTTGTTTTATGAGCCATGTACACTGCCCGGTGGCTAAGAAAGCGCTACCCCATAGCCTTAAAAAAAGTTTAAATGAAAAATTAACCTTAAATTATATTTTTTATTTACTTTTAGCTCTTAAATTACTTTTTATTAAAATAAATTTTTAAATTATTATTTTTAATTATTTTAAGGTTGATAGTTATTTAAGTTAAAAAAATTATTTCAACCAATAAGATATTGACACATCGGAAAAAAATTGACCAATAGATAGTTTAGGGACTAAAAGAAAATATAGTATAGTTTATGTATTTATTTTGATCAAAAAATAGTTTAAAGACTTAAAGTGACCAAAAATGATAATTTAAAGACTTATTTGACCAAAAAATAATTTAAAACAAACAAAAAGCGTAATTTAAGGGTTGATTTTTCATTTAAACCTAACAGAAATTTAATTGATGACCCTCTCAACCTAATTTTCTTCATTATAACATCAAAATTTGAACCACTAATCCTACTTAAAGGGCCTAACACCTCATCTCATTAGACTAACTGATTATCGGTTAAACCATTAGTTTTTAAGATATTTTAACAGTGGCCGTATTAATCGATAATAAACTAAAAAACCAAGTTTCTAATTCTGGAAAGTATAGGTCAGATCGAATTCAAATGGTAAAAATTTCAATATTTCAAGTAAAATCCTAAATTTGAATTTATGCGAATGAAAAAGAAAACGATTTGCTTTTATAAGAGTTCTAATAGGATTTAGTTTTGAAATAATCAAACAGAATATGATTATCGAATTTCGATAGATTTCACTAACGAAAAAGTGAATAGTGAAACTTACCGTGCCGGACATGCGAGGCCAAGGTCCATGGTCGAAGGCGTGACGCGCAGCCTTAACGGCCAAATCAATATCCTCCGCATCGCCGAGGGAAACTTTTGTTATCACTTCCCCTGTTCTTGGATCAATTGTGCCGAACGTTTTCCCTGGTAAATAACGACAGCGACGACAAAAACAATATAGTCCTTCATATTTCTCATCCAAACAGGCAAACACGAAATCATAAAGCCCAGAAAACGACGAACAGAAAGAGAGAAAAACAGAATGAGATTCAACTGTGTTTGATGGAAAAAGAAAGAAACCTGAAATAGAATCGACGAAGTTGCCATTGATGAAGAGCTTGGTGAATTGAATCGGCGGAATCTTGAGCGAAGCTGTTATGAATCGGGATTTGAGAGATGCTAAGAAAGCTCATGTGACTATGACCAATATAAATAGGTCATGGGACTCTAGGGAGAAAATATCGAATATTGTTAATCATTGGCTGCGGCTAATTCTCTCCCTCTTCTCTTCTTCTTCTTCTTCTGCTGCCTATCCCCTTTCTCTGTTGCTGTAATTTTCATTTCTATCAATAAAATCTATCTTGATACTTTGATTTCAAGTATTGTTATTTGAGATCTTAACAGAAGCTGCAGTGTGGTTGGAATTTCCGTTGCTGTGATTCGCCATTTCTGTTTTCTCTGGTACTACGTAAATGAAGGGAGAGCCCCTTTTGTCATGTCGGTTGACTGCCTCTGTGGCCATGACCTTAATAATTTTTATTTTCAATATTTTATTTAATGCTAAAGGAAAGAGTTTTCATTTTTCAAATATAGACCAGAATCGATGGGATTTTTAAACAAGTCGGCTAATAGAATTCACATGGTCCAAACTCTACTTTGTTAGATTTTTAATAATTTTAGCATATATTTTAAGCTATGTGCGTCTCGATTTCGGATATTTAATGAAGTCTATAGCTCTGTTTAACAATTAGTAGATAGTTAGTTGTATTAACTGATTTAATTAACAGATTGTATTGTATTAGCTGGTTGTATAAAAATATTTGATAAAAAATTTACAACCCATTAAATTGATTAATAAAGATTAAAAATCTTAAAGACTTAATATATAATTAATATATTATTTAAAATAAAATTGATATTAAATTATTTTTTATATATATAATATTTTTTTAATTTTTTTTAAGTCTTAATTCCAAAGCAATTTGTTTTCCCCTAGATTTCTATTAAATTCTCAGCAAAATTCATTGTTTTGAGCGTGTTTTGATCTGGAGTTTTGCTGGGTTTTTTTGTCTTTAATTATCGATGAGATCGAGAGAATTAAAGCATTATTCAACAATTGTTCGATTTGACCAGATTTTGTAAAGTTTCAGTTTTTTGTTTTATTTTTTTTCTGCTGATCTAAGTTTTTGTTTTTGAATTTTCTTTTGTTAATGGAAGAAAGGCAAGAATTCAAGCATGTCTGTAAGTTTTGTCCGAAAATTTTTTCTTGTAGTAGATCTCTAGGTAGTCATATGAGGTCTCATATCAATAATTCAGCTGAAACAGATGAGAAATTCAAGTTCAACAAAAAAGCTTAAACTCGACATCAATGGCGTCTATATTTTCAGATAGAAACCTAAGAAGACATGGACAAAATTATCATTATTTAATGACAAAATCTGCAAAGCCAAAGAAGATTCTTGGAGTTCTGATTTTAGATCCAAAACCAAAACAAGAAGAACAAGGTACAAGGTTGTCCCTGCAAACCCATCTCTCATGTCTGAGATGGGAGAGATGGGACCAAGAACAACAAGAAGAGGTTGCTTTGAGCTTGATCATGCTTTCTAGAGACGCCATTAATTCTATTATCACCGGATTGGTTGAAGCACATTTGGAAATGAAACCGAAAGATTTTGATTGCGGAAACGAAAATAATTGACCAAAACGACAGCACTTACCTTTGCTTTTTCCAAGACAAATTGCTTTGGCATTAAGACTTGAAAAGAGATTAAAAAATATTATATATATGGAAAATAATTTAATATTAATTTCATTTTAAATAATAAAATAATTATATATTGAGTTTTTGAGATTTTTAATTTTTATTGATCAATTTAATGGTGTTCAGCGGTGTTCGTAGCACGTAGTAGACTCATCTTTAGTAAAATTAATTGATTGTTAATAGTTGTTTGATTATTTAAACAAGGACATGATTGTATCCGTTAATTGTTTGAATAGTTTATTAGTTATCAATATTTTGTACCAATTAAAATTAATTAAATTGTGAAAAATAATTTTTTAATATAATATTATTAAGCATATTTAAAAGATCTATATATTAATTTATTATTTATATAATTATTTGAATATAATTTAATTAATTATTAAATTTAAATTCAAATATAAATGTGTGAATTAAAATAAAAAAAGTATTGGTTTAAAAATGTCACAATGTAAATACGTGATGGTGAAGAATTAAAATATAATATATTAAATTTATGTTATTTGGTGATTTTTTTATAATTGTTAAGGGTAAAAGAGTCTTTATAACTCTTATGTAAAAACTTCTAATTTCAAAATGCTAATATTAAAAAAAATTTAAAATTAAAGGTTTCACCTCAATCTACTATTTACTAAACATCTAAAATAACGGATTTAATTGGTCAAACCTCTAGTTTTAATTTAAACCTCAAATTTTGACTCAAACCGTTGTTTACCAAACAATATCTATATTTAAATTCTTCTTAACTGGTCGAATAAATTTAATTTGGTTGACATATTACTATACAATATATAAAAGAATGTAGAATCAATAATGTTTAAACATTTCTATTAAAAAAACTCCACCTATTCAAAAAATAATAATGTTAAAATATTTAATATTTTTTGACTTATAAATGAGAAAAAGTCTTAATAGTATAAACATTATATCAATTAAAAGAAAGTTATTAAACTTTAATCTAATCTAAAGTATGAGAATAAAAGTTTATGAAAACATTTCGTTATTTGTAAATTGTTAATTCAAACTTGTTTTAGGTCGGGTTTATATGATTTTTAAAATATTTTTTCTTTTTTAATTTAACAAATTATTACTTTTATATATTTTCTGTTATTTAAATCATGATGGAATGACCTGATTTTTTTTTAATCTTATTTTTCAAACCAAATATTTTTATCAAAATTATTCCAAATCTCAAACAAAACTTGAAATTATTTTAAAAAATAAAATTAATTTATTAACAACAAATTGATCTAGTCCGACTAGACATTATATCCATTATGCAATATTAAAGGTTTAAATATTAATTTTATGAATGATATAAATTAAGTTAGAAAAATTATTTCATAATAATTTCGATATATTTTTTTTTGCAAGTAGTCATTAGTTATATGTTTATTATCTTAATAATTAATTAATGAAATAAATAATAATATTTTGGCTAAGTCTTTTTCTCAAAAATCCTCTTTTTCGATAGTCAACGAACCATTAAATGGGGCAACTAGAAAATTCCAAATGTTTTAAGTTTGTAAGTCTAATTTTAGTGCCACTTTTACTTTAGTCCTTTTATTTGTTTTTCTTTCAATCAGTTTGACTTTTAATTTTATTTTGCTTTCCTTTAAAAGGGATGCTGTGGTGCAATTAAATTTTACCATTGTAAAAATAAAATAAAATTTTAAAAAGAAATAAAAATAGTGGAAATAAAAAAATAAAACATATTTTTAAAAAAATAAATTAGAATTTTTGTTAAAATATAATTTCAAAAACATAAAGCCTGATTTATTTTAGCAATTTTCAGGATTTTTATATATATTTTACTGTATTATTTAAAATTTTAATTATTTTTAAGTTTGCTAAAAAAATGTCACGTGATAAAATCTGTTTAGATCATATGATATTATTCGAATAAAAAACATCTAAAGACTAATGGTTAGACGAATAAAAGTTGGATACCAAACGTTTTTCTTTTTTTTTTTACCTTCGTTCTCTTTTAGTTTTTTTTATGTTGTCGGCGGTGACATCAGTCTTTTGTTAGCTGTCGATTATTGGGTACCTTTCTTAATTTTAGTTTTTAATAAGAATTTTCATTATCTTGAATTTTTCATTTTCACACATTTTATCGCGTTTGTTTCGTCTGTTTTTGTGACACTCTTCTTATATACTACCTTTTTGGTAGTTTTGTGTTTGTGTAGCTATCGCGGCCCATGTCCATTATCAGGAAGGACAACAATATAATATCATTAGATGTCATTTGTAGCAGTTGTCCAACGTAATTAGAATCATTAACCGAGCATATTTCAAAGATTGCTTATGTCTATCATATCTTCTATATCATTACATAAACGTTTGGTTGGATAAAAATAATAATGATAACGGTTGGGTTTCTAAAGAAAATAAAAGGTCATGTTCAAAAGAAAATTTTATTTTTTTTCACGCCCTTTGAATTTTTATATTTTATAAGTTTTTGGTAAATATAATCTTTAAAATTTTTCTTTATATTTAATGTTTGTTTTATTGTACATTTTTATTATGTTTTATAAGGACCATTGGATGGGCAACTAGGAAAGTCCAAATGTTTTAAATTGGCAAAAACATATAAAAATTAGAAATGTACGTAACAGCTGATGTGAGATATTAACTTAAAATAAAAGCAAAATCACAACTCTCCAACGGTCCATTGATTCTTTCACGAATAAAAGCAACACTAATTTTATAATATTGTATGCAACTTGTCATAGGCGGAGTCATATTCAACAACGGCATCGACATCCAAAAATAATTTGAAAATATATTATTTATAAATTTTATATAAAAAGTAATACTATTTTAAAATTAAAAAAATTATTTCACAAGTATTTTAGTTTTAGAAGTTAATGATTTAGTTTATAGTTTAAAGTTTAGAATTTAGATTTTTAGAGTTCGTAGTTTAAAATTTAGTTTTTAAGATTTAAAGTTAGGAATTTAGAATTTGAGCTTTACAATGCAAATAAGCAGGCTTGTGTATCAAAATTTTATCATATTTTAAATTTTTTATTAATACTTATTCAAAGAAATTAATACTATAATTAATCTAGGCTTAATACTAAAATAGGTGCTCAAAGAATCATTTTTTCCTTTTGAGGTGTCTAAACTTTTTTTTCCCCTTTAGGTACCCAAACTATCTATTTTTTCCTTTTAGGTGCCTAAACTTTTTTTGTCTCTTGTAGGTGCCTAGACTATTTTTTTTGGTTAAAATAGGTGCCTCAACTATAATTTTTTTGTCAAAGTAATGTATCAGTTTGACTTTAAAATGAGCAAAAAATAACAGTTTGAGCACCTAAAAGAAAAAAAATGGGTAGTTTGAGCACCTAAAAGAGTAAAAAAAAATTAGGCACTTAAAAGTAAAAACTGGATAGTTTGGTCACTTATTTTGACATTAAGCCATTAATCTTCATCAACTTAAGAAAATTATTTTATGGAATTTTTAAAATTTTGACATTATAATTTATTTATTTTTGTTTTGCCTCTGCAATTTGTGACATTTTATATTGTGAAAACTAAAGCCTACATTTTCTCTCACAAGTGATGTAAAATTTTGTTTCGAAATTTAAATCGAATTCAATTGATAACTGTTAAATTAACATTGAACTGAAATTATATAACGAATCATTCGTATAGTCAATAGTGTGAAAAATTGATATATTGACTCTATTGTCGAAATTGAACTGAAATAACATAAACCTTTGTTAAGTTTTTTTATATATATAAAATAAAAAATTATCATTGTTAAATTTAAAATATTTATATGCACTTAACTAAATAATTTGATTAAATTATTTCACATTTTAGAATAATTTAATTAAACATATACATACAATTTCTTAATTTAAGAAAATTATTTGGTTTCAATTTCCAAAACTGTTAACCAAATTGAATAAACGGTTTAAAAGAGTGTCTTGAGTGGTTGGAGGACGTGTCAAGAAACTGTTAACCAAATTGAATAAACTTTAGATTAATTTATATGGGCTGAGTTTCGTTCGATTAATATTATTATCGATATACCAATAATAAGTTACATTACTTTTTTAAGGGGAGACTTCGGGTTTACATTTTAGTGAACGTTAAAAAAAACGTTGAACAAACTATCATTGGTCAATACCCTTTTTGTCTAAAATGAGAATTGATTGTTCAAAAACAATTATTTCGTAAGGAAAAGTTGAAGTCAAAAACAATAATAAGGCACTTTACTTCCGTCATTGAAAATAAAAGCACACCTACGCTTCCATAAATCCCAACAAGTAATGACAAAGAGTATATCCCAATTCCTCCCAAGTGAGTGAGTGTGAGAATGGTCCACTGTCCTCAGGTTCGCCGCAAACCAATCAGCAAAAGTGCCCGAGTTAAAATCCTTCCACATATCCTGTCGAACGAGCCGAGACCACACGACCTGTGCTCTCCCACAGCCCCGCAACACATGTTCCACATCCTCATCACCTCGTGCACAAACTGGACACCCTCCGTGCATTGTAAGGTGTCACCTACGACGCTCGACATTCGTTAGCAAACGTTCTCGCATGGCTAACCAAGCAAAAGTATTTACCCATTGTGGAACCTATAAGCGCCATACTACCCTCCAAATGCTAGAGTCAACGTTCAGAGTAGGGCCGTGTAGCGTTTTATACGCTGATGCTGTGGAGAAAACCTGCTTTTCGCCCTACCTCCACGCCGGCCTGTCTATCACGAGGGATGCATGAGGCGGCAGCACACAAGCGATCTTAAGAAGCACGTCATGCGGCAGAGTCTGCATAAGCCGTGGCCAATCCCATTGGCCCGACGGGTCCAACATAGCTGTAACCGACACATGAGGGGGAGGTGATGGCAACAAACACTGCCCCGCCAATGGTTCAGTCACATCAAGCCACAAATCCCACCAGAAATCAGTCTGCCATTTATCTCTAATTTGCCAACTAACACCTCTGCAAACCTTCTCCTGTCACAACAACGGTACCAGGTGGGCTACAGAGTTTCTTCGAATGGCCATACTTACCGCAACCAAAACAAATAGTCGGTGGACCTTTATATTTAATCGGTTAGTGTTGACCGTCGATAACCAGACCAAGAATCAATGCTTGTCTAAATTAACTACAACCGTCAACCGGGCAAAATGCCCACTGTCTCCCCTCTGTAGTGTTAAAATCAACCCGCACAACCTTTCCTAACAAACTCGCAATAGCATTAAACAAGTTCTTGGAATAGTACCTGTAGGGCAAACCAGGAAGGCGAACCCACGCAAGAATCTGTTTGGGATAATCCGTAAAAGTAAAGAAATTCAGCCATCATGGTTGGACTATTAAATAACTCTCGTACACCACCCATGGACCGCCAATCAACACCTTGTCATAATCGTTATCCAACGCAAAAACGAATTACATAATAATCATTATCTACATCAATGATACTTACCTCGCCCATAGGATTTCACAAAGCGTGAATCCGATTTTAAGCGCTCTGTAGCCAATTGACTTTCCCAATAACCTCACGATCAATGACTTTGATAACTTTTCGTCAATCGCCTTATGGACCCGATCAAAAAATCTAATTTCTGGGAATGAACCCTTGCAATCGACGATAACATCTTCCTTCAAAAGTTTGACATCAAGGTCGCTAATAAAATTATCTTGTTGTGTTGATCCAATCCGCCCCGTGACCATGTCCCTAAAGGATGGCTTCAAGGACTCGTCGGTTAGAGGTTGTCCAGAACCAGTCCCCATTTGGTCATCACCTTGCACCAAAGCCATAGTGTCATGTGCAGCCCCCACCACAGCACCCGAGCCATTGGTCATCTTTAAATCCATTTGCACAATAACCGAGACTGTCCCTCTGACATCTGCTTCAATCGTCATCGGTTCTAGGGTATCCGGCGAACGGCCAGACGCGCCACCTCTTGTGGCAAACTAGAGTTATCAATACTTTCGAGATTTGCGGTGCTCATAGGGTTTTAATAGTCAATGAATCGTACGTACTCACATTTTTTTATCAAGAAGAAATTTATTTCATTAACCGAAACAAAAAACAGAGAAAGAGCATAAAGCTCAATAGACAAAATAAACTCAAACAAGGCTTGAGACAAACCGATCACAGGCGATCTTAAACGAAAATAAAGATGCAGCCCTGAAATAAAAAACCCAAGCTGAGCTAAAAAAATAGCAGACGACGGGAAGTTCCAATGGCGCAGGAAGGGGCCTTCAAAGCCTTTGATCCTACCTTCGAATCCGCTCGACTGAGCCGCCACCGAAGCAGCACTAACCTTATCAAAAGGCCAAGAGAGGACGACAACCACCGTGAAACTTTCATCGGACGTGCAATACAAAGAGCAAGCTCTTCAGGGTAACAAGAGAAAGCCAGAGCACGAAGACTAAAAGAAGAAACCGAAAGTAGAAAGCGAGGAGGGGAGGAAGGAGAATAACGGTGGGCAACGAACAACCATCTCTCCGCCCTAAGCAGTCCAAAATCGCAGATGGGATCTCCACTCATCCTCACAAAAGCAGGCCATGGCCAAAACTTATTCGCAGGAGAATAATGATTGGGTTGACTTTTTTAATAAAAATTAGGTTCGGGTCGTCGAGTTTTTATTGAAGGTTAAGTAGGGTTGAGTTGTGTTTAGGGTTGAAAATATCTGACCCAGTCTGATATTATTTGTGTAATTTTTTCTTAAATTTTTAAGAATATTTATAATAATACTATTTTATATATTTTTTATAATTAGGCCGTTAAAATTGAATTTTAATTTATAATTTAGTTCTTAAAATTATTATTTTTTATAATTAAGTCCCCTAAAATTATTTTTTACAATTAAGTCCCTAAAATTATTTTTTTACAATTAGGTCGGGTCAGGGTCAAGTTTAGAATATTTATTTTCGAGTCAAGTCGAATTTTTTTATAAAATACGTTCGGGTCAAACCAAATTTAAATTTAATGTATTTATTTTTAAGTCGAGTTCGGGTGAACAAAAAACCCGACCCTTGCCGTCGTTAGTTTTACAATAGTGTCCCACTCATTTATACACAAGATTTTGAAAAGAAAAAGTTCAGATTTGGAGGCCATTTCCTTCTAGAAGATTTGAATGTCTTTCTAAGTGATACAACTTCGCCAGCGAAACTAAGGACCAGTAGGGATAAACTATGACTTATAGAATTATATAAGTCGACTTTTTTTTTGTCCTCTTGATTCCACAAATTCTCTCTTAATTAATTTGAATTGACTCGTATTATATTTTGATTTTTGTACGTAAATTTTTAATGAATTTTTTTTGTATATACAAAACCTTGAAGGCTCGAACTTAAAATTTGCTTAAATTATACTAAATTATTTTCTACTTAAACCAACTCAATTGATAGAATTATAAGTCAATATATTAGTAATAAACTTATACTTAGAATTTTTTGAAATAAAATATAATTTAATTTTGATCTTAAAAAACCTCAGATTTTTTGGCCAACAAATTGATAAAGGTAATACCCTTAAACTTTATTTTAGATATTTAATTGATATTCTTTAGATATTTAGCTGATTTTCTGTGACCTTAACCTTTTAAGCACCTGATACCTGAATTTTTTAGACTTATTTGATACTTAATCTTTTTGTAACATACTTTATACTTGTAGCGATGTCTTCTTTTGTTTTGTATCGCTAAAAAAACGTTGTTTTTCGAAGGTGTTTGAAAGGTGTTTGTGATTCTTTTGGATATAAAATATTTATTCCGTGGGGTTTTTTAAAAAACCGCATTTTAAAAAATGGAGTCGCCACCGGCCACTTAGGTAGGCCGGACACCATAAAACCAGAGATTCAAAAAGATTGGGTTCGGGAGTCGGTTACGGATGGGGAAGGATTAGCACCCCCACACCGCCCAAAATTGGTACTTTAATAATTACCGCTTTATTAATATTGGATTTTCCGGATTAAAGTGACAATTATTTTAAAATTCAGTTATGATTGCGAATAAATTTTAAAGGCCCCGTTATCCGAGGGTAAACGCCCAACCACTATCACTACGCCTGATACTAGCCCCGTTTACGCTCGGATAAAAGGACACCGCATTGACAATTTATAAATCATATGCAATCTTAGTGGCAAAAATATAAAACATGGCAGATAATTTAAAGACAGTAAATATTCACATAACAGAATATTAATCTAACATAAAATGCTATACTAGACTAAAACATGCATATATACATATTATTCTAAATAATAGATAACAACAACTTTAACAAGTCAGAATAACAATGTAGGAAAAATTACGTATATAGATAAACAAATATTTCAAAAGGACATGCATGCTAGTAATAAAACATATTTCAACATATATAGAACAATCTATTATGCATAAAAGAAGACACACTAACACGTAACCTAAAAGTCAAGAAAACATACAATACGTACAAAAATACAAGAACATGCTGTTTTATGAGTCAAATAGAATATAACATGTTTTAATACGAATAACTGGATAAAAAAATACATGAATATTATAAGCTTAACACACATATATAAACATAAAATACGAGGCATATACAAGGAACATAAAATAAAATAATAGAATATCAACATATACGATTATAATACGAACATGAATATTTACAAAGAATACAGGACTGAAATGAAAGAAAAATAAAAGTCAGTGGCAGAAATTAAAGAACAATAATATGTAATTTAGGGACGAAATTGCGAAACAAACAAAACCTAAAAGGACCAAAACTGTAATTAGACCAAGGGGTAGACCCAAAATGAAAAGTTCAAAAACGCGGGATGGTTAAGGGGGTAATTTTACCATTTAAAATCTGAATCGGTGTAATTTAGGGACTGGATTACAAGATTTTGAAATATCAGGGGGACTGGGATTGTAATTATACCATGCGGCAAGACAAAAACGAAAATATTGAAAACGCGGTGGGATTAAGTGTGTAATTTACCCATTTAGCAAAATAATAATACCTATATAAAGGCTATTTTTAGACCGAAACCAAAATTTCCCCACTTCGTTTCATTCTCTGATTTTCATAACTCATCTCATTCTTATTTTCTCTCAACTGTTCTTATGAAACCCAGAATCCGGCGGCCGGCCGCCGTGTTCTCCGCCGCCGGCCGCCGCTAACTGGCGCCGGCAGGCCTCCAAAACACACCAAAATAATCCCTTTTTCGTCCTCAACATGAATCTGTGGTTGGATTCAGAGGATACACCCTTGTTTGCCCTAGATCTAGAAAATACAAAGTGAAAAAAATATTTTTTAAACCAAAACAAAACTACCAGGGGTCTTCCCCTCCCTTTAGTTCACCATATCAGGCTTGGAGAAGCCGAAAGGCTTATCACTAAGGAAGGGAAGACCCACAAACAAAGATGGTAAGACGACTCTATTCTTTTTGTTTCTGTTTTCTTCTTTCGTATATGCATGTAAAAAAAAACAAGTAAGAAAAAGAAACAAGTGTTTACCACTGGACTGTCTTTCGATTATCACTTGACTGGTTACAATTTTTGGTTTTTTTTTTACAAGATCTCTGTTCTCTCTTTTTTTTTTGTTACCACTCTTCGTTCTCCCCGTTACAAAAGTCCCCGTTTCATATATATCATTGTCTTTGTTTTGTTGCAAGTTGCATCTTGCTTTTTCAGATCTGAATTGACAATTTTGCTTGTTGTCTTGGGCATGTTCTGAACACGGGGGCTGAATATCGGCGTGGTGGCGGTATGGATGTTCTGCCAGCGGCCAGACGCGTTCTCGACCGTTAGATCAGATCTGATCTAACGGTCGAGATGGCTTGAAGAACGAACGGCCTGGATAAAGCCTCGATTTGATGAGACGGCTTCAAATCTCGCCACGTGGAGCTCCGCAGTCGAGGAGTCAGAACGCGCGGATCTTACGCGCGCGTGGGATATTAAAGCGTCCGCGTGTGGACCACACGCGCGCGTGGCACTCGAACGGTCCATACGTGTGGAACACGCGGCTGCCAGATATTTTTGACTTCTTGGTTTGATCGTGGCCGTTGGATCAGATCTTGATCCAACGGCCCACAGTTACCTGCACACCATAATTGTAATTAGATAAGATTTAGATTTGGGCCAACCGGGCCTTGTAATTGGATTTGTAATTGGATTTGGACTTCATTTTTATTTGGGTTTAATATATTTAATTTTTTTATTTCATTTTATCAGCCCAATTATGTTAATAATAATATAATTAGTATTATAATAGCAACACATACATACGAAAACGTATACTTACATTATACAAACATTAATTAATATAACATTCTAGCACACGTACGTATAATCATACATATAATTAACATAGCATCTATATATTAATCAAATACGCTCATACTCTAGATACATACACGATACACATACATCATTAATACGTATACATACATAGCTTATAATATACATGCACACTCTACCTTATATTTATATTAGCAACATTCATATATAATAAATATACATGCAATATTAATATGTATTTACAAATGAAAATGAGTGATTACAATACTAAACTTGAAAGCCCTCACATACATTAATTTAAAATTTTACTGATACGTCATCTCTAACCAAATAATTGATGTCAAGTTCTTTTTTTTAATAAGCTGTTGTGATTATATGGTAGTATCTGTTCAATTTTTTATCCTTTTAATAAGACACACATAGTGCTCGAACCCAGATCACCTGGACAGAATACACCATCCTTTACCACTAGGACCACTTTAAGAGTTCACATGTGTTTTTAAAAATAAACTTTTAAATATAAAAATGGGTCGACTAGATGCGACACATCAATAAATTTTTAGATTAATGTATACGACGGTTTCAAAGTTTAAGCATCAATCAAGTGCTTAAGACTAAGTTTATTGACGAAATGAATTCAAAAAAGTTCAGGACCAGTTAAGCATTTAAGGCTAAGTTCAAAAGTTTAAGAGTACAAAAAAGATTAGAAAAAATATATATTAATCCAATTGATTTCTTGGAACATTGGGTTAAATATGGTATTGTTTTAGTATTTACTTTTACCCTAGATAGGCTCTTGTTTTAGTTGCGAAAGTACGTAAGGAATAAGGAGGTTGGATCTCTTACAAATTTAATTAATAAAATGATAAGTTTACAACGGACGACATACACCGTTAAATATCACTAACGTAATAGCCTGTTGTACACCTTTAAAAAATTAATGACTTTTAAATAAATATTAAAATTTTATAGACTCAATACGCAATTAATCATTTTTCAACATAAAAAAATAACTCTTTTCATCTTTTTATTTAATTTTTTAATATTTAATTAAAAAAATTTAGTATTAAATTTTTCAATACTACAAAAACCTAAACACATCCCTAAAACCTTCTCTTTTTGTAGCCGTCATCGTCGAAGATCACTGTCGCAACAAAAAGAGAAGTTTTAAGGATGAGTCTAGGGTTTCTGTAGTATTAAAAAATTTAATACCAAAATTTTTTAATTAAAAATTTAAAAATTAAACAAAAAGACTAAAGGAGTTATTTTTAACGTTGAAATGTGATTAATTGCATATCGAGTATCTGAAAATTTTAATAGTTATCCAAAAATTATTAAATTTTTAATGGTGTGTAGCGATGTGTTGCGCTAGTGGTGTTTAGCGATGTACTTCGCCCTTTGCATATTTTTTTTTAATAAAAATATAATTTTAATCTTGGTCTAAAACTATACTAATTTAACCGAATTAAGTTAATTCAATCTTATTGATTTTGAATATCTAAATTGACTAAAAATATTATTTTAAGGCTTAAAGGCATATTTGTCTCTTAAAGTATACACTTTTTTGAGTTGTCCCATAAAAAAAATTTGAAACGTTTTACCCCCTAAAATTTGAAATTATGACCTCCGTTACTCCCTTTTTGTAACGTCCGTTAAAAAAAATTTAGCTAATCAGAGCGTGCGATGCTTTTAATTAAAAAAAACTAGTTTGCTTTAATAGAAGTGGGTAATTTGCATATTAACTCTTTCAGGTTTTATTTTCATTCGGTTTAATCCTTAATGATTTAAATTTTTTTCTTTTTCTCTTCTCTCTCGTCTCTTTTTCTTCTTCAACAAATTGTCCAAAATCAAAACCCTAAGCGGTAAGAACTCAGAATAAAGAAACCTCTGAATTCGAAATCAGAACCCCAAAATCATTTCATTTATATAAAGTGCAAAATTCGGATATATGTTATGGGTGGTGTTTCTTTCTATGAGTGAAGTTTGAGATGCAGTGGAAGAGGCTAAATATAATCGTCCAAAAGCCATTGAACTTTCGGTTGCCTGATGAAAATTTCTTCCAAGGCAAATGGTAGGCTAAGAACATTGGTTCTCATGCGCTGTGCCAAAAGTACAGACGATGGTATGGAATTTGATCCTTTGAATGGATAGGATTTCAATGGCTGCGATTAGTTTCCTTTCTCTTTTTTATGTGTGGATCAAAAAGAAAAAACTCAACTCTTAGTGACGATTAACATATATTTTGTTGTTTTTCTGCGTTGCTTCAGCTGCATATACCAGGTTGCCCTGGTTTGACCCCTAATGAAGTAATAACAGCAGTGCAGAAGCTATCCGGCAGCCAACACGGCCTAAAAAGCCTTCCGATAAACGGCATTGCCAACATTAAGAAGAAGAGACGAGAGAGAGAGGAGAAAAGAAAAAAAATATTTAAGGATTAAACTGAATGATAATAAAACATTAAAAAGTTAACATATAAATTACCCACTTCTATTAAAACCAACTCGAAAATAAATGTATATTTTAAGAGACAAATGAGCCTTTAAACCTATTTTTAATTAAAAAGTGAACTCTACAACCATAATAATAGCTAAGCCAATATCCAAATACTGAATTATTCAATATAACTCTATATAAATCCAACCCAAAAATTTAAACATAAACCCAACTGAATTATCCAAATTATTAATTTCAGTTTTCAATTATTTAATATTATCCAAATGTGAAATTAAATACCCAAATATGAAACAACTCACCCAATTAGCCAATTAATTTAATAAATTGCACATACATATTTGATTTTACTTAAGTTAAAAAAGTATAAAAAATCTGAGTTCTAAAAAAATCAATCATGACCCTTAATTTATACACATCCAATTAAGACCTTAAACTAATAAATTAAATCAATTAAACCATTTGATCAACATTGTCCTATTCATGTCACTAAGTTACCACTTGAATTTTTTAAAAACTATTAAGTCAAAAATTTGTAAAAAAATATATCATGCCATGAAAACGAATTTTTTTCACAAACACTTCAATTTTAAGGTTTAGGGACCTAGCTTATAATTTTAAATTTAAGGTTTATACTTGGAATTTAGAGTTTAGATGTTAAATTTAGGGTATTAAAGTAAAGGGTTTAAGTTTTAACAAGTAAATCCTAAATTCTAACCATAAAACTTAAATTCTAGAGTCCTAAACCTAAACCCCAAACATTTAACATTAAATTAAAACCCTAACTCCTAAAATTAAGACGCTTCTGAAATCGTTTCCACCGCCGGCGCATGATATAATAACCCTATATATATATATATATAATCTGTGTATGTCTACCCACTACATAATTTAGCATACATACAATCAGAACCAGATCATCAAACAAGAGAAAGAGGATAATGTACTGAGATAAGCTACAAATAAATAATTGTAAACAAAGAATAATGGGCATTGAGAAGGTGGTTATAGTTGATGAATTTCAGTGTGATGAGGCAAAATTACAAGTTCTTCCTTACCTTAAACTTGCATTGGTTATACATATTACAACCACCAAGTTTTAGGCTAGAAACTATACTAAGTATGATTTTTTACAATTCCTCGATGCTTTTAGGGCATTTACAAACTTGGAAGGGTTTCAAAAAGCCTTGCATTGTATCAAGAAAATATCATACTTACTCTGCCTGCTTCAAGCTACGAGGCGATGATGACAGCCATTGCAAAAGAGCTTCATCTCAGCAACTCCCAAATCGTTTTGGTATAGACTCCAGAATGGCAAGTGACGAGCAAATATCTATTCGAATGACGACGGAAAATGTGAACTTTAAAGTAAGTTTGCATAGCAAAATATTAATGTGGGTTTAGAATGTTGAACATGTAAACTGACCCGCATGTGTCAAGACACAGCTTAAAGCCTAATTAGTGGTCGAAATTAAAGAAATGCACATTCTTAGCCTAATTGATGCTTGATAACCAAGGATGAAAGTAAAATCATGATAACATGGAACTTTTGATCGACAAACATGAAATATTAGCAGGATTGTAAGGCAAAATGAAATGGAGTCGTTACCGGATGCATTAAATTTAACACAAACCGGATGAAGATTAAATTGGCAACACATGACTAGACCGGAATAGTTTACCTGCCTTCAACTTGTATCTGTAGTTTCTTCTTCTAAATACCAAACATCATGAAACTGTCCTTCCATAGCATATGGATGAAATATACAAATTTTTCAACCATTTATCCTGAAAAACAGATAATAGCAAGAATCATAGGCTGGTATGGGACACTATTCAATAAATGGTATTGCTAGTTATGCGAAGGATAAAAATTCTCAAGTTTCGAGTGCGATGGATAATATAACAGAGATCACCGAGCCCCCTTCAAGCATAAAAAATAGAGATAGAACTATACATAATATCATACATCCTTGAGGAAGAAAAATCCTGCAAAATTAGATTACCTTTACATGGGTACTAGGAAAAGCAGATGTACGCAGAGTTTCTTGCATCACGTCTTGTGATTTTCTCTTCGATGCACTAAGTATGAATGCAGCTTGGTCATCGGTAGCAGCTGCTGATGTAATCCGATATCCTTTTTCCCATCTTCTATGAATCCCCTCACTTGGATAAAGGAAATCGAGTTCAACGACCTAGTTAACAAATACCAAAAGACAATAAGTGATTGCTACAGTATCATTGAATTGAGTGTATTATTAGTCTGTAATTGAACAACCTGACTAGGATAGCCCGCATTACGGGACATGACAATGCCCCATTTGTTGCCGGCAGTGGTCATTGAGGTCACAGAAAAGCCTTCTTTCCACTTCTTATTAATCCATTTGAAAGGAAATACGTCACAAACTTTATAGGACTGTTGTGTGTAGGGTGTACCTTTAGAAGCAGTAAGGAGAAAGCAATATCAGCATTAATGTCAACCGTCAAATTAAATTCACGGGAAGTGATCGATCAACATGATACCCATGACTGCCTTATCAGTTTGGCAAAACTGGCAACACTCAACATATGAACTTAAACTCTCATGAAACAACCCATCCTTTTGGATAATTTATCCGGTGAACATAGTACTTGGGGAAAAACCAATAAGGCAAATGCGATTTTACCCTTTGACATAACAACGAGTGCACCGCCATTGCTAGCACCAGCAACTGAAGTGATGTAGTAATTCCTGTCCCACTGTTCCATTATCCACTCCTGATCATATCATCAGTAAGGAATAAACTTCCTATGACTTGTCTAATTAGATGAAACCGAAAAGCTGATAATTGAGAACCCGTAATTTCTACCTTATGGAAAAAGATTGGCGATAACTCATAAACCTGAGATGTGAAATCTGTCCCCGCATCCATAACAATGGCCCACAGATTCAACGATGAAGCTACACAGCTAATATACAAGCCATCTTCCTTCCCCTTCTCCACATGCTGGTAGAGTCTTGAATCCATAACATTGTAGTGATATCTGCAAAGAGTATTGTGATTTTTTTATAACAAAGAAGAATCTAATACCAAAAATGGCAAGAGCTACATATTTTGAAAAGCAGCAGCCATGGTTGGCTATGTGCCCTCCTTTTTCATCCTTTTATTTATTTATTTATTTTGTGTGTGGGTGGGGGGGTGCGGGATGCGGCAGAGGGGTTTGGCTGGCTATGTAATGGAGTTTCTCTATCAAGTTGGGGATTCAGTTCTAAAGTCAACTGATGCCAAGAAATTTCACCATTTTATATAGTGGGAGAATCTACAATTGGAATCCTAGTTACATTTACATCTCCATAAGGTGATTACCCCAATCAAATTATCTGTGAAGCATATGAAGCAGCCAAACACTCAAACGTAGATACAATCCAATAAAATCTTATGCCAAGAACAAAATATTAGACTTTGAAGCAAATTTTCACCTCTGCTTCATTGAAGGTTGTCTGGAATTATAGACTGAGATCCACTGACAAGCAGGAGATCCTAGTCGGATTTTCTTCTTAAGTGGCTCACCATCTTCCAACTCAACGACTAATCTTCCTCTTTTTTGACCCACCTGATACATTAAATTTTATCAACAAATAATTTTTAAAAAAATGAACTTGTTTTAAGAAAAGATATTGGCACAAATTAAAATCCCAGGTAAGACAACCTTAATAGCACCATCAATTAGGATAGGACATATTGGTGAATTGAAATCTATGCTATTATGAAAAAGCGAAATAAGCTTCGAGTAATTTGGCTCTTCATCAAATTTCATATTTGTCACAATCTCAAGAAACTGTTGAAAAGGTGGAGGGCATAAGTAACAAAGCCTCTCGGGAGAAGTTGCCATCTTTTTCTTACAAACAAGAAACCCTTTGTTCTCACCCTGCAATCCCATGGCAAATCAAAGTACAAAGCATTAATAACAGGAGACAGCAATTAAGCTATTCTCAGTGGAAATACAAAATGAAAGAGTCGACTAAACTTACAATGTAACCTTGCCAGGGAAGTTTTCCTCTAAGTAGAAATATTAGTGTATAAGCCAATGACTCAAGGTCATCCCTTCGACTCCCAGTCCTACCCAAATGAGCGTGTACACTAGCATAACGTACAGTTCCCCTAAAACGAACAAAATAATAAACATTTTAAAATGGCAATCCAAATTCCAAACGGCCAAATCTTTCCCTCAGTCTGATGTAAGAACAAGCAACTAGGCAGCAAAATGCTTGCTACTTGATAAATAAAGTCTATAAAAATACATGGTTTCGAATTTATAAATAAGCAGCCCCGGTACTTGGAGCCCATTACCTAAACACATCAGGCTTTTGGTCATAATCAACATGATGTCCAGTAACTGTTTCCTTCCATCTCGAAGCTGAAAAGAACCAAGAATTTTAGGCCACTCCAAAGTAAAATAAAATAGCAAAGCATCTCTAATAAAAGGGAAAGCAACTATACCCAAACCAAGATCAATTAGATACAATTTCTTCTCATTTGAGGTCCCAGGTTGACCAAGCAAAAAGTTCTCGGGCTTAACATCTCCATGTACAAAACTGAAGTGGAGAAAAGAAATGTGAACAAAATACAACAGAGTTAAAGAAGTGAGGGAAAAATATAACTGCAACAATTTCAAAGTACCCTTTCTGATGAAGCTGCTCAAGGATTGATATTGCCTCCACTGCTATACAAGCGACCATCTCTTCTGTCAGCCTATACCAAAAAACAAAAACAACACATAGCAGCAACAAAGTTTTAGTTCAAAAATTCACAGCATACAATTCTAGGAAAACCAAGGATAATACCCAACGAGAAGAAGAAAGAGAATAACAATTTCTTACATCTGGTTGTTTGAGTTCCAAACATCCCATAAGCTTGGACCTAGGATATCCATGATCTAGATTCAAAAAATTCGCAGAAACATCAATAAGGACTCTCAGTTTTTTTTTTCTTTTTCCAAAATAAAACAGTGGATTAGAAATTCTTTACTAAAGAAACTGACAAGGATGTAGTAGCCTCCCAGTTGACCTTTGTAATGAACCAAAGGAAGTCCATAACAACCATTAAGATCGCTGAATGATATTTGAGATAGAAAACTAAATTAGGCAATAAAATTTGGAAGTTCAAATGACTGCACAAATGAAAATTTGGAAGTTCAAATGACTGCACGAATGAAATCTGGCATACTTGTACACTTGCCACTCATAAGGAGGACCAGAACTGCATCCCTTACCATTTCGATGCTCAAGTTTCAAAGCAACCTGCAAAATGAAGCAGGATAATAATATTAGCAACAGAACCAACTTCTAGTGAATTTTGTTCAGGTCCAGAGGAGTTTCAAGTGAAAGAAAACCTCAAAGGCATCTGCTCCAGTGCACCCTAGGCCACCAGAGATCCTTCTTCCAACATAAACCTGTCCAAAACCCCCTTTACCCAGCTTTCTATCTAACTTGTACACAGGAGAGTTTCCAAGCTGTACCTGCCAAAGGAGAAGCAGATAGAATAATAGCATGAATCACATGAAAAGGTTCGGCACATAAAAATTGAAGATGAAAAATATAAGTGAAACGGTCAGATTTGACCATAAAATACTCATCACATCATGCATAACCAGAAACGAAGTTATATATGCCTCATCTTTTTCTTTATTAGGGGAGGTTGGAATAATTAAGCGGGTGTTTAGACCAGTCTGTTCATTTACTTCAAACAGTTTGACATCGCCGTCCACAAACATAAGACTCTCATCCATCATCATTCATTACAACAAAAGCAAATTATTGAGCTCAGAATTCAGATTAATAACGGAAAACATTCATACCCTTTCAGGAAGTGGACTAGTGTTTCCTTCTTCCTCGGCAGCAACCAGTCTTTCTGCAGTTTTCTCAACTACAGGCCTCACAGGAAAATTTATTCCTGTGCCACAGGCACCAGGGCCAACAAGCTTGGCATTGTCATCCTGATTCATTGCTCTGCGCCCTCTACCTCTACCTCTAGTAGCTGAACAACGATTCATATTATACAAAGAAACAGCGGGTAAATTGGATTTAGTCAAACACAAAAGATTTAAAAATAAAACCAAAAAGGTTATTACCAGTGCCACGTCGAGCGGTTGGAGCTACGGCAGCGGGGATCTCCTGGTTATCATTGATCCTCTTTGATCGTCGAGTTCCACCTCTCAAATCTTCCATTCTTTTCCCATGCAAAAAAAGCCCTCCTATCAAACCACTATTCATGGTATTTAACCAAATCATCAATACATCTTTTAGCTAAAATCTCCAAATCTCCCACCATAATATATCACACCCACAAAAAGGAAGTAACACTTATTTAAATGGATAATCATACTGTTTAGCATTAACAAATAAGAAACCACCACCCCACATGATGTGAATTCATAGCATATGCTAGTAAAATTCATAATCCATTTCATTCTATTGCAACCTAAAGAATTCCACTTCAACAATTATACATCAGCCTCAAGTTATACACATCCATAGTTAGCATGCTTATAAAATCGAAAACGAAGTGCAAACCAACATCAAAATACGAATGCACTTCAATATCAGATTCATCGAAGCAGCGAAACCCACTCTGATCATCATGATAAAAACTAAAAATTCACATTTCGCATTGATCCATTACAAGGGGGAGGAAAACCCAATTACTCAAAACTGAATCCAAATCAGTTCCAAACAAATATACATATCATCCATAAACCAAAATAACAATGTAATTTTTTAACAAATAGTTTATAAACCAGGTTCATTTTCTGAAAAAAAAAAGTTCAAACTTCAACAAATTTCAGCATCGGCTCTAAAAAACAACCTGATCAAACCAATAATATCAATCTGGGCACTCAAAAACCAAGCGATCATCCAAAAACTAACCCCATAACCACAAAAATCCACATTAAATAGCATAAAAAACCAATACCCACAAACCGATTGCCATAAACAAGGTAGTAAAGAAACAAAAAAATCAAAACATACCCAAACCGATTCGCTTTTTTTACTGGGTTTTCCCCCCTCTTTTTTTTTGCCGCTGTTTCAATAAAGCCAACAGATAAAAGGGAAGAACAAGAAGAAGAAGATGATATTGAAATGAGGCAAAGCAACCACGAGGTTAAAAAAGAAGAAGAAAAGTTTGGTGCATTAAAAACAAAAATGTGGAAGAGTTTGATCGAAAAGAAGATTAATGCGATGGAAATAGAAATAAAAATAAAAATAAAATAAAACAAATGGAAAATAGAGAATGACAATGACGGTGAGCGAGTCGAAGGCAGAAAGAAAAGGAGGCAAAGGAGGAGGACTCACCTACGTAGGATGCCATTAAGGAGCTACGTGGAAGGATCTTATTGGCTCCTATTTGGTTATCATGAACTAGGGCAATTTCACTATTTGTGAACAGAATAAAATTAAATATTTTCATAAATTCAAAATATTACTAATTTCTATGATTTTATATAGATTATGGATAAGTTCAAATATTTATTCATATTATTAATTTTCATTTTTCAATTTGTACTAATAAAATCATCATTTAATAGTATATTTTTTATATTTAAAATTAAAATTTTCAATTATTCTGAAAAAATGTTAAAAATATTCATGTTTTAAAAAATTCAAAGAGTTATTTTTTGAATTAATTTATCTCTAAAGTTAAAGTAAAAAAAATAACCGATATAATTTCCAATGTTAATGTATTTTTTTAGTTATGTGATATATAATTTATATTTATTAAATAAAAATATATTAAAATACTTTTACAATAAAACTACTCGTTGGGTTCTTTAATATAATGATATTTAAATAAACATATACTATAATAATATAATATTTTGATACCTAACACATAATCAATGCAAAAAACATATGTAATATAATAATTTTCAGGTTTGATCTTATTATCAGAAAATCACGGTTATCGTTAAATTTGTATTTTTTTATCGATTAAGTATTAATTTAATTAATATTGCTGAAGATTATGAGTAGAAATGGCCATAGGTCAAATCGATCCAAATTTATTTTCAAAAATTTTAATCAGACTTAGTTTAAACTCGAGTTTAAAAATAATTTTATAAAATCAGGTGATAATTTATCGAGTCCGAGTTAAATGACTATCCCTAGTCGTGGGTTTCTTTGTGTTAGTGGTATTACCAGCTTACGGCCTTGTAAGATCCAAAATTTCGGCCCAGAAAGGATTTGTTCCATGGAAGAGTATATATATATATATATATATATATATATAATAACATTAAGAATACATATTAGATCGACAGAGAAAAAATATACAAGACTGCTGCAATTCCCGTGGCTGAATCCATGGAGGAAATATTAAATCAAATGTGAAAATGAATAATAATAATAATAAGTCAATGAAATCAATGGAGGAGGTATGTAACAGCCAGGGCCAGTAGGAGGAGAAAATAAGCAATCCCTTGATCAATCGCAGTTCCATCACTCGACGGAGCAGGTGCCGGCGAAGAACCCATGGCTTGCCCGTAGCTGAGCTGCACAAGCGCTAATAGAACGGATCCAATGGCCGCCGGAACAACGTTAAGCTTCATTGAACTCATCTTCAAATAAATAAACAAATTAAACCCAGCAAAGTTTTCTCAAAAAGATACGGAAACAAGAGGGTTTTCTGGGGGTTTTTTCTTCTGAATTAACAGTTGGTGTGTTTACGAGGGAGATGTTGGTGAAATTTTGAGGGATTTGATTGTATTTATATGGGGGTAGAAAGGGAGGGGATAGGCAATTTCCTGGAAATTGTGAGAGAGGTTGAGGAAGTGGAAGCTGACATTGGCATTTATACGAACGCGTGGTGAACATCGGAAGTTTTTGACTCGGTTGGCTGGCTTGAAGAATAAGAGATTGACTATAGCCTTCCAAGGGTGGCTGGCTTGGCTTGGCTTCAAGTTTTAGAGAAAAGGTAAACTACACTGGTAGTCCCTAATATTTAGAGCATTTTCAATATGGTCACTTAACTTTTAAAACATTTAATATGATTGTTAAACTTTTAATTCGTTTTCATTACGGTCACTGCCGTCAATTATCGTTAAAAAAACTGATGTGACACTTTAAAATATTTATTTATAATTAATTTATTATACATTTTCTTTTGTACCCCCAATATAACCCCTCTTCTTTATCTTCTATCTTCTTATTCCATGGCTACACCACCAATAACCCTACTCCTTCGTTTGCGACATCCTTTTAAGCATTTATCTAATGTTTTATTTCAAAACCAGAACACTCAAGTAACAAATCTCTGCCTTGGAGATGATCAGCTGGACAGATATTGATCAACAGCTGTTTCTTCCATCTCCAATTATTGCTGAATTTCCATGAAATTTCTACCTTTTAAAACATAAAATTCAAGCCAAACCCCTGTCAAAGACCATGCCTTTGTAATTAATGCCCAAATATGCTTAAGGGTGCTATCCTTAATCCAACTCTGAATGTCTCTCAAACTCAAGCCAGTGGCAACTCTCAACCTTAGGCATACACGCCTTACTCCTCCAACCCATCCTTGCTCCTTTTGCATCTTCATTTTTGACTTGTCAAAAGAACCATGAACAAAGCTGGTTTATTTTTTTTAAACATTGCCTTAGGAAGCATAAAGTGCCGACATCAGAAACTACTGACATTATATAACACAGCCTGAATAAGCCATATCAAATGAATTTAGATCCATATAAGGTCTAAGTAACAGTCTAGATGAACTTTGAATTTGTGGGGTTTGAAATGAAATATTAGATAAATGCTTAAAAGGATGTTGCAGAGGGAGGTATAGGGATTAATGGCGGTGTAGCCATGGAAGAAGAAGATAGGAGAGGAAGAAGAAGATAGGAGAGGAAGAAGAAGGGTTATATTGGGGTAAAAAGGGAAATGCATAATAAACCAGCGTGTGTTGAGTGTTATTGTACAGATTTAACGGTGGTTGACGGCAGTGACTGTTATGAAAGTGAATTAAAAGTTCAGTGACCATATTGAAAGTTTTAAAAGTTCGGTGACCATATTAAAAACATCCTAAAAGTTTAGAAACTACCAATGTAGTTTACCCTTAGAGAAATCTGTAAAGCGTGTGTTGAGTGTTATTGTACAGATTTATAGAATTTGGGACATTAACATTAAGTATTTTTTTTTTAAATAACATTAAGTATTGTTTTTTATGAATATTTTATCTTCATTTTATTAAAGTTTTACAAAGATCTACGGTCGAAAATACTTCAATAATTCAAGTGTATATAGTGTTTTCTATTAAGAAAGTTGGAGATAAAACTCTAATCAAAGACGATATTTGAAAAAATTATTAGATATGCTTGGCTCATCACGTCATCTATAGTCTCATCTAATAATAAATTTTCATCTCATTTTTTTCTAAGGTGAATCTTCATCTCTTTCCTACATGTCATTAAAGAGCGATAGTTATTTAGAAGTTACGCTGAAATTGATGAATCTTATTGGATGAACCATGGATGATGTGGTGAGCCGGGTCCATATAATAATATCACCAATATTTGATATTGATGTTTTCGATTTGTGAAGGGATATAATGACCTTGTATAAACAATGCGACGCATGACTTTATGTTAAAATGAAGAACTTATAAGATTTTAGGGGGCGACGTCTCCTTCAGCCCCTTATTCATTCTTGATTTTACAGAATTTTTAGCGAAGCTCTCGGTTGAGTTGCACATCATTATTTGTAACATCTGAAAAAAATTATAAATTTTATGAGGTAGACTTGATTAAATGATGAAATATTAAATAAAAAATTGACGTGATATAATATATTTACTCAATTATTATAGTTTAAGTATGCTCGATTGTATGTTTTTTTTTGTATACTTTACTAATAATAATACTAATCGAATTATATTCAGTTGACTTTATGTAAAAAATCTAAATATTGATTTATGCATGTTAATGATTTTTATAATAGATTCTGGATTAAGGCAAGTTACTGGCACAGCCAAGCCGGGCAAAGTAGGGTATAAAAAATTGACGCGATTTGGAAATACAATTAAAATCGACTCAAGTCTGAATTGGTTGTGATCTGAGGTGATGATGATTCGAACTCAATTGAGTTTGACCATATGTTAATCCGAACCCGAATTTGAACTGATAGTTTTTGATCTGAACCCGACTTGAGAACGACCCGAACCCGAATTGAATTCGATAATGCGATAACCGAACACGACCTGCACCCGACCTGATATGAACCCGAACCCAAACTCTAGTTAGACCCGGTGATTTTGGATCTGACCTGACCTGAGAACGACTTGAACCAGAATTGAACCCGATAATGTGATAATCGAACACGACTTGCACTCGATCTTATACGAACTCGAAATTAACCTGGCAAATATCTGATATAATCGACCTGACATGCTACAGACCTGACCTAACATCATCACAGTTCTCTGAATCAGGAGCGACCTGCAAATTTAAACAAAATAACTAGAACACATAAAACTAAAAATCAGTAGACAAACCAATAAATTCAAAAAACCAAATAAGAAATATATTAAGGAGCAATAAAAATATTAGTGAACAAACAATTTTAATAAATATTAAAATAAATATATAAAAAGAGCACATACAAGATTATTAACAATTAAACTGAAAATGATTATTTTTTAATCAGAAACTGAAGAATCTTTAACTACACGAAGATATTTTTCCCCTTTCTTCAATTTTAAAACCATACAATCAAATACGATGATGTTAAGTACATTAAATGGACCTTCCATTGTTGAAGGTCTGGTAAATACCCGGTTGTTTTTTCACTATGAGAGAAGGTGACTGTAGATTTTAAATTTTAAAAGATTATTCATATAAATTTTAAAATTTTTAATATAATTATATATATACTCATTGAATTAATATTTTAAATTTTAAATTTTTTATATATATTTTTTTATTTTTTTAATATTTTAATATAATTATATATATACTAAATGAATTAAGATTTTAAATTTTAAAATTTTCAAAAATTATTTATATAATTTTTTAAAAATTTGTAATGTTATTTAATAATTATTAAAAAATGTCCATAATTACTCATAAAATTAAGATTCTAAATTTTAAAAATTTAAAGATAATTCATATAATTTTTTAAAATTTTTATTTTTAACATAATTTTTTACATACTCTTTAAATTAAGATTTTAAATTTTAATATTTTATATTTTAAATATTATTCATATAATTTTTTTAAAGATTTGTATTGTTATTTAATAATTTTAAAATATTATTCATATGGTTTTTAAATTTTTTAAATTTTAATAGAATTATATATATATACTCTCACTGTATTAAGAGTTAAAATGTTAAAATTTTTAAAGATTTGTAATGTTATTTAATAATTTTTAAAGATTATTAATATATATACTCATTGAATTAAGATTTTAAATTTTAAATTTTTTAAAGATTATTCATAAAATTTATAAAGATTTGTAATGTTATTTAATAATTGTTAAAGATTATTCATATATATACTCATTGAATTAAGGTTTTTATTTTTATATTTAAAATTATTCATATAATTTTTAAAGGTGTGTAATGCTATTTAATATTTCTTTAAAGATTATTCATATAATTTTTATTTTTAATATAATTTTATATATACTCATTGAATTTTATTCGAAACCGGCGTAGCCCGACCCGAAGTCCAGCTGAAACAGAATTAATCCGACCTGATTTTTATCCGAAAAGACGTGACCCGACCTGAACTTGACTTGATATATGGAATTGACTTGATATCTGGAATGACCCGACTCAAATTCCATTCGAACCCGATAATTAACCACTTGGACCCGAACCGTTTTGAACCGACCTTGGTATTGACCCGACATGAAATTGACTTGACCCAAACCGACCCGAATTTGAGTTGAGATCAACCCGACATTGACCTAAACCCGAGTCAACCCAAATCCAACCGGACTCGAGTCAAACAATTGACTTGACCCGACATAACTCGAATCCAATCTAACTGACCTAAAACCCGACCGAGTCCTCGATTTTACATCCCTAACGCAAAGTACACAATTGATGGGCAGTGGATGCATGTCCGAGGAGCTAACCAAGAGGTTGATAGAATATTCAAAGACGAAATTAAGATAAAACATCGAACGAAAAAACTCCTCTCACAATCTACGTAGTTCTGCCCATCCTAAAAAAATTGTAACCTAAAATGTTACCAAAACATTTTAGGTTGTATGTGCAACATTTTAGGTTGCTTGCGACATCCTAAAAACGGCTAAAACGAGCAACTTAAAATGTTACCAAAACATTTAACATTTTAGGTTGGCTCAAGTAATATAAGTTGTAACCTAAAATGCTAAAAACACACAACCTAAAATGTTGCTAACACAATCTAAATATTATACTTTTTTATAACATTTTCGGTTGCAATTTAAAATTTTATCTTACACAATTTAAAATATTATACGTTTTGATAATATCTTCGGTTTATCAATTTTAGCTGTTTTTTTTAGACTGTCGTTTTCTAAACTCTCCCGCCAAATAGACCAGCGTCTAACACAAGCTAATATTCAATGGCCACAAAAGACTTTTGCACACCCTTTGTGTCACTCTTGTAAAATTTCAACAAAAGGACGTGGCAGCACTGGTTTTTCAACCGGGAATCATGGTGATTGGAGGGCAGGAATCGACTTATTAGGCCATGTTTTTGGACAAGTGGGCAAATTTGATCCGAGCCACCCGAATAACCATCGAGTCACTTGAAGCTTTCAAGATATAAAGCAAAAGCTTTTATGGAATCCATGGAGAAAAAAAAAAGCTTTGCTTTATGCTTTGTTCCTTTTGCTTTTGCTTCCCTTTATATGTTATCTCACTGGAACACTGATGCTTTGCTTTACGAGCTCTGTTCATACATAATAATACCCAGAGTGAAAGGGGAACAAAAAATGTGTTGTGCCGATGTTCCTTGTGGCGGCAAACCGGGGTTGTTGGTGCAACGGAGATGGTTTGTTCTGCGGGCACCGATGGTGGCTGCTGCCGAACATCGTGCCCCCGGAGTGGCTAGAGAGACTGGTGGATCTACTGGTTCGATGAAGTGTTTGTGTTCGCCTACGAAGCACCCGGGTCGTTTCGATGTAGGTATCACCATGCTGAATATGTGTGGGGTGGTCGACTCATTGGCAAGAAATGACTGCACCACTGTTCCTAGAACTTGTGTGCCTGGTAGTATATAGTATAAGCTATGGTTTGAACTATTTTGCTCCATACTTTTTCTTTGTTTTATTCTCTTCTTAATTCTGTTTCTTTCCCCAAATCCCAAACCTTTTCTTAGTGCAATAACTCAACTCAAAGGCCAGTGTTCAAACTCTGGTATTATCATCTCCTCTGTAACAACAAAAGAACTGGACGGATCGAAAGAAAACTGTAAAAATCATTGTAATTTAATATATCTCAGCTTCTGCCTGTTGGTCTTATCCAATTGAACAAAAATAGAACAGAATTGACAACCTCCATGCCACTGCAACTGCAATACATTTTCATTTGTACTTGTTCAGCTTGAAGGAAACTAACTACACATGTGCTTACTTGCTGAGCAAGCAAAAAAGTTCTTGGGGGCTGACTCTACAGTACCTTATTTGATAACTGAACTATGGTGATTTACATTAACATGTACAGTATAACCAAAGACGAACCAAATCACAGCGGCATCCGAATCTGTTTCCCACTTCTAGAGCATCTACTGGTCCAAATGGTATATTGGTGCACTGTCCACCACATTACTGCAAATCACAAGCCAATATAGGAGTATCAGTGAATGGATCTTTCGTTTAAAGAAATGGTCAATTACGCCTTATGGTATTGAAGAAAGACTTTCGTATATATGGCAAGCAAACTAAAACCCATCTTAGCAAGGTACAGATTTAACAAAAAGGTAAAAGGCCTTATTATGCCATGTTACACTAAAACCACGGATCAACGCTCATCCATACCTTCTTTTCACCTCTATGCAAACAGAAAAAAAGAAAATAACTTGGAACTTTCTGCACCATGCTAATGGCTGGTAATGATACAACAGCAAAACTTAATCCAGCTAATCAAGTCAGCCTTGATTATGACAACCGGATTATAGTTTATGTTGGCATTCAATGTCAAAGAGCAAACGTCAAAATCAGCACGGTGACATGTCTCGTGGTACATTAGCACAAGTGTTTGCAAACAAGCTTTTATCAAGCAATACCACATACCCTTCGAGTTAGTATCTCCTAGCACTGTGATTTACACGTCTAAAAGATTAACAGTGGCGGAAGAGGAATAACAAAAAGTTGATTGCTCACCTAAGCATAGCAGTCCCGACGAACAATTGTCTGCTTATTTGTATTCACATACACCTCACATGCTACTTTTGCCTGAAACATCATAGATACCAAAATCAAATATGGTTGAAGCACTGAGCATTCTCAATCAGTGAGGAGAATCATATAAAACAACTACAAAAAGTCAGAGTGAAGAATTCATGCAAATAAACAAACATTAACTATAGTGTAAAAAACCACCAAAGGTCGATTCTCAGAACAACAAAAAAGGGGGTGGATAATGGACCATCTCCATTCACTACTAAGTACTAATACACATTTTTGGTGCTTAAAAACTTATTATTTCCAACTAAATGTTCAAGGCATACAAAAGCTATATGTATACCACTTACAAAAAGATTTCCAATAAGAATGTTAAAAGTCCTTCTGGTCAGGATTGTGCTATTATAAACATCAATTCTATCTATAGACTGAGGTTAATGAATCATAAAAATGACAGCAATAATAAAAAGGAATTGGAAGCATCGCAGCACTAATCCTTAGCAATTAGCATTACTTCTGGTCAACCTATCAACCGACTTGTTTACCATAGCCTTGCAATTTGGGCCAATTATAGCATCATATCATTAAATTATTGAACTTAGTTCCACAGCTCGATCATTTCAAGACTTTCATACATAAGCTTGGCATAACTAATTAGAACAAGCCACTCAATAATCAAACTACAAAAGCCACTGCCTCCTCCAAAAGGAAAGGAAAATGTTTTACTTTACAGAATTTCTGCTTCTTCTGTTCACCAAAACATAAGTGCCTTCATACATTTACGATTAAACTAAATTGAGTACATGAATTTCAGAGGTCTCTTCATTCTTTTTACTACAAACAAGCATCAATCTATATGGCCTAAACTTTAGGCACTCCGTAATCATGCTTTACACCTTTAGTCACGTAGCTCTAACAAGTACGACAACCATCCAATTCTTTTAGCAACCACATACGCAGCCAACTAAAATTAAAGGATTTATCCTGGATTCAGCTTCTTGTAGATTGCTATTTTGTAGAGATATTAGTTACAACGAAAGATTATCAAGTTCAAAACAGCATAAATCCATTCAAATCAAAGGAACAACATCAAAACCAAATCATTAGAAATGAAACAAAGTTGACAACTCAACCCCCAGAAACAGGGTAGCGCAGTAACAGGCATTACCTTTTTTCTCTAAATAATCCATTAGTAAAATGTGACTGAATTTAGAACATAACTGTAACTTGAAAAAAAAATCTGTCCAATGATTCCGGTGAACCCACAAACATGTTATTAAACAAGGCTTGTATCATAAATAAGTACTTAAAAGTATACCGCGTTTTTCATCCAAGTAACTAAAGTTACTATCTTTTTTATGTAGGTACTAACATCTTTAGATACGTTCTGAGTTTGTGACCAAAAAATAATTTAGGTACCTAAATGAAAAAGTTGATATTCTTTATATACTTATTTGTATATAAGCCATTGAACAACTATTATGTTCAATCCAATCGTGAATCTTTAGGCTTTTCTGGGATTTATACAGGGTTCTTTCGAATTATACTCTTCAAACCTAATAAACCATCGAATTGAATGCAGATTCGCATAATCAAATTCGAGGGAAAATAAATAAATAAAGGGTTCACCTAGAGGGGAATATTGAAGAGAAAAAGGCCGAGATCTCCATCAACTTTAGTATTCGTATCAAAGGGAATAACCCCTTTAGCCCAATCGGAAAGTAAATAAATCACATCATGAATAACCTCAAGCCCGTCCAAATCGAGCGTGGCGTTCACGTACGAGCTCCCTCTTGCACTCCTGCCGAGCTCACCACTCCGAGTTCCCTCCCTCTATACCCAACTGAAAAGACGAGCTTATCGTAGTCCAAAGAAAAGGAATCCCTGTTACGGACCCTGATGGTCAACGAAAAAGAGAGGTCGAGGGTGAGTTCGGGCGACGTGTTGACTCCGACGTGGTTGAGTTGGAGTCGGGCCAGCTCGAGAGCTGAATCGGAAGCGTAAAGGAAGAATACGGCAGCGGAGAGGAGGAGGACGGCGGCGGTGAGCGCGAGGCAACGGCGGAGACAACGGAAGTTATCGTAAGGGCGGAGGTAATAGAAGGGCAAAACGATGACGTTTTGGTGGTTAGAGTTTGGAGGGAGACGGGTGTAGGGTACGAAGGATTCTCGTAAACCCTGTTTCGACCTTTTTGCTTCTGTTAATCGTCGTCGATTTTTGCAGCGGTTTCTTATTAGATGCGGACAAAAGTAAGGAGAGGACGCTTCTTCGGTGTACTACGTTGTCGTTTTACGAAGTGTTTTTTTTTTATTATTAAATCTCATAATTCAGGGTATACTTGGTTAATTTTCAGCCGTAGGATTTCATTGATTTTTTTTTAATTGAGAATTATTTAGTTATTAAATGATATGATATATAAGACAAAATAATTACGTTAATAAAATTGTTCGCGTTAACTATTACGCCAATCATAGGCGGATGGTAATGGGGCCACTGAAAGCCCTGGCCCTCCAAAATTTGGAATTATACTATTTAGTCCTTCATTTAAAAAAAAAAATCATTTGGTTCCTTCAAAAATTTAAAATATTCTTATTGTGTTTTAAATTGTTTGAATGTTTTTATTTCAAAGTAGCCTCTTAACATTTTTAAAAGTTCTCAGTAAGTTGTTGTTTTTTTAAAAAATTAATGAGATCTCAGTTTTTTTAATAAAATAAATTGTTTTTTTAATTTTTTTTAATTTAAACATTAAAATATTTAAAAATATTTAAGTAGACATCCTCAATCCCATTACCAATATCTGTTCCTGACGCCAACAGAGTTTATCAATGTTATCATATGTTAACTGACACGTTAGTATACTTAATAGTTAACATCTTAAAAAATATATTTAGTTAAACTTTTGAATTGAATGTAAAAAATCATAAAATATTTAATTGATTTTTCAAAAAAATTCAAAATTTTAATTTTGTATCCTTTTTGATAACCTTAAGTCATAATAAATCGGCTTAAGTGACAAATAAATGTTTAAATTATTATTTTTCTTAGATATGTGTCTAAAGTGTTTTTTGAGCCAAATAAGTACCTAACGTTTTCAACGTTACTCAAATAGGTGTCCGCCGTCGACGTCAGTTAATTTTTACAGTTAAATGACATGTGCCAGCTTCTTAAAATTTTGAAATTATATTTAAAAATAAATAAAAATTAATAAAACAAAATATTTTCTTTATTTCACATAATAGCCCCCAAATTTGAAATCCCTAACACCCCAAAACTCAAATCCGTCGTCAGCATATCCGTCGCCGGATCATCACGACCATGTATCCCACTACCTCGTTGCCGAAAATCGACTAACGCCATGCGAAACGCCGAAATCGTCGAATGGTTCATTCGAATAATTCGTGACGAAAGGTGGCATAACGAACGATGAACGGTGTGTGGGTCGTTCGGCGAGGGGAAGGCGCTTCAGTCCGTCACTGGAAACGAGACCAATATCGGCGGTAGTGGCCGAATTTGGGGGTTAGGGATTTGGGGACTATTTTGAGATTATTTGAAAATTTTAAGATATTTTAAAAATATATTTATTTTTTTTTAAAAAAAGAAAATTCAGAAAATTTTTAATACTGTCACGTGTCATGATTTTATTGTCTAACGAAACTTTTTTAACGGACAGTCACGCGGGCACCTATTTAAGTAACGTTAAAAAATTTAGGCACCTGTTTAACCCAAAAAATACTTTAAGTACCTATCTGGAAAAAAATATAGTTTGGGCACTTATTTGCCACTTAAGCCTAATAAATCCAGTGAATATATCTAATTTTTTTTAAATAAGTCATAAGTTAAATATCTTATCATTTAATGAAGGGTAATTATATCAGTGGAAACAAATTTTTTTATATGTGCGTTAATTTTAAAGTTTAAGGATTCAATTTAAGGATTTAGACTTAAAGGGTTGTAGTTAGAATTTAGGTTTTATATGTTAAAACATAAATCTCTAAACATACTATCTTAACCATAAATTCTATCCATAAGTTAAATTTTAACCACAAAATTTAAATTCTAAACGTCTAACATTAAACTATAAACCCTAAATTAGATCCCTAAATCTTAAAACTAACAATTTGTAGAATCTTTTTGTTTTCACTAACAGTGCTTGAAATATTATTCGTTTAATTAAATTCATCCTATGTCAATAAAACTTTAATGCACCAATAAAAATTAAAATTTATCTAAAATTTTATTTTCACCGCTAATAAATGAAATATTCGAGTTTGATTAAATTTTTATCTAAATTTTATTATGATCAAAATTCCTAAACGCGAAAAGACAGAGTACCACATAAGGCACGCAACCACCAGTCGAACTCAAACAGTTTGCAATATTCGTCAACCTTCTTTATAATTGGGAAAAAGGGTAAACTACATATACGGTCACCAAACTTTTAGGATATTTTCATTTAGGTCACCAAATTTTTAGAATATTTTCATTTTGGTTACTGAATTTTTAGGATGCTTTTATCGGGGCCACCCAAATTTTATTTTGCTTTCATTTTGGTCCCTCCCGTTACCTTCCATTAGAAAATGATGATGTGGCTGCTAATTTTTATTTTTTTATTAAAATAATATACATTAATACATTTGCATATATTTAAAAATAAAAACAATTTCTCCAAAAATTAAAACGAAAGGGTCACATCATCATTTTCTAACGGAAGGTAACAGGGAGACCAACATAAAAATGAAATAAAAATTTAGTGATTCTAATGAAGATTTTAAAAGTTTAGTGACCAAAATAAAAATATCCTAAAAGTTTGGTGACCTTGTAGTTTAACCAAAATAAAAACTGTCTTTATAAAAGGACCACTCCCTTGTTAGCATCAAACTTGCTGGAAAATTAAGATACCCAAACTAAAAGATGGTGGCTTTCCTTTTCTTCAATTATTATAATAACAAAACATAATTTAAAACATGACAAAAACCATTGCAGACAATTCAAAATCCACCTCAATCCCATCCCATTCCAGTCCAGAAAAATGATTCCAATAATCAAATCCACACAGTTTTATGTGGATAAAGATGTCTTATCCTTGAAGAAAAATATGTTAATGAGATATATAGTATTAATTTCTTTAGAAAGTTCTAGTTGTAGTTGGAACCCATGAGAGAGTAGGTAAAAAGATTATTATTATTTTTTATATTAATATATAATTTATTAATTAATTAATTTAAATTAAATTTTTAATAATTATTCTCATTTAATTTTTTTTCGTAACACTATAATTCAAACCTTAAACTTATTTAACGGCTTAACAGTCTCATACCATTAAATCAACCGGTTATTTGTAGGTAAAAAGGCAATTATTTTTCTTCATCAGATCAGAGTGTTAACTGTTAAGAACAAAGTTCAGATTAAAGAGTTCAACTTTGAAGATCGATTACATAGATGTACATGGCCTGAAATAGATAGCTTTAACAGACCAGATAAGAAAAACTAAGCAAATACAAAAACCCCATCACACTTATATATATATATATATATATATATGATATTGCTTTTAATGTTTATATTTAAGGCTTATGTAGATTCGACAGATTTGGGAGAAAATGAAGTGACTGAACTATTATCGGCAGGCATGGATTTGGATCGCTTCATCTTCCAAGAGGACGAGGTTGAGCGATGAAATTTGCATCGGAAGGAGCCCTGGTGAGTCGTCGGTGAGCACAAACACTGGCCTCCTTTGCCTGAACTGGCGCTGTCGGAGGCGTTGCTGCTGCCTTTGGGGGAGGTGGTGTTTACTGAAATATTACCACGGGAAGCCATGTTTTTTTTGGCAGAGAAAGAGAGAAGGGGCAAAATTGAAGAAGCGATTAGGCCATGGTTATATAGGACAAGATGGGTAACAGAACTCAAACGATGTCGCTCGTGGGATTGTGTGAATGTTGAAACTTTGGAACAAGGCAACAAAAAACCATTGGGTCCATTACGGTGTTATTCTTTTTTATTTGTCTTGTTTAATCTTAAGTCTTAACCATGGTAATGGTAGTGCAGATATGAGATATAGGAGATAGGGTTAGTAACCCCCTGGGATTAGATTCCATTTTCAAGACCAAATACGAAAGTGACGCATCGACCGGTAAAAAAAGCTAGCATGAGGCACCGTATGGGCTTGGAATACCAAAAATCTCATCCTCGTCCACGTCACTTCCGAGTTTAGAATTTAATTTGAAGGTTTAACACCGAAAATGATAGATTTTTATTCGGAGATCGTAACTATCTCATTTAGGGATTTAAACAATAGTATGCAATCGCAAGAATAATTGTTATATATTGGTCTTAGTATTATCTGAAACTTTGATACACGTAACTGTCCTGTCCACAACGACATTTGTTATTAAAAAACTCATGACCGCAATACTTATAATAACTGTAATAATATTTATTATACTCGTAACTGTAATAAAAGTAATGCAGCTGAAAACATGAGTACAATAACAATTTAAATAGTTGATTTCACCCTCTCAAAAAAAAAACCAAGTTTGTCCCTTTTCCGATTCAAGCATTTCAGGTCACGTAATTTCATTTTTACCTATAAAATCCTTTTGATGTTTGATAGCAACGGGGTGGTGGAAACGCAGTGAGGGAGTGCCGGGGGCGTTACGTTTATGGTTTTGTAGCAGGACAATGTTGATGACGCCCGGATGGTTGGGGGATTGGGACCTCACCTAGTACATAATTTGTGGTCTGTTTGTTGAAATGTGATAAAAAAAAATTTGGGTTTTTTTCGTTATTTTATGAGCAACAGTCACTACGATTTAAATTTAGGCTCCGATTTTAAAAGAGGGACGATTGGGTTTTTTGTCAGTTCAAAACAAAGAATAACATATAGGGAAGATTTTTTTTTCTGTATTTTCGGTTTTGATTGCTCTCTTTTCTGTTTTTTTGTTTTTTCAAATTAAATAAAAATCGGTGGTGGCTCTTGTATTTTTCCCTCCGATGTCATTCGTGCAAATGGCCTTTGGTTCTCGACACTGTATCGAGTTTTTTTCTTAAGAAGGCTGTTCATTTTATTGGTGTCTCTTCTGTCGTCTTGTTCAGTTCGACGTTTATATTCTATTTCGGTGTCATCGGCACTTGTCGCCAAGACTATCGCATGCCTTTTGTGGGTGTTAAAGTTAAGCTTTGCTTCATAATCGTTGACGATCACTGCAACCTGTCTGTCATTCCTCCATTCGTTAACACAACGATTCCTTTCTATGTTTAAATGTTTCGGGCTTATTCCGTGCCTCGATTTTTATCGTTTTAATTATTTGTTCTTGGCTTTCATTGTCATGGTTGTATGATATTTTTATTTTAATGAAATTTCCCCCTTTTGAAGCTGTATCTAACTTTTTTTTTATGGTTAGTCTCTGGGTCAGTAATTAATTAATTCATATCAGATCAGATTTTATATATATTCAATATGAAAGTAATCCTTTCAACACTTTAAATCTTTAATTTTATTTAAAAATTTTAATTTTTTATCCTACTAAATTAACTCATTATTGATACCTGCTTTTAACTTTTTTAAACGCGTGATAAGTTAGAATTCGGTTTCAGTTGAGAAACCCAACACTTTCCCCTTGGGTGAAGTAAAGGCTAGAGTAGACTATGGACCCTCGGGATTATAAAATCACAATGGATTATGCGCGGGAGATTAGCTATTTATATGTATTAAAAATAATATGAATGGTTTAAAATCATCTTAGATTAGCTATTTAAATTAATGGTTTACCAATTACCACGACACAATATACTTGTTTTTCTGTTTGATTATTTGCTTAGATATGTCTCACTAATGTTAACGTCTTATTTTACAGTAATTTTACTAATAATCGGATGTTCATATGATCAAATGATGGTGTCGGTCATTCAGGATTCGTTCGAACTTGCCAAGAAATGGGTTCTGCAAGGCGATTCTTATGCTGATTCTTGGAGTCCTATTAGCATTCATGTAGCTTTGTGTTGTTCCCTTTAGTTTAGTTTCAGTCATAGTAAGCACTTATTAGCAGACAAGACCTCGGACCTCGTATGTCCGAACAGGGGAAGGTGGCTTGAATTTCCTTGGAAAATCTGCAAACACTGCTGCACACAATGTCAATGAACTCTTCTACCAAATAGGTAATACCGTATTCTATAAGCCGTTCTCTTCGTATTCGATGCAATTCGAAGCTCACCAACCATAGGACCGAAGCTTTTCGAACAGGAATTTAACTTAAGTTCCGAGCAATCTACTTTGCTCATTTTACGTTAACTTGTTTGTAGACCTTTTGTTGATGTCAATTCAGAGACACTCCTCTGAACTTGTTTCTTACTCTCGCACCGCCTTCTCGGCCCGATCGGAATGAAATTGCACAGCAGATCGCAAGAATCTGAAAGAAGGCTCTTCTGTTGCTCCTGATCCATGTGAACTCTGTATAAGTTGTATGTAGTTCGTGTCATTGACATCGGACTGAACACAAGTCCAAATTTTAAAGATATATTATTGGAAGATAGCCAGAATCTTGATTAATAAACTCAGTTTCAGATAACTGAAGCTTCTTTACCCTATGACTATGGAGAGGTTATAGAAACCAAGAAAAACATGTTATACTATTATTTAAGAGAAAATATTCCATACGGAAATTTTTAGTTTCCACAAGTGCTTTAGATTTAGGGTTTATGGAACCAGTTTAGGTATTTTAAATTTAGAGACCATGGTTAGAATTTAGGGTTTAGGTTTAGAGTAATATCTTAGGGATTTAGGCTTTAACTTATAAACCCTGAATTCTAAACATACACCCTAAATTTTAACTACAACCCTTAAATTCTAAACATCTAAACCAAAACATCTTATAATATAAATTAAGTCTCTAAACCTTAAATCTAATGCGCTTGTAAAAACCAATACATGATATAATTACTCATTATTTAATGCTGCGTTAATTTTCAATCCTAAAGATTAAAATCTAAATAATATAAAATAAACTTTACATTCTAACTCATCAACTCTAATCCTAGAACTAGAACATAAACCTTAAACCATAATCATAAACTCTAAATCTAACTTTTTTTAGTGTTGAGACACATATAGTGGCACCAAAAAGAGTAAAAGATTTTTTGTTCTGCAATTTTGATGCATCTTTTTATACCGAACACTAAAAAATTAAACCATACACTCTAACATTAAATCTTAAACTCTGGACCTTAAAAATTAAACAATATACCTTAAGCACTAAACCACAAACTCCAATCATAAATCATATTTTCAATGTTGAAACTTATATAACAACACCACAAAGGAGCAAACGATTTCAATTCGACAAGTTTATGTTTTGTCTTTTAATGTAGAGACAGAACTAGAATTTAGGATTAAGAGTTAAAACATAAATGTTTGAAAGTGGAGGCAAATTTATAAATAAACTAATTTTTTAAAAAAATTATATAAGATAACAAAGATAAAAAAATATCTTACGGGTGGGGAGGGGCCCAAGTAGCTCCGCCCCTGTTTTAATGCATATTCACCATTCGAGTCCCCTAAAAAAACAGAGAGACTTTTCTCTTTTTTCTACTGTATTTTATTTGGACAAAAGTTCTTTGCCCTTTTCGATACTTTTATATGCCACAATACTAAAAATATTAAACTATTAAATTTTATGCCAACATTAAATCTTAAATCTTAAATCCTATATTTACATAATAAAAAATACACTTTATCCCAAATTTTTTATACTCTAATCTTAAATTCTATACTTAATTTTTAGTATAAAGATAAAAGAAGGACACCAAAAACGTTCTGGACTTTTATTCATTTCATTAGGCGATCTTGTGCTGTTTGTCTGTTTGCACCATCACGTGCACCATTCAATTCCCCCCATAAACACAAACCCAGAGAAAAAAGGTTTCATTTTGTGCAGTCAGACAACTTGCAGAAACACCAAAACAAACGAGTCCAACAAAACATTTCTGCAAAGTAAAAAGAAAAATACAATGAGAAAAACCTAGGAATTCCAGTTATCAATGGCACGCTTGTCTGTTTGATTTTTTCTGAAAAAAAAGAGATTGGTTAAGTAGGAATTTAAATAGTTGTTCGCAGTTGTTATAGCGGTCGTATTGGCACTATTCAAAACTACGATATTCATAATTGGTATATTTATAATAACATATGTTCTTTAAAAAATTTACAATCACAATAACTGTAATAAATAGTTTATCAAAATAATATTTTTTATGTCCACAACCGCAATAAACGTAACACCACCGAAAATACGAGTGCATGCAGAGCCTGATGAAGACGATGAAAGACCATTATTACAATTCGAATCACAAGCCGAAGCATCTCTAAGAGGAATAGAACAAGGCTGTGCCGGAGCCGGAAGCTTCTTCATCGGACTCAATGGAGGTGTAACTGCAGGAGGTGAATAGGTTCCAAAACAACCCTTCTCTTCATCTTCCGATGAACCACCGTTCTCTAAACGAGAAGGCGATGTGTCCGGCGACCCGAAATTAGTATCCGGCGCAGCATCGTTATTATAAACTGGATTCGATATGTAAACCAAATCCTCCACCCCGGAACCCGAACTACCACTGCAAGCTTGAACCGAGATTTCTTTAGAATTGTTAGGGGAAGCTGCAAAGGAAGAAGATGGAGATGTGGGAGGCAATATCCCAATCCGATGAGGCCTTGTGTTCGGTTCCCGACCGTGGAGTTCAATGACGTGGTGAAGAAAAGTGAGTTTGTTGTATTTTTGAAGCTTTTCTGGGAGTGTTGCTGCAGGGAAGAGGAATTCCCTAGGTGCATGAAGAACTCCTTGTGCATAGAAGCTGCTGAGGGGACTGGTTGTTGATTCGGTGATGGTGGGGTCGTGGAGGCCGTTGCGGTAACGGCGGTGGAGTGCTTGAGCTTAGTGCGGCAGCGGAGTAGGAGGGAGCAGTAGAGCTCGGCTAGCAAAAGTTGGATTAGAGCTAAAACAATGGCGAGGGTGACCACCATTACTAGTGTTGCACCCATGATTACTTTGGCGGGAAACAAAAAGAGTCCTTTAATTCAGACAAGAAAATTGGATGGTAAAATTCTATCTTGTATTTTGGGTAAATTTTTGATACACGGGCTGTCTAAAATTAATTTTACACAAGCATGCATATTTACATTATAAAACTCATCCTAAGTTCTTAACTCTAACCTTAAAAAACTAAACTATATACCATAAATTTTAAATACTAATCTTAAATTTTAAGCCGTACAACCTAAAACTATAACTGCTAAAACTAAAATGCACGTGTAAATTAAAGTTTGCACGGCCTGTGTATTAATTTTTTTTTCATTGTACATAACTTGTAAATTTAGTTTTTTTAATTATAAGATTTTTGTCTTTCTATTTAATGATCTTGTGGGTAGGACTACAAGAACGATAATTCTCTCTTATTAAGCATTGTTATTATATTACTAACGTCTCGAATCCAATTAATTGAGCTGAAACAATCTCGTGCTTATTGATCCAAGCCCTTGATGATGTAAATCTAGTCTTTTATACTTTAATTTGATCGATTTTAATTTTTATACTTTTTAAAATTTTAATTTAAACCCAAAATATTACAAAAATAATACGACTAAATTACATGGACAAAAAATATAAAATTAAAGAACATGAATTAAATCTATGATTTACACATGGTATATAGATTTACTGAACAAATTTAATAGCTACCGTTTGGATCAGAATTAAAATTTTAAGATTATAAAAATATTTATAACCAAAATTGATTAAATTAGAATAATAAATTAAATTTGTAAGTTACATATAATATAAGGATCAATATTAAAATTTTACCAAAATAGATTGGAGGGGAACCTTTGGTGAGACCTTGGGAATGTAAATGAAGTCTTTAGGTTGTTTTTTGAGATGGGATCATGACTTTTCTCCGACTACAAACACATTAAAATAGTTAAAACAGGCTTAAAGACAAAAAGTAGGATCATTAGATTCTATTATTATTATTAAAATAGGATTTAAAATTTTATATTTTCCCATATTAGCATTATTATAGTGAACTTAATGTATAAGCACGGCGAGTTTGAATAAAATATTAATTTTTAAAATATGCTCCCTCGCGTATCGGTACCCTAGTAGTGGTACGTTTACCATCGTATCGATCCCAAACTTCAATGGAACAGTGGTACCGATTTGCCTATTACGTACCAGTACGCCAACTAGCTATTGGAATTTCAAACACAGCAGGGGTACCAATACACGAGAAGCCGTATTGGTACGCTCTGTATAAAAATTAATCATTTTCTAGGGAGCAGTACCGGTACGCTTAGCCCAGTACCGGTACTCAAACCTAGAACTCTGGGTTTGAAGTTCAAAAATCCTATATTTAACCCTCAAATCAAACTAGTAAACCTCCAAACTCAACCTATAATTTATGGAATGTGTTTAGGGTCGATTTCTACCAATTTTAAGCCTTATTAACATCAAATCTTAAAATTACCATTAAAGAGCAACCAAGGTTTCATCTCAACCAAAACACCATAAACATACAACAAAGTCTATTTTCATGATTTCTAGGAAACGATAGGAGTTAGTAGTGTACTTACCTTGGATTAAAGCTGATAAAGAGGCATTCAAGAACCCATTCACGTTCTTCCTCTTCAACCCAATAAAACATCTTCCCCTCCAAATGAATCCTACCTTGGATAAAAGATCTTGAGATGCTGAACAAACTTCCCTTCTTGTCCCAAACTTCTTACTCGATCTCTCAAAGATTTGACCTTGAACTTTGGGTTCTTGGTAAGGAAATGAGAGTAGACAGGGAAGGGGGACAAGATGACCAAGATGATCTCATAAGGTTCACTTTTCTGCAGAGAAAATTAAACACCACCAGCCTCTTTGTCATCTATTTATGAAATTACCATATTACCCCTCACAATTCCCATCCTAAACCAAGCCCAATTCTAACTAAGCAAGTCCAACAATAATGGCAAGTCCAAAAAGGCTCTCGAAAGCCCAACAGTCGGCCCACACGCACGGCCCACGCCTCGGGTTAACCCTGACTCCAAAATTTGGGTCCTTACAACTCTCTCATCTTTAAAGAAATTTCGTCCTTGAAATTTAATCGAGGGAAGGAGATGCAACTGCTGAAGATCTAACCATCATCTCGACCATACATATCACACGGCTCTAGATTTCTACATAATACTTTTATCCAACACTTTTAACATAAATTCTCAACTCCACACAAGACTCTTCAACGATTTATTCCCAACATCCAGAGCTAAACTCATAACGAACTACCACAACGGCAAATTAGACATCGCTCCACCGAACTCACTTCGAAAGGTATCGCATCACAAATATCAACCTCTTTACTACTTCCCTCACTTTCAACTCTCAAACTCAACCCTCTTTCGCTTCGGAACACGACACTTCTCGAAGGTATATTGCCGAGCACTTTTTCAACTATTAACAACATCATGATTCACGTGTTCAAGAACCGGCGAACTCTATCAATCAAGTTCTACCGCCATACTATCTTGAAATCAAAACCTTCTCCATCGACTTGGTCAACTAAGACAGAGCTTAACACTTCATTTACTTGAAACCACTACCACAAAAACTGATACGAATCCATGATCAAACGATTCCACCAGTCGAGCCACTTTGGTTCCAAAAGAAATCTGCTACCGCAAACAAGCTCTACCAGGGATCGAACTCACCAAACTATCCTCAAAGGTCTGAACACCCTCTTCCAAGCCAACCACCTAATTCTTACTAACGATTGTGCCTAAACTTTAACAAGCCCTCAGGAATTTCAAAAAGGTTCTTTTGATAAAATCCATTATAATGCGAGGATCCAAATCTACTCCACCATAGCCAAAAGCTCACCTTCAACTAAGCTACTCAAAGGAACTTCTCACTAATTACCATGCAGGAACAACCCACCTTATACCCAATAAAGCAACCCTTAAAACATCAAACTTAAGTTTATAACAGCACCCACGTGAGCCTAACCATTGCATTAAACCCAATCCTTATCACAATTTCCCTAAAACCTTTGATTTACAGGCCCAACCTCTGAACGACCTTATAGAATCTCAGAACTCTTCAACATTAACAAGATTATTAACCCTTGAGATAGGCAGTGAATCCCAATCGTTATACACCAGCCCACAACAACCAACACCTCTACGTCTTGTCATACCAATACACATACATTCCAAGGTGAATCCCTTGGCAACATCACTCGCAAAAACTCTCCTCCAAAGAGTCATTACGCAAGAAGTTCTGTTGATGCCAAACTATAAGGTGATAGATGCAATTATCGAACTCGACGTATCTCCTATCATGGGTTTTAATTCACAACCAGGAGGATAACCCACTCATCCATAAAGGGCATACCAAAATTCTATTATACATCAATTGTTCTAAAACCGCTGACTCTCAACTTGGCATTAACTACGCGGACTAAAAACGTTTTGCAGTCCACGACGCTCACCTTGAACTATCAGCGCAGGAACCCGGCATATAAGCTAGAGAGATAAAAATCCTTCACGCACATCACCAACAACAAATTTATTCCAACCCCAACATCAAGACTCTTGCTTGGAAACCAAGCCACACATCGTACTGACACTACCAACCTGTACCAATGGTGAGTCTAATGAGTCTACAAGAACTGTTACTCTCGATCCGTACTCACTACCCATGGTGAAATTCTTATCTACCAACACTTACAAAACCATAATTTACTAAACTGACATCAACTTCGAGGAACTTATCAAAAGACTCCCTCAACGAAAAGCATCGCCACGACAGAACAAGAACTCAAACTGCTATCAACGAACCAAGAATCAAAACAATACGTCCTCATCTGCTACATCTTCGGTAGCAAGGTTATTATTTATGGCCCGAACGATAAACTATCTAACAAAAGCTCGCGCGATAACTCTAGCGGTGGGTCTCACGTGACTCCCATCCTGATACTCTAACAATGGTCTAGTACCGCCTCTCAAAGAACCCTAACTGTGCCAAGAAAAGTCTATCTCAGAGATTGAATGGATGCACACTCATCCATTACTAGGCAATCCTTTATTATGCAACCCAATGTCTGGCACTCATAACAACTGTCTCAAGCAGTAGCATACCCTAAGGCGATGTCGGCCATAATGCTCATGAACCGGTAGAAGAGACGTTTCAGCCGAACAATCAACACTTCTCGTTAAGCAAAAGTCGAGAGCCCTCTACCAACCTTCAATCTAGATTTTTGACCAGCCCTTTGTAACTGATCCGTAACAACTCTCTTTGATCTCCACTAAGCATGAAACCTCTCAACAGAACCTGAAAAGAATCTCATGATGTCCTGGGTCCCCGCAACGCGGCCTATGGAATCCTCAAACTGACTCGACGTTGACCTTGAAGTTATTTGAGTGCCTTCTCACAATCATCCAACCCTAAAAATATCCGAAGTGAACCTGCTATTACACGTATCTATAGGTGGTTCTCTAATCCAAGTCTAAACCTTATGCACCTTTACTCTTCGGTAACAACTAACTTTATAGCATAACGGCTCAATCGTAGATAATTTTGTTTATACTCAAACACTGTCTTAACACTCTAAACCAAATGTCAGAACTGGTCTCTTATCTCACCCAAGCGAACCTCACTAACGTAGTTCTCTTTGGACTCAACCCATAAGATATACCATGTTAGGAATGCGAGTTGAGCTCCCAATTCAACAATATTTTGACACTCGTACACATTGCCTTTAGGAAGGGAACATTACAATCAAGATCACTTTCAAGACTACTTCACAGCTACCTCAGTATCCTCCGAGTGTCTTTTAACCACTTATTTGCTCATTCAGGTCATTCTTCCCCATACCATTCAATATTCTTTGATTCATAACATCACCTCTCCTATTTGAGAAACATAACTTTCTTTGCAACTTTCATGGTTGTGTCTCGCGCCACTCAACCAACTAGCCTGAACTGTATTATGAAGGTGGTAGTTCATCATTCTCAACCAAGGGTTCGATTCTCTATGAACCTCAAACTTCCAACACGACGCTCGATATCTCAAGCTAGCTCGTCTGAACAAATAACCAATGACCAAGATCATAACAACTCTCTAAAAAGATAACTCTACAGAGTCTATTAAACACTCATCCTTGAGCCCTACTCGAGTATTACCTTGCACAATTTCAATGATATCCTTCTAACCATTATTGTAATCAATTTGTAGCAAGCACATATTTCTCGAATCTTCAAGCATTCGACTTACCAAGAGTGTACTTGGAACCTCATAACTATCAAGTACCTCTCTACATTAAATAGAAACACATGTCTATCAGCTATACCACATCCCCACCACATGGTACCCTACCATCAAGGACCTTTTTTCCATGGATGGAGGGACCCTCTGTGTTCATTCCACCACTGGTCGATCAAAAGCAAGTCTTCTTAATTTTGTCTCATAAGGGTCATCCACCAACACGTGGAATCTCACCACTGGAGGTTTTCACTATGAACTCAAGGCTCCAAGGTAGCTTACGGCACATAGCCATGATTATTACTTGATGATGAGAGGATGACACATCCTCAACTCTTACATCCCTTATGCAATCCAAAGCTCAATGTCTAAGACCACCCTGGCCTCAAAATCATCTTCTAAGAGATTAGCCATTAACACGATCCTCACTACCATAATTATTTCTCAAGCGATGGGAGGAGGGCACGCCCTCAACTCCTCTATTCATTCATAAACCCAAGATTAACGTCTGAGACAACTTCGATCTCAGAATCATCCTCAAAGGAATCCGCCGTCATCACGACCCTTACGATCGCGATCAAAACTATCTTAGTGTCACAACTACCGGCACATACAAACACAGGGCACACCATCCAAATTCCAGTCTTGAAAGAGTACAACTTAGACACAAGGGCTCGTATTCGCTAGACATCTATCCACGACTCCTAACCACCCTGGGGTTTTCCTAGAATTGGCTAAACCTAGGCTCTGATACCATTAAATGTAACACCCTCGACCCGAATATCATATTTGGGCCTCAAACCTGAAACCCGACCATCAAATTTCCAACCTAGTTTAGCCCAATCCACAATAAGCTTTCAAAACCCATTTATTTCAATCCAATAAAATATAAATAATAATTGAAACATGTACAATGGAGCTCCTTTAAAAATTACATAAATAAAATGTTTGACTCAATTATTTTAAAATCCAAATGCGAGTTTACAAAATACAATAGGTTCTTACGAATACATAGCCCAAAGACCTAAGTACTGTACTCTATGGAGACGAGGCGCTGAAATCTGTCACTAATGGTGCTCCTCCAAGCAGACAAACCAAACCTACAAACCTGCGAACGGAAACAACAATTTCGAACGCTGAGCTAACAAAGCTCAGTGGATACACCGCCACTCAACCATGCTTCATGCAAATCATAAATAAGAACAATGCAACATGTAATAATGCCACGGCAAGATAATGATGGCGCTAACATAACCGCCTAAACACATAGCATTATGAATGTATGATCACGCACACAGCTCATACAAGTACCTCATATGTTTACATAACATCACACAGATAACACCAACAACATTAAGTGAGGTCCGCGTTCACAAAGCATCGGAATCCTATACTTAAGTGAGGCATGCGTCCACTAAGCATCAAGATCCTACACTACGAGTAAGGCCCGCATCCACAAAACATCGGGATCCTATACTTTGAGCAAGGCTCGCGTCCACAAAGCATCATGATCATATACTCAAAGGGATGAGGCCCGCACCCATAAAGCATCAGGATCTTACATTCGGGAGTCTCCAAGGTGTTGCAACACACTTAGGGTATCCAAATCCCAACAACAAGGGATGACTCGACTATCTAGGTATCCCATCAGCACATATCAAGAACCCTAGTCACCACACAACACTCAAACTCAACGCAAGTGTCTTACCGCACACAACTCTAACACCCTTACATCACTTTTTGGTTTCTATCAGTTATTATGCCACCCTATTGAACTTATCTATTTATTAGCATGTTATAAAGGTACCCATTAGCCGTTCTCATTAATTTATCTTATTATGCGATAAGACTTAACCTTATAGGCGCCCCTTCCGCACACAACAAGGGCCCAGATTACTACACAACATCAATCGATCCACCTAGGATCCCAATGGGCTACTACCTCACATAGCTTACCCAATATATTTACCAAGTTATTAACCATTTATTTCACATACGAGGTTAAAATATCAATTTCTTAGTTTCACTATTCATTTCATACCTTAGAGAACCCATTGGCTCATTTATCTCGAATTATAAAACCCTTGAACTCAAAGTCTAATTCCTTGGGCAGACTACTCTGCGTGTACCGATACTCTTATAGGGTATCGGTACGACCCTCTTGGTACTGGTACTCTTCCACGAGTACCGATACTTTGATTATATTCGAAAGAAAAGCTGAACAGCCCGTACCGATACGCTCCCCCACGTATCGGTACTCAGTACTGGTACACTTACCATCGTACCGATCCCAAACCTCAATAGAACAGTGGTACCGATACGCCCACTTACGTACCGATACGTTAACTAGCTACTGGAATTTCAAACACAGCAAGGGTACCGATACACGGGAAGTCGTACCGGTACGCCCTGTATAAAAACCGATCATTTTCTAAGGAGCAGTACCAGTATGCTTACCCCAGTACCGGTACTCGAACGCAGAACTCTAGGTCTGGAGTTCAAAAATCCCATCTTTAACCCCCAAATCAAACTAGTAAACCTCCAAACTCAACCTACAATTTATGGAAGGTGTTTAGGGTCGATTTCTACCAATTTTAAGCCTTATTAACATCAAATCTTAAAATTACCATTAAAGACCAACCAAGGTTTCATCTCAACCAAAACACCATAAACATGCAACAAAGTCTATTTTCATGATTTCCAGGAAACGATATGAGTTGGTAGTGTACTAACCTTGGATTAAAGCTGATGAAGAGGCCTTCAAGAACCCATTCCCGTTCTTCCTCTTCAACCCATCAAAACATCTTCCCCCACCATTCCAAATGAATCTTACCTTGGATAAAAGATCTTGAGATGCTGAACAAACTTCCCTTCTTGCCCTAAACGAGATTCTTACTCAAACTCTCAAAGATTTGACCTTGAACTTTGGGTTCTTGGTAAGGAAATGAGAGTAGATGGGGAATGGGGACAAGAGGACAAAGATAATCTCATAAGGTTCACTTTTTTGCAGAGAAAATTAAACAACACCAGCCTCTTTGTCATCCATTTATGACCATATTACCCCTCACAATTCCCTTCCTAAACCAAGCCCAATTCCAACAACAATAGCAAGCCCAAAAAGGCTCCCGAAGCCCAACACTCGGCCCAGAGGCGAGGCCCACGCCTCGGGTTAACCCGACTCTCGGACTCCGAAATTCGAGTCGTTACACTTCGACTCTGGAAGAGAGATTTAAATTACTTATTTGATATCTTATTTATTTTCGTGTTTTGGTTATCCAATAAAAAAGTAACACTTAACATTACGTTTTATTTTTATTTCGGTACTCCACCATTAGAAATTAACGGCAAAACTGACGTGATATTTTTTTATTTTGTTTCATTTTCTCTCTCTTAATAAAAAAATGTCGAGTCAATTTTATTGTTAAATTTTAATGATAGTATACCAAAATAAAAATAAAACGTAACATTAGATATTATTTTATCAAAAAATTTAATTGCATGACCAAAACAGAAACACAATAATAAATGGCATGCCAAATATATAATTTACCCAAAAATATATTGTAAATTAGAAGAAAACCAAATGAGGCTGAAGCAAAAGTCTAAGAATCTTCACCGTATTATACATAAGCTAAAACAATCTTTACCCACATACGGGTATAGTATTCATATTGGAAGTTTTAAGATTGATGCAACGCATTCAAAGTGATTAGATAAAAAAAGAATGATTCAGTGTGGTTTAAGTTAAAGCTCTATCTCCCTTTCATTGCCGCGAAGTGAGCTGCCAAATCATCATAATCCGGTAACTTCGGATGCACATGCTGGGCCGCATTCGACCTATCAGGCTGAAAGGAGGCAGCACGGGCATACACCTTGGTTCCCTCTGGTTCAGCAGTTTGTGCAGGAGGGAGAGATACTGATCGGACTGGACGGGAAACGGTCTCGGATGTATCATCGGTTCTATCCCTGCTTGCTTTCCAAGGAGCTTCACAATCACGCACATCACTTCCGCTACGATGTGCATGACGACTTTTAGACTTTCTTCTTATCATTCCCTCTGCACCAGAGGGTGGCTTCTTACTGAAATGTATCAACAGTTTGTCGATTATCCTTTCCTCCTCCTCATTTTTATGCTGCTCATCGTCAAATAAAATTTGCAGGCCTCGTCTTGAGTCATCCTTTCTCCTGCTTCTTGGTCTTCTACTCCTTGCAGATTCAACGTCTTCGGCGTTACCGACTTCAGAATGACCAGAAGATGATTTATGTCGCCTTCTAGATGATTTCCGTCTCGGAATAGGTGCATCACTTCCATCATGATTATAGTAATAATCCTTCTCTCGATCACAATCACCATCATGATTATTCACAGTAGGAGGTTGAATTATCTGACCCTCTTTATCAGGTTGATACAACCCTGCTTGGTACTTATCGGTCCTATTAACCGTGTATGCCCTTTCACGAGTTGATCGATCAGCGGAGACCCCATTGCAGCCAGAAGCAGTAAGTGAAGACCCCACATCAGCATCATCATGCCTGCAATCCTTTGGTTTGGTACTGGGTTTAACATAAGGAGGGGGGATGCTACTATTAAAGTGGGACTTCCATTTCGATTCATCTTCCTCGTGAGTTTTTCTTGTTGAATTTGGAAAACCTTGCCGGCGACCATAGTTATCAGCAGCGGACTGGTCTTTGTCATGACTCTTTGACCAAGGATCTGCGTAACTAGGACTTTGCTCTAGCTTTCTCTCCGGTAGAGCAGTTTGATTATCTCTTCTAGGTGTACCGTTCTGCCAGCCACCTTGTAGTTTGGCACCATCATCAGGTCTTTCCATTCTTTTCCCATGCGAAGAACTGCTTAATCTTGCTGTTTTCAAGGCAACATCATCCTTCCAGTTCCAATAGTCAAGCTTATCAGCAGATACTTCTTGTTTTTGCCGTAATGGAAGGTCTCGAGTCTCTTTCCGTGCAGTAGCTTGCTCCCCGCCATGATGCAGATGGTAACCATCAACAACAAATTCCTCTTTAGTCGGAAGGACGATATCATCCCTTTTTGAGGCATTACCCTCCTTGGAGTTGCCAAATCTGTGTCCAGCATTACCCACTTCGAGTTTTTCCTTAGATGAAACTTTAAATTTTTCCTCTCGTGGATCAGCATTTCTTCCATCGTTTGATTTATGATTATAACCAGTGACGGGGAAAGAGCCATGTGTTTTAGGTAGGTCCTGCATTACAATGCCAAAGATTTAAGAGTTTCAATGTGAGGACACCATATGAATAAGCTCAACTAGGATACCAAAAGTAAAGATCAAACACAAGCATACCTGTGGAATCACGGTAGGTTTAGACATTCTCCGCTTGAAAGCTTCGGAGTCCCATTTTATGGAAAACTCTGATGCTACATCATGCATGACCTTGACTTTCTTCTCCATTGTGAAAGAATTTGAAGCTGAATTCTCGACAAGCTATCATCAAATCAAATTTTGTAACGCTAGTCAAAGAAAAGCACTGATAACCATAAATTAATCTCTTTTTGGAACAGATCAACGAAAATTACCTGTTTATTGACAAATAACTCCAGGGAATTTCCGTATCTTTCATGAAACATTTGCCTAAGATCACGCAACTCTGGCAAATCAGAGAATCTTGCAGCTGCAAACATTAGAGATGAGACCGCTTCCCTGCAATCTTCAGGGCAATCTCTGCGAATTGATCGACAAAAATAAACAAATTTTTTCCTCTTGTCATCAGCAACATAGAAATGGATTATTATATTCAACAACAAATCCAACTGAGCATCAAAAGTGAAATAGCCTATTGATAGAATCGAAGAAGAGGAAAAATGAGGAAGTAATCCAGAAAGAAGAATATGGCTCACAGGAGCATATATTAGCATTTAAGTTTAATGTTATTACCGCAGAATAGGCAATTTTAGGATCACTCGTATTCAAAACATAGTAACATACAATCCCCCCCTTTTATCATGATATTTCCAAAGATACATGACAATAGAAAAGCCTACAATGAGAGGCCACCGGCTAGTCATGTATACACTAAACTCAGGAAAAGGCGATCACAATTCGAGATGCAGCAGTCACACATTAAAACAAGTCAGCCACTGGTTCCAATGAAAGACAAGTAATTCTTAAGCACTTCCTGAAAATATTTGTGGGAATTTACATTTAGCCCGTCTTGAAAGTTACAGTTTCTATTAATAGTTGGATTTCACTATCGAGTCCCGTAGGATACGTTTTAAGATTAGTTAATATACAATAAGTAGCAATAACATTGCATCAAACACTAAAGTAGACAACCTTATCCATCGGTTCAGTGCATTCGATGAAGATATTACAATATAAAGTAGCAAAGAAAAGAGCGCCCCATGGGGTGGAAAAGAGGAAGAATGGAAAATTACTTAATCCAATGGTCAAGATTCATAACCACTTTCTTACTCTGAATCTTAACCATTCGATTAACTAATTTTCCATCCTCCATACCGAGCAAAGCCTAAATTCTACCAGAAAGTAATAAAAATAGAGCTCCACAGACCTTAGTTTTTGCAAAAGTGAAACATGCTTCGACACGAAATCGCAGCATTTCTCGACAAAATCGTAGCAAGATGAAAGGACCAATTCAGCAATATATCCTTCCACCTGTTTCAACCTCGCAAAAAGTAAACACAACATTCACTTTTTAATTTTACGTCCAGAAAAATATATATAGTTATTTTATTTCAAAACAAAGCTTAACATTTTTCAAATATTCAAAAAAAGTCTGCACAAAAATACATACACAAACTTGAAACCTTAGTGTTCCGCCATTAATCATTCTATATTTTTCACTTTAAAAAAACACTTGACTAAAAGGATTAAAAATAGAAACAAGAATTTTAAAAATAAATTACCCTGCCAAAAGCATTAATATCGAGGCCATTAGCGAGCAGATCAGCTACATCTTTCTTCAAAAACTTAAGCGTCGCAGTCTTCTTCCTCCTTATCACCTCGATCCGACTCTTTATCAGTTTTATCAACGACTTACTGCAAGGAAAAAAGAAAGAGAAAACAATTCTCATCGATCTGATTTTCCAAAAGATGAAAAAAGAAACAATGCATTTATTCAAAGAGAAAATAAAAACCATTTGGAGGCAAAACCACGGCCTAAGATTCCGTCCAGCATCTCCGATCACTTCCGTATTCAACTCGGCAGAACGATTCAACTCAGTTAGCTCAAAAACGAGGCCGTAAACTCGAAATGCAAATCAATAAAACGAGAGATCTGCCATTAAAGAAGACGAGAAAAAGGCTCTTTGCTTAAAGCTTTCTTCAGTGCCGTTTCTGCGACAATTTTCCTTCTTTTTCTCTTTTTTAACAAACACTCATTTACAGGCAGCTAAAATCATGGCACAAAGTTGATTTTACGATCATACCCTTTCTTATTCCATTTAATGACTGCGACTCTCAACCGGTCGATCATTTAAACGTTGGGAGGGTATTCTAGGGAACTAAAATTAGTTTTGATTCGGTGCGGGTAAAGGGTTAGGTTTGATAGATTGTGATCGTTGGATGAGGGCAGTGGGTGGCGGTGATGGACAGTGGGATGGGAGTGTTTCCTTTTTCTCACAGGTTACGGGAATCTGATGAGCTGGACATCATAATTAAGGTTCATTAATTAATGATCGATGTATTCTTTTGGGCGACTTTTAGACAAAATTTCCGATTTGTCAGCGTACAATGAAAATCTAACGGACGTTATTGACGGTTTTAACTGGATTTATTCTAGACTTATATGATTAAGTTAAGGAAATATTCACAAATAATCACTAAACTATATTAAAATGTTCATTTTGATCATTTAAAATTTAAATATTATAAAATGGTAACCGTTAACTGTTATTACGGAGTGAAAATGTTTGATTTAGTTCTTTCATTGTTGAGAAAACACAAAGTAATTTTTATTGCCAAGAGTCTCACAATGTTTTAAAGTTGTTGTTTTTTATATTACATTCTCATATCGAGATTCGAACTTATACAAGATATGTTAAAATCAGCATCCTTAGCCACTAGGCCAATTAGTAGATCTCAATGTTTTAAAGTTGTTGATTGAACAAGTCGAGTTTATAGAGAGTTAATTAAGAATTGTAATTATTTAATATTAGTTCACCGATCAAATTTTTTTGGTTTAACCACATATATCCAATCCATTGACCGACTAATTTATAATGAATTTTGTATAGTCATATTATAAGGGCGACTTTCCCAACCTATTTTTTTATTCACAATCAATTTTTATTCTATAATTAAAAAAGAAGAAATTTATTTTCCTTTTTCAAAGTAAGAGCGTCAAGCCATGCTTGACAAGCATGGTATATTTATATTTTAAATGATATTGAAAAGTGAGTTCAGATTGACTTTAACATGCATTAGTTAAAGAATAAAGAAAGACATGGATTCCATCACCAACAGCTTTACACCAAACTAAAATACTATCAAAATTTTATATTTTATTACCTATTATTGATCTTCTTATTAATCTTTACTAACTTAAAAATTTTAATTTTCGATAACAGTATTTATAACAATTAATAACTTTTATAACAATTTTATTAGTATGAGATATGATTAGCATATACGGGTATTTTAAGTTAAAATTAAAACGTTCAAAAATTTAGAAACCAATTTAAAAAGAGGCTTGTAGTTTAGGGATGGATTAGAATGTTTAACGGTTTGGGATCCATTTAGAATAAGGGTCATAAATTCAAGATGAAATTGAAACGTTCAAAAGCTTAAGAACCCTTTTAGAATGAAAGTCATAGTACAAGGATGACTGGTGCAATAATTGATAGAAATGGGTTGGTTGTGACAATTGTCACCATCTTCTACCTTATCATAATTAAAACAACAATAGAGTAAAGTTCACTCCATGGAAATTCACAAGACTTTTGCAAATGATTTCTGGGTTTGTTGGCTGCCCCTTTCTTATTTTCAATCTTTGATCTGTTTGTCTCAGCTTCTGTCCATTCCAAACTTGACTGTGTTCGTAAAATTGGTTCGAAATGTCCGAACCGAAAGTGTCATTACTACTCAACTTTAACAAAAATAGAACTACTCAATCACCAAAGATAAACAATTAGTTATCCATTGCAGGAAAAAAGCGTGGCTTGAAACCTTGGCTTGGATTGCCTAGCAGCTAGAGTGGTAATGGTCTTAGCAAAAACATCTCAAGAAGTTGATGAGTAAATGGAACAAGTAATTTTCTCGGTCTAACATTTCATGTCGAACTAGCCTTTCCCATATGATGTTTTGGGGCAGATGATCGCTGTAATAAAGCAAGGTTGTGACCGAGGCTGCCGGCTCGGTGATTAACGACTTCAGCAGCCGCAGTAGAGACTGGAACATAAGGGGTGCGAGAGCCTGCAACAAAGAAGGAAATAGAGTATACTGTCAAACTCATCTATCCATCTATGTATGTATGCATGTACATATATGTATGCAGAAAATGATGAAATAAGAGATGGACAGGGAAAATGAGCACATACCATGGGGTACTATGGAGAGCCTGGAAAAGTGCAGGAGATGGGGAAGTTGGAAGAGGAGGAGTCAAAGAAGGATTGGGGCATTTTGTTTTGAGTTCTCTAACTGTCAATCTTAGGACCAGCTGACATTCAGACCTAACCTTCCATGTTCTGTTTATTATTACAGGAACTATGAAAATGTTGGGACTTGGTAGCTGGAGAAAACGAGGTCAAGCACTGGTGGCAAGTGGAAACTAGCAACAAAGGAAAAGAAATAATGCTTCAATGACAATAGATAATGCAGATTCAGATATTTACGAATATTCTATTTGTTTTTTATTTGGATGTTCTGATTACTATTTGTAACAGATACGAATATTAACTTTCAGATATCCATTATCCGAATCCATTTTTTTTAGGAAAACGGTTTTGAGTTGTCTGTTAGAGCAAGCCACTCCCTTTGCCACTTGGGGATGGTGGGCTTGTCCTTCACAAAAGTAGTGACAGAACATTTAGGATCTCAGCTAATGTCTTAATTGTAACTATATGCAGCTTCTAACTGGTATTAAATGGTTATGCATTGGGCTACGTCCCCAGAGTATGTGAAGTCTGATGTCTTCAGTTTTGGAGTACAATTGTTAAACATTTTCAGTGGCAAAAGGAAAACAGCGTTTACTCATCGTCTAACCCTGCCGGCTGCCAGCCTTTTTCATCATGTAGGCTAACAAGATAACCTTAAACATAACTGCAGATTACCTGGAATACTTACATTATGAGTCAACAATGAAAACGGTTGCAGGCATGGGATTTCTCAAAAGAAGGTGATGTTCACGAGCTAAAGAATGAACAGCTGGAAGCATGCCCCCGCAAGGCAAAAAGTGAGCTGTAGCATTGTATTCAGGTCACGAGTGCTGCCGATAGACATCGATAAACAAAAGAACCTGCATATATTATTTATGGAATCCTAGCCCTTTTCGTTTCATTTTCATCAACGAAATCCTATCCCTTACACAGTTATACTTTCGACATCATGGATTCAGGATTTTACCTTCTGAAGGAACAAATGAACAAGAAAACAGCTGCTAAGAACAGATTATTCGAAAGAAACTAAGTAATTCCTTTTCAGAAAAGACTTGCGACTTATTATACTACAAAAAATAGGCACTCAGACCTCATTTTCACTAAATCAGTCTGAATAAATCCCAAGAAGATGCTCCAAAAAACGGATGACAATAACATTTAATCAACTCAATTCAACATACTAAGAGCGTAAGCAAAATTCAAACAACTGTTTATCATGATTGTTTTTCAGGATTCTGAGGTTCTTCTTCGTTTTCAGGATCTTCCTCCTCTTCCTCTTTCTTTTCTTCCTCTTCTTCATCTTCTTCCGGAGGATCGTACGGCATCGGTGGCGGTAATGGTGTTTTCATAGGGCTAAATTGAGGAAATATATCAGGTCTACGCCCCGGTTTAGGCCTCTCCCACTCCTGCATTATAGAAAATTACCGAATTATCTAAGCAGATTGCCGATCCCCATTAATCAAACAACGCAATGTAACAGAGTATTAGAGCAAAAACAGAAATTAAACCCATCACTTAAAAATTTCCTGAAAAACGATTTTTGTTCACAAAATCTGACCACGAATATCATCAGTTTATACGGATTAAGAGAACTTACAATGGGGAAATCGAGGGGATTGCGGCGAGTCAATTTCTCTTCCTCTGGAGCCATACAAACCACATGATGTCTAATTCTCCCCGTTCGCTGACGGCCGTTAGGGACTTTAAAGATGAGGGAGTATCTGCCACCGCGGTTCGTGGATGTGTAAGAAGAAGAGGAGCTGCTGGAGGGCGGCGCCGCTAGGGTTCTGGAAGGCGGCAATAAGGAGATGCAAATGAATGATGCCATGGTTTTTTGTGGTTCCTGTATCCCCCGGTTGGGTGAAACAGTGTCCAGGAATTTTTGTGCTTCGTCAGAGTCGGTCCACTAACTCTAATTTGCCGGTGGCTCCGCCCCTTCAGCTTTATGTCTCTTGATAATCCAGTGGGTAGGCTAATTGGCTAAGGGCAGCAAACCATGAATAGTGTGATGTTATCCAAATATAATTAAAAACCTGATTAAAAATGAATTAAGAATATGGTTCAAAATAGGTTTATTATATAAATTGGTACTTAAATTTAGTATATTTTCACATCATTAACTATTTTTCTTAAATTAGTACTTAAATTTAGAAAAATATTAAACTAGTACTTATATTTACTTGACATTGCAATAATAATTAGATTGTCGATGTGACATTAATCAATCAAAATTATTTTGTTATTGAATATCATATATCACAACATGATTAAGTTTAAAATATCATATCAATTTTTATAAAAAATCTAAGTTCATGTACAAAAAAATTAAATTAGTTTAAAAAATGCCAAATTATTTGGTAAATTTACATGGAATCTCTTAAAAAATTTACAACGCTGATTAAGTTTAATTCGATTGATATGATTATTTATACATTATATCAAAAAACATGAAATCAAATATGTTTAAATGTTCAGATTTCACTCCATTACAAAATGTTTGTTCAATTCATTCCAACCATGAATCATGCTCTATGCCATAGTGTCTAAAATCTTTCTTAGAAGATTCATTCAAAAAGACATCTACTCAAATATACCAAAGAACCTAGAGAATTGCTAATGGGTTAGAAACTATTTTTAACCACTGGTTTTTAACTTATTGATAAACTAATTAGATCAAATTTTACACAAGATCGTTATAAGACAACTCTTTCAACCCAATTTTCTCCTGCGACTTAAACCCTCCACTTCCCGAGTCTCCTCCGTGCTGCTAGTGGCCTTCTCGTCCTCAATGGAGCAGTCTGTCCTTCCCCCTCGCTTTCTTCACTATCTAGCACTACTGCCTTTTCAGATATTGAACATTCTTCTTCCATTTCTTCTATCCCTTTCTTCTTTACCTCCACATCATTTTGTATACTTCGAACAGCTTGATTCGATTGCTGCTTCTGGTTCTGTTGCAATTGTTGGGTTGAAGGGAGTAGAGATAGCTTACGACCGAGCCTGATTTTTCCAGGAGTTTGGGGCTTTGAATGTGACAAGTTATGAACCAACATCAAATTCTCTTTGTTACTCGCCTTTGGTCTATGTGATGAGCCTTTTAGTCCCAATGAAAGTTTCTTACCTACTGAAGTAATCTTCTCCAGTTTTTTATTCGCAGGGATGTTTTCGGTTCTTTGGACAATCTCATGTGTCTGCATCGGTTCCATACTCGTCATGTCATATATCAGATGCTTCAAACAAACAAAGCTTCCAATTTGGAAGTGAAATAGAAAAGGAATCAATGAGGCAAACGTGGTTTTTAGTATGAATTTTGGGGTAAACTACACCAAATACCATTGAACGTTAAGTTTAGTATCAATTATAATACTAAATTAAAAATCGATACTTTTTTAACACTGAACTTTAAGTTTAGTGCCATCAACATCTGGTGTAGTTTACCCTAAAATTTATGGCATCCTTCTATGTTACTCCAACTCTTACGTTGCTTGAAGTAGTCATCCAGGTCTAAAATATACTTGGGATGAATACGAAAACTACATTGCTCGGACTATTCATTTTTCATAAAATACTAGTGTCCAATAATTAAACATGAAAATACGACCTCTAAGGATACTCTACAATCTACATATATAGAAAAAATCTAACCATACTCATGTCTAAAATTTACACTCGAGTCTGAGTAATATAGTATGAAAATATGAACTTCGAATTATCCCAAAATACATAAAAATTAAAATATAATTCAAGTAACTAAAAAGAGAACAAAAACCTCAAAAACAGGTTGTTCTTCATCTTTAATGCTCCCTTTATCCAGTATCACAACAAGTTTTATGAATCTATTCAATGAACTTTTGTAATAATCATTCGACTATGTCTTCAAATATAATTTAAAATCATGTAATGAAACAAAGATAATTCTTTAATGCACCGACAGTGAAAACTTTTAAAATTTATGATTTAAACCATAAACCGTAAATCCTAACATCTAAACCTTAAATCTTAATTCTAACTTTTAACCCCTAAATTATAAACTTCTGAACCTTACCCCTAAATTAAGTCCCTAAACCCTAAACCTAAGATTCCACCACCGGTATATTGGATATAAATCCATGAAACAATGCAGGAAAAATACTTGGAACCACTACAAAATATACATGGACTGAACAAAACATACCTTGGGAGGAAGATTGAGAATGTCAAGGCAAATTCGACCTCCATTATCGATGTTCGGGTGATAGATAGGCGTCGCAAAGGTCACAATCGGAGGCTGAAGCGGATACCTTAATCGAAGAAGAAAAAAAACAACAATCCCTTATTTTAAAAAGCGAAAGAAGAACAGAGATTCATTCCGCAACTTAATTAGCTATATACCTTTCAGGTATCTGAATCTTAATCTTGAAGATTCCTTTGCTATATGCAGTTTCTTCAGGACCTTCTATTTCTGAAAAACAAATTCCGGATTTTGGATTTCGATTAATTAATCAAAAAACAGAACTATCTTTGCAACATATTTAGCGTAAATCAAAAGAGAATTGAATTGAACTTACGGGCGTCGATAAAAGAGAGATCGGATTGTGAGGAGAGAGAAGGGAAGGCAGCGCCGTGAGGCGGGTCGTGAAGGAGAAGCTTCAGCTCCTTCTGCATTCGGAAATTGAGCCTTGCTTCTTCAAATCTGGAGATTTATGGGGGTTTGGTTCCGTGTGTTCTTGTTTGGCCTTTGTTTCTTCAGCTTTTAGTAGTAGAAATCGAAATTTCGTGGCTTATGATTTTGAGCGGGCGAGGGAACTTTTTTAAAATGTGTTTTTCTTATCGGTTCTCAACCTTTTAAATCTCCCTCGAAAACGTCCAGCTGATTCGGGTTTACGTGTAGAATCAGTATCATTATAGTTTGTTCAAATTCGATTAATTAAAAAAAATGAATTTTAAATTATTTTTATGTTTTATCTATATCAAAGGAGAATTCATTCATAAAATCAGCACATACAACGAGGTAGCAATCTGCTTAGGGGAACCAAAGCACGAAACAAGCATGGGAAAACAAACCGCAAAGAAAAGAAAAACAAGAACAGGCACGAAGGCCATGGACAACCAGAAAAACAAAAGGAGAAAGCCACAGCACAGGATTGACACAAAGCGTCTCCAACTACAGCCATGCCAGAGCTCCATCTGGAGGAAGGCTCCCTGTCTCGATCGGGTAGAGTCTTGTCATCACAGCCGATGAAGGAGAAAAGCCAAATTTGGTGCTACCACCGGCGATCACCACGAAAACCTGGAAAAGGTTCTTGTAGTGAGAGGCGCCCATAGAAGAGAACGACCAACGAATACTCATAAAAACCCGAAACCTAAGATCACCCCAGCAGGATTAAAGATGATCCCAGATGAAGGAACACAATCCAATGCTATGCTTCGATCCTTCCACTCTTCGAACATAGCCAGAAACAAAAGAATCATGGGTATTGTGGATACCTCTGGTCGGGGATATCCGCCATATTTTGGTTTCTTTGATCGGAAATGAATCTTCCAACAACTTCCTCAATGTAACAAGACTCAAACTTAGGTTTATTCGGGTCATCGAGGATCATCTATTCGTTTGAACGAAACATTCCAAAAAAAGAAACAAATTCAACTATGTCGTGCTTAAACATAAGGATAGAGGCAACATCCATAGCTAGGCCTACAAACCCTATGTTTGATTTGTACAATGAAAGATCACCCAAACCAAACTTGTACAGGGCCACAATCTCCAACAGTCAGAAAATAACCTCCAAAAAAGGGACCCACTTCCTATGGACCCGATGCATGGACACAAAGCATGAGGGAAAACCATAATCTTTGTTAATGGCGTCCAGCAGGCAAGGCCAAAAAGAGTAGGGCAAAAACTCGCAAGCCATGATATTCGTACCTTTCTCCTTGAAGTAGCCGTATAGATGGCCGGATCCATCAACGACGGTGGATATCACGCATAACAACACTTCTATAGGGCCTTGATGTCCCCTTTCCTAGTCGGCCAAACTAAAAGGGCCATCAGCGATCGGTGTGAGAAAGGTTCCGGTGACCAAGACCTGGGAATGTAGAGAAAGCCGCCGGATGGTCCAAAACCACGTCGGGCTTCCTTTCTATACCCTTGTTTGGAACACCCCATGAGCAATCGATAGAGCCAAACCATCAAAGACTCAGGATAGCCAGTCTCTTCGAACTGAAAAGTAACCAGAATCCAGGTTGTAACAAATAGCCGAACGACATCCATCATCGATGGCTTTGGTTACTCGGCTGCACTCGGCCGCCCTTCTCCTTTCTCCAGACCAAACGCGCTAGAAGAACGACGAAACTTCACGGCGGGGGCAGTCCACACATCTGATACGGCTAACGAGCAGGACTTTTCAGTAGTTTGAGAACTAGAGATGAGATATGGGGGGTCGAGGGTCGAAAGGGGAAGAAACCAGAAAAAGCCATCGTTAATGAGAGAAAATATTTCTTTTTTTGTTCTCCTATAAACAAGCCCTTACACTTCTCTTTATGTTTTGTCTATATTCAAAATATGTTGTTAGCAATTTAAAATCACTTTCTTTAAGTGAAATAAATGCAAAACATTCAATTTTTAACACTAAAATCACTTTTAAAAGTCATTTTCCATCCAAACCAAAAGATTAGATTTAATAGTTTTTGTAGTGGAAAAGTTAGTTTCAAAAATAAAATTATATTTTTACCTTATATCATTTAACTGTTAAGCTCATATTAAAAAAATGACTATTTTTTTTACAATTCCTACCTATGGGGAGGGGCACTACACCAAACTTGATATATAGCGGCGTTTTAGAGGCAAACGCCATTAATTTTGAACATATCACGGCGTTATTGATAAAACGCCACAAATAACAAATATCGCGGCGTTTTTAAAAGAACCACCGCAAGAGACGCACACTTTCGTGGCGTTTTCACAAGAAACGTTGCACACTGTCATAGCTTTTAAAGATAAACGCCACAATAAGTCTTACATTAGTGGCGTTTTTAGAGAAACGCCGTAATAAGTTTTACGTTAGTGGCATTTTATTATAAAACACCAGAATAGGTTAGTGTTTTACTAGCATTTGTAAAATAAAACGCCGCAATGAAGAATAAAACTCATCGTTTTGTTTTGGAGAAATACAAGCTCTGTCACTCTCCTGCCCTCACCCGATCGCCAAATGATAAAAGATTTGGGCCTTGGTTATGAGAAAATCCATAGTTGTCCGAATGATTGCATGCTGTATTGGGGTGATCAAAAAAATAGGACTCCTGTCATATTTGCGGTGAATCTCGATGTATGAATGGGGACACAGAAAATGTGAGTGAGGATGAAGTTGAAGCACGATCAAGAAAGACGTCAGTAAAGATTCTGCGATATTTTCCTCTAATACCTAGGCTTCAAAGACTTTTTATGCCTTCAAAGATTACTGAGTCTATGAGGTGGCATCATGATGGACAAATCGATAATGGATTATTAAGGCATCATGCGGATTGTTTATTTTGGAAGTCATTTGACCAAAAATTTCCAAGTTTTACAAGAGACCCTCGAAATGTCAGGCTTGGTCTTGCATCTGATGGGTTTAATCCTTTTGAAATTATGAGTACTCCGTACAGTTCTTGACCTGTTCTGCTTGTTCCCTACAATTTGCCTCATGGATTTGCATGAAAAAGTCATTCTTTATCTTATCCATGATAATCCCCAGTGAGAAAGGTCTTGGGAATGATATTGACATCTATATGCAGCCTCTTCTTGAAGAGTTGAAACAACTATGTGTGGGTGTCTAAAAATATGATGTGTTGAAGAAAAAGAACTCTAATTTACGTGTAACTTTATTGTGGACTATTAATAATTTCCATGCTTATGTAAATTTATATGGGTAGAGTACTAAAGGTCGTTATGCTTGTCCTTGTTGTGCTGCACAAACATGTTCGAAGTGGTTGTATAATGGAAAGAAGTTCTCTTATATGGGACATCATCGGTGGTTAGATGAAAATTATAGATTTAGATATCAAAAGAATATGTTTGATGGTACTGAAGATTTTAGAAAAGCTCTTGAGCAAACAATTGGGTCTGATATCTTGTCAATGCTGAAACATATCAAGTTTACTTATAGAAAGACGAGCCATCACCGAACCCACGATCAAAGAAAAAAACAAAAGAGGTGTATGACCGTGAGGTTGAGCAGCTTAGTGATGATGAGTCTGATGAAGATGATGATCCAAATGAGGCAGAGTTATGGAAAAAGAGAAGTATTTTCTTCGAGTTGCTTTATTGGAAGCATAACATTTTGAGACATAATCTTGATGTCATGCACATTGAGAAGAATGTTTGTGAGAATATTATCGGGACCATTCTCAATGTCGATAGAAAATCTAAAGATATATAATGAGTCGACTTGACTTAGTTGACATCAGAATTCAGCGTGATCTTCATCCTTAGTCACTTTCTAATGAAAAATCTTCGTTACCGCCTTCTATTTTTGCGATGTCTAAGAAAAAAAAAGAAGTGTTTTGCACGGTGTTAAATGATATAAAGGTCCCAAATGGGTATGCATAAAATATATCTTGATGTGTTAGTGTTAAAGATCGAAGACTTTATTCTCTAAAGTCACATAATTATAGCATATTGATGCAAGATTTAATGCTAGTTACATTACGCGATTGTATGTCAAATAAGGTGACATCTTGTATAATTGAACTTTCCAATATAATGAAAGCTATTTGTGGGAAAGTTCTGATAGTTGAAGAACTTGAGAAACTGCAAGATCGAGTCGCCTTGACTTTATGCAACTTGGAGAAGATATTTCCACATTCATTACTTGTTGGTTCATCTCCCTCACGAAGCTAAAGTTGGTAGACCAGTTTTCTATCGGTGGATGTATCCTATAGAGAGGTGCAAATTGTTTACTATGTATTCAATCACTATTGAATATTTCTTTTAATTACAACTATTTATATAATATTGTGTTTATTACGTGTCTAGGTTCTTATGCAAGTTGAAGTCTTACAGTCATAATAAGCGTTATCCGAAAAGATCAATTGCTAAAGGGTATTTAGCAGATGAGTGTCTGACCTTTTGCTCTAGATATTTGGAAGATGTTGAAACGAGATTTAATAGACCAAATAGAAATGAAGTGTGCAGTAGTAATAACTTATCTGAGACTTATTTGTTTGGAAGTTATGGTGAACCACTCGACAAAGTTAAAATTACACAGTTAGATGATAAGTCTTTGGTAGAAACACATCGATATGTTCTTTTCTATCATGACTCAATAGAGCCCTTACGCATGTAAGTTTACAATATAAATCATAATGTATTTACTTCATCTTTTATATTTCTCATTCTTTAACCTTGTAACCTACTTTATAGTGAGTTTAAAGAAGAGTTGCAATCTCGTGTACGCTCTCGAAGATTACATCAACGTGAAATTTATAAGTTAATCACAGAAACTTTTCGTGAATGGTTAGGGAAGACGGTAAGAACTCAATAAATGCTAACTAATTCACCTTTTACGTATAATAGGTTTGGGGTAGGAGAGAAGTTAGTGAAAAGGTTAAATGGCTTTCTCAAGGTCTGAATAGAATTGTTCAAATATATAATACATTTTTCATTAACGGGCTTAGGTTCCACACGAAATCTCGGGAAAGATTAAGGAGGAGACAAAATTGTGGAGTAGTTATTACCTCTTCAACTACAAGTTATGCTAGTGCTAGGGACAATCACCCTGTGGAAGGAGATGTAGAATATTATAGAATTCTTACAGACATTATTGAGTTGGATTATTATGGCAAACGAAAGATTATGTTATTTTGATGTGACTGAGCTTATGTAAATACTACTCGAGGCATCAAAAGAGATCAATTTAGTTTTACAATGGTGAACTTCTCTCGATTAATTCACACAGGTCAACAATTGATGGACGAACCATGTGTATTTTCTTCTCAAGTTAAACATGTTTTTTATTCCTATGATCCAACAGATGAGGGTTGGTATGTTGTACTTCGTAACACCTCTAGAGACTTGATAGACATCGAGGATGAAAGTAGAGATGACATTGAAACAAGATCAGAAACTTTGCCTTTTGCAACACAAAACTTAGATAGAACAATCACTGGTTCTAGTTCACATTCTCAATGGGTTCGAGAGAACATGGATAAAGATTTTAATGAAAACTGACTACATAACAATGTAGTAAGATTTATATCTTAACTTATTAATTTATAATATTATAACTTCTAACTTGCTGTCGAATACATACATTAATAGTAGTGTTGTCACTAGTTACTAAAATTGTTGTTTGTTTATTGCAGATATTACGCCGAGGAGGAAATTAAGTGATCTGTGATTGTTCAAGTTCCTCGAGCGGAGGAAGTAACAAATAATGAAGATTTATCTGGTGTTCGATATTCACAAGTTCTGAAAATAGTTGAAAATGTAGAAATTGAAGGTAATGTTCAACACTTTATTTAAATGCTAGTTGTTCTTAATTATTGACTTAATTTTGAAAATTGTACTGAATTGTTTCTTATATAGCTGAAAATGGTTGAAGGTGCAAGACTAGAGGGCACACGACATTAATGGAATTATATGAACTTTTTTTTGGGGAACGCGTGAAAGTTTCAAGAAACAATATCGGCTAACCTATTGGAGCAGAAGCAAGTGTTATGGCCAGTTACTTAGGCATTGTTGCACGCAATGCTACACTTTTGTCTATCAATTATGAGTTATGGCGTCAGATGCCGAATAGTAACAAAAATTAGGTTCTGGATCTTATTAAGGCAATAATGTCATTATAATAGATAACCCATTATAGTTCAATAGTAATTTATATTAACTTTGATTGTGTAATTTGTAGGATAATTTTTTTTAGAAGTCTCAGACTATTATGTGAAGCATGCGTTAGGAAAGAAATCGAGAGACCATAAGAGCTTCTTGAAAAAGACATATTTCAAGAATAATCCCAGCCTTCAAGAGAAGCTACAAAATATCCCACTAGAAATACTATGGTATCAATGGGAAGATGCAGTCAGGTTTTGGAGTTCAACGAAATGAGGGGTATGATCGATGCACTTTAAAAAATAATACTATGTCATTATAATATTGGCTTTATACGTAATGAAAATTTTAAATTGTAGGATCGTGAGCGCATTAAAGTTGCTAGCAGACAACAACAAAAGTTTACTCACACAGTCGGGTCGAAGAGTTTTGCTCGTATAGCTAATGACGAGGTATTATTTTTTTAATTATTGATTTTTTAATGTATTACTTTTTCGTAAGTATTAATTTTTATTATACGTTGTAGCAAGTTACGACCAGAACTAGCGTTGGATGGATAAAGCTCTTCGACATTATACACACAAAGAAAGATGGCTTTCCTATGACTTCTGAAGCTGCAAAAATTATGGCATATTTATATCAATAGTATAACATTTTTATTTTAAATAATATTTGAATTCGTTATAAATTTTGAATTGATTATCAGGCAAAATTGAAGGAAAAAGACAGTGTATGAAGCTATGGCTTCAACTAATGGTTCTGCTAATGTGGATGAGATCGAAAATCAAGTTATTGCTGACATTTTGGGTCCTGAAAGATATGATTGAGTTCGCTGCCAAGGATCATTCTTTACCCCATCAAAATATTTTGGATCTAACTCGTCTCAGTACATGCCATCACAGAGCCAATCTTTTCAAGCATAAATTAAAAATTTAAAACAACAGTTAACTCAATTTCAAGTTGAAGTAGAAGTGAAAGAAGCTAAGAGAGAAGCGAGAGAATTTGAGAAAGAAGCTAAGAGAGAAAGGAGAGAAGCTGAGAGAGAAGCGAGAGAAGCAGAGAGAAAAGCAGCATATCAGAATCTCCAAAATAAATTTCAAGAAATGATGGCGATGTTAAAGCAGAACCAACCAAAGAAACTGCCATCTTAGTTGATTTTAGGTTCGTTCATGTTGTGTGAATTCTAATGAACAATGTTGAACAATATTTCACTTTAATGTTGAACTACATTTCATTTTAATGTTCTAGACTTGGATTTGTTTTTGTTGTTAAGTATTTCTACTTATTTTTGAAATTATTTTTCAAATTTGTTGGTATTTGGTTAATGTTACAAGTTAAATTTGGGTAGTATAGTGTAACACCCCTATCCCGCATCCATCATTGAATACGAGACAGAGATGTCACAAAACATTTGTAAAACCATCTACATTTATAATTCGGTAAAAATTTGTTTCTTTTAAAAAAATTACAGTTTAGTCTTTATTTACAAATCTAATTAATCGCGTAAAGTTTAAAATTTATATTTTCGTCTTCAAATCATGTTTAATTTCAGGCAGCAACTTATCAATTTAATTCGACTTTATATAATTAGTGAAACTGCCTAAAAACTGCATGATTTAAAATTCATCCAGATTCTAAATAAATTACAAATTCTATCAGAGCAGGCATAGCATTTTAATATACATGCCAACTAGTAAATATCAAATAGTGTTAAAAGATATCTTACTGATACTGATGTACCTGTTATTGATTGATGATATCCGTTTATGCTCCTTACTCTAACCATTTTTTCTTTCCTACGTGTGAAACAGTCACATGCTAAGTATTTACTTAGTGAGGTAATAATTCATAGTCAAATGAAATTTGACATAAATATCTATGTAAGTAAATAATAATGCATATGATCATTTTACCATTTCATGTTCTTTAACATAAGTAAATATGTAACAGCATATATGAATATCAAAGTAGTAAGATTAGATCTTACCAATACCGTTGCCATTTCCATCCGTAAGCTTTCAATGCTAACCTATACCTTTTCATTTCTATCTGCAAACTTTCAAGCGTATCATTCTATTTCTTTAATTCATTTCAATTTACTTAGCCCAAGGTATCAAATTAAGAGATTCTATGTACACGAGTCATCCCCCTATACTTACTTGAGTATAGTGTATTATTGCACTCTACCGGGAGTGCTTAGCACCGAAGTGCTTCGGTATACTTACCGGAGTATACCATTAATGAAATTTGCACTTTACCAGAAGTGCTCAGAATATTTATACAGCTGCTTATGACTCAATGGATATCCAACTATATATTCGAATCTCTATATCATTCATTGGGCTTTATATCATCAATCTATTTCATCAATGGCAACATATATCAATATATATATCAACATTCGGCAGTTCATACCCGAAATAACATTTCAATTTCATCAATGTAAGTAATCAAATGATCAATGCATTTTATTTCTCAAATCTTGACTTATTCATATTATATCAATCATATATTCAATGACATAAATATCAATGTATTATGATATGCATGCAATTGCACTCACATGGGCCATTTATTTGTATGCCTCACTATGTCCTCTTTGATCCTTTCCTTCATTGTACCTCGAACCTCCCTTGATTCGAACTTAACTTCATAATTCAAATAAGTAAAATATTTGTTAGATCTCAATCTAACAATATCTTAGACATATTGTCCAATATAATCATTCGAATATAAAAATTTCCAAACGTTTTCCTTTTTTCCTTGTATTGTTCTAAAACTCATTATGGTCCTTAATGACCAATTTGAACTTCCATTAACCCCTTTCAAGCTTACTAATCAACCTTAGATACAAAGTGTATTAATTCTCATTTTCTAGCAGTTTGCAGTACCTTCAAAGAAATATTTCTATAAAATAATCTACAACTCGGAATTCGACTGCGTTTGTTCTGAAAGAAACTGGATTTGATAAGCTTTTCACCCATATAAATTAATATTTCAAATTCATCTTGTACGACTTATGACGAATTTTCAAAGTCAATTACAGTGCTGGAATTTGGAACAGGCTGGTACTCTGTTTTCTGACCTTTCGTCACTTAAAAATTCATATCTTTTTACTCATAACTCAAAATCAGTTTTCATTTGTTGGAAACGAAACTAGGCAAACAAATCTTTACATCGATATAAAAATTCACCATCTAACCATTTTTGTAGAATTTATGGTGAATTTTCAAAGTTACTGCCATAAACCAGTTTTTCTACACAGCTTTCATAAACAACTTCAACTTTTATACTAAATTCTCCTTACTTCTCTACTTTTCAATTTAGTCCAATTACTAGCTTTAAACCACCAACTCATCACATTCTTCTCCAAATAATTATTCAAAATAATTCATTCTTATTTTCCCTATTTGCCAAAATAGTCACTAAAATGCAAAGATAAGGATTCAGGCTTATTAACTTTGCAAATTAGTCCTCAATTCAACATTACTACTTTAACTCCATCATTTCAACTAAAAATAAGATTTATCCCCCATACAAAACTTCAATTTCGATTTGGTCACTTAACTTTGACAATTTATCAAAATGGTCACTAATTCAATTCAACATCAATTTAGCATTCTAACTTTATTTTCTTGTCTCTAACATCATTAATAACATAAATACACTCCAAATTCTAAAAATTCAGATTTGGTCCTTCAACATTTCAGTTTGCTGAAATGGTCCCTACATAATTTAACTTAGGGTTTTGCTTTCAAGCAACAAATCAAGCTTACTAGATCATTAATCCAACATCACAAGCCCTAAATTAAACTTGAATTCATAAACCCTAATCTTCTCCATATAAACTAAAATACGTAGGGTTTAAATACCAACTTAATAACATGATTTTAACATCATACAAGCTTAATTCCAACTTGAATTCAATCATGAAATCATAAAATCTCAAAACCCCCAATTTGGTTCATAAACCCTAATTTCTTTCTCATGAAAATTCTCATCAATCAAACATGAAATCCATGAATTATTTACATCAAAAATATGGAGTTTGAAGAGTAGAACAACTTTGCAGTTCGAAAGATTACCTGAAAATCAAGTTTCGGGGCTTGAATCGAGCTTGGATTTTTTTCCTTTTTCTCCCTCATTTTCCAAAATACTAAGATGAAGAGTCTTCATATTTTTGCTCCTTTGTTTTTAAATTCATTATATTATGTCACTTGTAATTTAAAATGAATTTTAAATTCATTCATATAGGAAAATTACTAAATTGTCCTTTTGATCCAACAATTGAAATTGATCTTATCATCAATCAAGGGCCAAGATTAAATCTTAAACTTCCTTCTTCCAAAATTTCCCTTTATGAATTTCAAATATTTCAAAATTGCCATCCTTTCCAAATGACCAATTTGCCCTCCAACTAGTCTTTATTTACTAGTTTGTTCCAAAATTGCTATTCCATTACTATCTAACTAAATCTAGTTAGAATTCAGCCAAACATAATAAAATATTATTAAAATACATTTTATGACTTTTCTATAACTTTTGGATCAGTCTCTCGATGTTTCCATTCGATCCGATGTACCGATAACTAACCTCTTTACTCAGGATTAAATTGTAGGATTCATCTTGAATCGAACTAAAAATATTTCCAGCACTTGTAATAGACTTTTATAACCTTCATCTATCGTATGGTGAAATCTCAAAATAATTTGACCCAATCCGGGTATCCGAATTCCATTTAAACTTTGACTGTAATTTCTCAATAATAGAAACATCGGATCAAACTAGAATCTTCACATTCGATTCACACCTTTAGATGATCTGTTTATTTATGAAATAAAAAACCTTAACTTTTGGAGAATTACAACTTTAGTCCCCAAAATTTTCCAAAGTTTATACTTTAGTCACGAAATTTCCAAAATTTACATTTTGGTCACTAAGCTTTTAAACTTCAATTTCCATTCCAATTTTCCTTGGAATCCAACCAAACTTTAAGAATACCTTATTCAATTCACTATCTATCACATGATACCTTTAAACCTTAGAAATTTCATTCCCAAAACCCATAATTAAAGAAATCCTAACTTCTGCATTTTTGTCATTTTAGTCACTAATTTAGCTTTTAAGCTATTATCTTAGTACTAAATGACCCTTAATCAACTTAGTAAATTTTGGGGTATTACATATAGATTTAAAAATGATGCTTGGCAAAGACAGTAAGATTAACTACGTTTGCGGAGAAAAATGCCACTAAAAATCACATAAAACAGCGGTGTTTATCAAGGAAAACACCACTAAAATAAAGATATATTTGCGGCATTTGTTAGCAAAATGCCGCTAAAGATAGGTATTAGCGACGCTTTGATAATTAAACGCCGTTAAAGAACACTACCCTTTGCGACGTTTCCCGAATAAAATGCCACTACAAATCGAGACAGTTTGCGGCATTTTCTGTACAAACGCCGCTAAAGAAAATGCATTGCCGGCATTTGAAATTGCAGCACGATCTGTCGCGGCATTTTTTAAACACAAGCACTGCTAACGTTTGCGGCGCTGCTTTCAGCGGCACTTTTTGCGACATTTTTTTAAAGCGCCACGATGATTTTTGCGGCGCTAGAAAACGCCACTATAAGGCTAAAAAGCGCCGCTAAAAAACTATTTTGCTATAGTAGGGGAAGGGGAAATTTGCTCCTACAGGATCTAGAACCCACAACCTAGGGGATGAGAGGTGTCAACTGAGAGCTTTTAACCACTTGTTCTAGAGGTTGTTGACAAAAAAAATCTATTGAGAATAAAATAATATATATTTTTATAATATTTATATTGAGAATAAAATTATTTTATTTGTAATATGTTTTATGAATTTGTAATTGTTATGTTCGTATATAATCTATAATATAGTTTATATTTTCAAATTAAAGTTTTTAAAAAATATCTATTTTATTATAATTTAAATTTATTTATTTCATATATCATAATATTAACGAATTTAAACATCAATCAAGTTCACTTATTTTACTTTACAATATTATGTTTAAAATAGACATTTATCTTTTCAAAATCATTTTTTGACATCATTAACACTAAAATCTTAAACCCAACTTTTCAAAACCACTCTTCCGCTACACTTTTCAAAAACAATGCCAAATTAAACCTCAATGATTTTGGTTTAAGTTTTTTCTACACCATTCTTTATCTATTTATGTGCTTGAATAATTAAGTTTATTGAATTAAAGTAAAATTAAGACTAAATTACAAATTAATATTTCACCATATAAATTGAATATTTCAAATTCATCTTGTACGATTTATGACGAATTTTCAAAGTCAATTACAGTGCTGGAATTTGGAACAGGCTGGTACTCTGTTTTCTGACCTTTCGTCACTTAAAAATTCACATCTTTTTACTCGGAACTCGAAATCAGTTTCCATTTGTTGGAAACGAAACTAGACAAACAAATCTTTACATCGGTATAAAATTCACCATCTAACTATTTTTGTAGAATTTATGGTGAATTTTCAAAGTTACTGCCATAAACCAGTTTTTCTACACAGCTTCCATAAACAACTTCAACTTTTATACTAACTTCTCCTTACTTTTCTACTTTTCAATTTAGTCCAATTACCAGCTTTAAACCACCAACTCATCACATTCTTCACCAAATAATTATTCAAAATAATTTCTTCTTATTTTTCCCTCTTTGCCGAAATAATCACTAAAATGCAAAGATAGAGATTCAGGCTTCTTAACTTTGCAAATTAGTCCTCAATTCAACATTACTACTTTAACTCCATTATTTCAACTAAAAATCAGATTTAGCCCCATACAAAACTTCAATTTTGATTTGGTCACTTAACTTTGACAATTTATCAAAATGGTCACTAATTCAATTTAGCATTCTAACGTCATTTTCTTGTCTCTAACATCATTAATAACAAAAATTCACTCCAAATTCTAAAAATTTAGATTTGGTCCTTCATCTTTTCAATTTTCCGAAATGGTCCCTACACAATTTAACTTAGGGTTTTGCTTCCGAGCAACAAATTAAGCTTACTAGATCATTAATCCAACATCACAAGCCCTAAATTAAACTTGAATCCATAAACCCCAATCTTCTCCATATAAACTAAAATATGTAGGGTTTAAATACCAACTTAATAACATGATTTTAACATCATACAAGCTTAATTCCAACTTGAATTCAATCATGAAACCATAAAATCTCAAAACCCCAATTTGGTTCATAAACCCTAATTTCTTTCTCATGAAAATTCTCATCAATCAAACATGAAATCCATGAATTATTTACATCAAAAGATAGAGTTCAGAGAGTAGAACAACTTTGCAGTTCGAAAGATTACTTGAAAATCGAGTTTCAGGGCTTGAATCGAGCTTGGAATTTTCCCCTTTTTCTCCCTTATTTTCAAAAATACTAAGATGAAGAGTCTTCATCTTTTTGCTCATTTTTCTTTAAATTCATTCTATTATGCCACTTGTAATTTAAAAAGAATTTTAAATTCATTCAAATAGGAATATTACTAAATTGCCTTTTTGATCCAACGGTTGAAATTGATCTTATCATCAATCAAGGGCCAAGATTAAATCTTTAACTTCCTTCTTCCAAAATTGCCCTTTATAACTTTCAAATATTTCAAAATTGCCATCCTTGCCAAATGACCAATTTGCACTCCAACTAGTCTTTATTTACTAGTTTGTTCCAAAATTGTCATTCCATTACTATCTAACTAAATCTAGTTAGAATTCAACCAACCATAATAAAATATTCTTAAAATAGCATTTTATGAATTTTCTATAGCTTTTGGATCAGTCTCTCGTTTTTTCCATTCAATCCCATATACCAATAATTAACCTCTTTACTTATGATTAAATTGTAAGATTCATCTTGAATCAAACTAAAAATATTTCTAGCACTTGTAATAAACTTTTATAACCTTTTCTTTCATTTCCGCTGCGCACCCCACGCCAACCAAAAAGGAAGGTTCATCAACCCGTAATTATTTCGCTCTATCGTATGGTGAAATCTCAAAATAATTTGACCCAATCCGGGTATCCGAATTCTATTTAAACTTTGACTGTAATTTCCCAATAATAGAAACATCGAATCAAACTAGAATCTTCACATTCAATCCACACCTTTAGATGATCTGTTTATTTATGAAATAAAAACCCTTAACTTTTGTAGAATTACAACTTTAGTCCCTAAATTTTTCCAAAGTTTATACTTTAGTCATGAAATTTCCAAAATTTACATTTTGGTCACTAAGCTTTTAAACTTCAATTTCCATTCCAATTTTCCTTGGATTCCAACCAAACTTTAAGAATACCTTATTCAATTAACTATCTATCACATGATACCTTTAAACCTTAGAAATTTCCTTTTCAAAACCCATAATTAAAGAAATCCTAACTTCTGCATTTTGTCATTTTAGTCACTAAGTTAGCTTTTAAGCTATTATCTTAGTACTAAATGACCCTTAATCAACTTAGTAAATTTTGGGGTATTAAAATTCTCTCCCCCTTAAGAAAATTAGTCCTCGAATTTTCAATACGTACTTGGTTCCAAAAGGTGAGGAAACTGTTTTCTCATATCTTCTCCTAATCTTTTTCAAGTCGCGTACTTGACTTAATGATTTTGTTAAAGAACTTGAACAAGCGAGATTATATTGTTTCTTAGTTCTTTGACTCCATATGCTAGGATCTTTACCGATTCTTCCTCGTACATTAAATCCAGCTGAATCTTTGTTTTCATCGGGATAATGACATGCAAAAGATATAATCAATACTTATTAAGCATCGATACGTTATGAATCTTGTTCTTTCCCAAAGATAAAACTAGCTTATAAGCTACCGAAGCAACTCTTTTCACAATTTCTTATGGTCCAATAAATCTTGGAATTAACTTTCTTTTTGTCTAAACCATAAATCCCAAGGTGAAACTTTTAAGGAATACTTTATCCTTAACTTCATATTAAATATCTTTTCTTTCAGGATCAACATATAGTTTCCATCATTTGAGATATAGATTCTTCCTCGATAATATAAGTATCTATCAGACTTAACTTCAAAGTCTTCGGTTTCATCTTTTTCCACTTGTTTGAACCTTGACAACATTTCTCATCCTTTCTCTAAAGATACTTTATTAGATCCAATAAAGTAGACTTTTTTGTAACTCGGCAATCACAACACCATCTTGTTTTAATGTCAATCTCGTATCCATAGTTCTTAAGGTAGCAAATGTCTTTTGACTGAGGGCGTCAACTACCATATTAGCTTTTTCTTGGATGATAATCAATGATCACACCATAATCCTTAAGAAGCTCGATCCATCTTCTTTGCCCCAGTTTCAACTCCTTTTTAGTTTGCAAATACTTTAAACTTTTATAATCTACATAAATATAGCGTCGTTCACTATATAAATAATGACGCCATATCTGTAGAGTAAATATAACTATTGCCAGCTCCAAATCTTAAGTAAGATAATTCCTCCATATATCTTAAGTTGTCTCAAGCATAGACCATTACTTTTCCTTCTTGCATACGTATGCATCCCAAACCGTTATGAGATGCATCGCTATACACCACATAATCTTTATCCGATTCTGGTTGTACTGGTACCGTAGCTTCTATTAAGATCTTCTTTAATGTCTCAAAGTTTTCTTGGTATTTATCTGTTCAACTGAATGACGTTTCTTTCCTCAATAGCTTGGTCAATGAGGAGGCAATCATCAAGAAATTCTGAACCTCTAAAACATTATGCAGAGGTTTCCATTCAACTATGATTTGTACTTTCTTGGGGTCTACTCTTATTCCCACTGCCAAATTCCACATAATTAATAAAACAGCTTTTGACAACCAAATTCACACTTTGACAAATTAACTTATAGCTTTTTTTCTCTCGAAAGGTCTGAAGAACAATGCAAAAATGGGCATCTTGTTCTTCTTTTACCTTCGAATAGACCAAAATATCCTCAATGGACACTACCAAAAATTGGTCCAAGTAAGGTTGAAATACTCGATTTATCGGGTCTATTAATGCTGCAAAAGCATTTGTCAAACCAACTGGCACTATCACGAACTCATTTATCCATATCAAGTTCTAAAAACTATCTTTAAAATATTTTCTTCCTTGGTCTTTAACTAACGATACTCCAATCGGAGATTGGTTTCGGAAAACATAGATGCACTTTTTTAACTGATCAATAAGATTATTAGGCCTCGAAAGAGGATATTTATTCTTCACCGTCACCTTATTTAGCTGACGGTAATCTATACTTAATCACATAGATTAATCTTTCTTTTTCACAAATACACTGGTGCACCCTAAGGTGACACACTTGGCTTTATAAAACCTCGACCTAACATTTCTTGCAACTGTACCTTTAACTCTCGAAGTTTGGTCGAAGACATTTTATACAGGGCCATTAATTTAGGCGCAATGCTTGGTAACATCTTTATTTTGAATTTCACCTCTCAATCTAGAGGTAATTCCGGGTAACCCATCTTGGAATACATTTGGATATTTTCGGACAGTCGAGTTATTTTCCAATTTAACTTCAACAGCCTGTGTATCCACTACATTTACTAAGAAAACTTAACAACCTTATAACAACAATTTCTTTAATAAAACAACTAAAATTACATTGGAGAAGGGATTTACCCTTTTATCAGCTACTACTATTTTTGTGCCTTCCATGTTTTTTTAATACTAATCACTTTATGCGACAATTCACCATGACATGATAGGAAGATAACCAATTTATGCCCAAAAATCATCTTGAACTCCTCGAAAGATAATTTCATTAAGTTTATAGGGAACTTCATTCTTTATATTTTATCGAGCAAATCCCACATGTTCAACTTACCCTTACATTACAACCCAACAAATTGTCACCGCTATATACGAATGTGTAAAGCTAGGACCCATCAACATCAATACAGGTTTATCCAAAAAGATGAGATGTACATTCTATGATTTTCGGATCATCCCAATCTTTATCAGTCATGATGTTACAAACTCGGAGTGATATGTGCAATCCTGGCTATGAAGCAAATTCAGATGGTTTTCAAATCTAGCTTAAATCTCGGAGCAATAAGACAGCTCCATCCAATTTCTTGCATCCAAGCAGTAAAATCCGTCCAGTGTAATCCTTAGGTTATTTAGTTATAAATAAACAATTACTGGACCTTAATATGCTTTTATTTTCAATTCAGGTGTTCCTCAACTTTTTAGTTCCTTAATCCGGCACATGCACTCCTTGTTGTACCGGTGCCCTTTTCTTGTTCCGATTTATCCAAAGGGTCATCATTAACCTTATTATTACTACTCTTGATTCCTTCTAAAGTATCCAATTTACTAGTTTATTACACTTTTTTGACTCAATTATTTCTTATAATTCCTCCCCAAATTACTTTAGTAAAGAGCGACATCAATCGGATCATAAAGATATCAGATCAGTAATATTGATATCCTAGTGGCATGTATACTCTTTTTAACATAAAACCACTTCCATTTAGGCCGAGAACCGGCTAAACCTATAGCTTTGATACCAATAAATATAACACCCTTATTCCGCATCCATCATTGAATACGAGACAGAGATGTCACAAGACATTTGTAAAACCATCTATATTTATAATTCGGTAAAAATTTGTTTCTTCTAAAAAAATTACAATTTAGTCTTTATTTTGTAGCGACCTTTTCGTCCAGGCTTTAACTTGGAGGCCCGTTCTCGGGTGGGAAGCCACATGTTTTAAATAAAAAATGGTAAAAAATAGAGTCGCCACTGGTCACTTGGATAAGGTAGATCGGACACTGAAAAGTCAACCAGAGATGGGTTCGGGAGTTGGTTACGAGTGGGGAAGGATTAGCACCCCCCACTACGCCCAAAATTGGTACCTAAAGGTTTGCATTATTTTTATTAAGGAAAATGAAAATTCGGTTTAATTTAATAATTAATTTCCAAAATGCATGCTCAACAATTTAAATATGCCTTGGTATTCACGACATTCAAAGGAGATGACACTCGGATGGCCGGGATGACACTCCCAATAGAAATATCGGAACAATGGGGCAAAATACTATATACGATATTTATATAAAATAACAAATAACATAAAGTTAATATAAATAATGTAAATATAAGTAATAAAATAAAAACAAATAAAATACTATATAATATACAATATATATATTAATATATATGTAAACATAAATACATAAGTAATATTTTATACATATCTTATATATAAATATACATATTATACAAATACTATATAAAAGCAAATATTATAATATACATATTATAAGTATAATATATATTACACATATTATATATATATATTATACTTATCAAATATACATAATAATACTATATATATTATGTACGAAAAAAACATAAATAAAATAAAATGCATCGAATATAAAAAACTGAAATTAAAGAAAATAAAAACGATGCAAAAATTAAAAGCGAAATAATATATAAAATATATTAAAAAAACATGCCAATAAAAAACATAAACAACAAAACTATATATTATTATATAAATAAATACAAAGATAAATATTGAATTTTACCCCACTAAGAGCTCGAATGAAAGACTTTAACCGACCCCTACCAAGATATCTGTGCCATCTTATCATAGTCCAAAAATTAACTTGATCAGACCACAAAATGGGCCTCCGATCTAGTGGTTGACTGAACCACCGCGAGAATTTAATCCCCAAGAGCACTGCTCTCTTTGCAAGCAATGGTTTCAATTGAAATTCACGGCCAATTTGTGTTGTGGTGCCGTGCCCCCCATGGCTATTTATAGCCAAAGGTGGTGGGGTGGGGCTGACGTGGCTCAATTTGAGCCACGTGTGTTTGCTTTTTTTTTTTACTTTTTTTTATTTCATTCGATAAAAGTTCTCATATACAAAAATTTTGGGGTTTTAAAAAAAGTGAATATATTGTTTTTACAGATAAAATTTTTTTGGGCGATAACGTATTCTTTTCTGGTTTTCGAGTCTGCAAATGCGGCAGCTTGGACAGGATAACGGGTTTTTTAATTGGGTATAATAGGTAGGGATATTGAGCTTATTTTTGGGTCTAACCCGGACAAAAATGGGTTACAACAGTTGTCCCTCTTTGCTCATCGCTATGTAACAGGGATAAAGCAAAGACAAAAGAGTGACCATTTTTGGTCCGGGCAGGTTGAAGATTCTTCTTTGGCCACTGCCCGCTCTCTTGATCTTCAGTTGATCCGCTCGACCGCTCTTGGAGGTAAATCTTCAAAATGGAATGCTCTGCACAATCTTTGAGTCTTGAAGTTGCAGATTCCTCCTATATAGAACCTTCTACGGGTGGAATCTCCGAGTTGGGAGCCTTTCTAGAGGCACGAGTCTTCTCTTCTTCGTAGGAGGCTGTAGACCGAAAAATTTAAAGATCATACCTCGATTTCTGATCGTCATAGGTATGAGATGATATCTTGCTTCCAGAAGATTTTTATTGTTTCTCTGAATGATGAAGACTAGAAAATTTCAAGATCATGCCCCGATTTCTGATCGTCATAGGCATAAAAGGGTATCTCGCTACAAGACTACCAGAAGATTTTTGCTGCTTCCATGAAAGCGAAAGACTGAAAACCTTGAAAGATGCCCCTATTTTTTTTACCGTCATTGGCGTCGAGTAGTATCTTGTTACAAGACGACTAGAAGATTTTTGCTACTTCCCTGAAAGCTAAAGTTTGCAAAATCTCTAGATGGTGTGCCCCGATTTCTGACCGTCATAGGCGTGAAATGGTATCTTGTTACAAGACGACTAGAAGATTTCTGCTACTTCCCTGAAAGCTAAAGTTTGCAAAATCTCTAGATAGTGTGCCCCAGTTTCTGACCGTCATTGGCACGAAAGAGTAACTCACTTTGAGATTGCCACATGATTTTCACTGCTTCCCTGAAAGCTAAAGACTGGAAAAACTTTTAGATCACACCCTGATTTCTTATTGTCGTAGGCATGAAAATAACATCTCGCTGTGAGACTATTAGAATATTTTTGTTGCTCATGTGAAAGTTGAAGACTGGAAAATTTTTGGATCATACCGCGATTCCTGATCGTCATAGGAATGAAAGTGGTATCTTGTTACTAGAAAATTTTTGCTTCTTCCCCGAAAGCTAAAGTCTAAAAAATCTCTAGATGGTGCGCCAGTTTCTGACCGTTATTGGTGTGAAGTGGTATTTTGTTACAAGATGACTAGGAGATTTCTGCTACTTCCCTGAAAGCTAAAGTTTACAAAATCTCTAGATGGTGCCCCGATTTTTGACTGTCATTGGCGTGAAATAGTAACTCGCTTTGAGTCTAGAAAGTTTTTCCCGTATAGAATTCTTCATCAATACTAAAGGTAGGGCTGAAAATCCTTCATATATGGAATTCTCATCAAAGCTGGAGGTGCAATATTCAAGTTGTGAGTTCTTCTTGTATTTCATTTTGATGTTCCAAAGAAAGTTGACACTTCAATCTGTTCTAGGGTAGTGCCAGTACCAGTGATAGATAAAAATCTTTGAGATGATACCCCGATTCTGATTGTCATGGGCATAAAATAGTACCTTCTAAAGTAAAATGGTCTGGTCTGGGGTAAGGGTTCTTGCTCTGACCACCGCTTCTTCCTTGGGATTCTTGATTTTCTTGTTGTTCTTGTAAGCAAAATTTGGAGAAAGATTGACTTAGCTGCAACATTGACGCAAAGGAAAAGTCTATTGAAGGTTTGAGCATTTGATTCTTCAGTTTGATTTCTTTTGCATTTTTCCCAAATGCGCAAGGATCAGCGATTTTGAGTTGCCTTTACCGTTAGCCGTTTGCTCTGGGCTAGTTGTACCATTCCCCTGAGTACAATCAGTTTGTTCCAATTATGACATTTGATCTTCTCAAAGGATTTATTTTCCTTCGACCATTCGTAAAAATGGATTTTCGATGGACATTTGAATTATCCATTATCTTAAACTTTACCATGTTTAAGCACGTTACGCCTATACTTCTATTGGACTTGTCAAAATGGCTCTAATCCAGCTGCCATACTAACGAAGAGATAGGATCGAAAGATGAAGGTCTTGATATTTGATCCAGCTGCATCACTAACGAAGAGGAATTGAATGAAGGTTTTAAACCTTTGATTCTGTCATTAGATTTCTTTTGCATTTTCCCAAATGCATAGGGATCAACGGTTTTGAGTTGCCTTTACCAGTAGTTGTTTGCTCTGGGCTAGTTGTACCATTCCCCTAGGTACAATCAGTTTGTACCAATCATAATATTGGGTTTTCTCAAAGGATTTATTTCTCTTCGACCATTCGCAAAAATGGATTTTTGACGGAGATTTGAATTATCCATTATATTAAACTTGGTAGTGTTTAAGTACGTTGCGCCAAATTTTTTATCGGTCTTGCCAAAATGGCTTTGATCTTTTCTACCAAGTCGAGGTTTGGTACTTCTTCCTTATAGGTTGTTTCTAGATTAATTGGTTGCTTGGTTGTCCCTCATTCCTGATGGCTGATGGATACCCTAGTGGTGTTGACGCGCGCTCTTCTCTTGGGGATCGGCGTATCCGATTGAATCATGATCTATTCACTGATGTTTTGTTCAGCCCTATCCAAAATGGTTTTTCAAGTTCTTTTGGCCCTGTTCTAGTTCAGTCACTCAGTTTTCCATTTTCTTTGCTTGCAAGCGAGTACCTTATCGATGCTGAATGATTGCAATTTGAGATTACCCCCATGGTATTTACACAACTAACCCAATTATCTTTAATAATGCATGCAAATTATAATGTACAACTAAATATTTAAATGTCATGCCAAAATGAATGGAAATGAAGTGTTGATTCGCAAGTAATCCTTAGAAAGGCTTCCGCTAGGAGAGGATATATGTCAAGAAGCTAAAATGAACTACAGATAATGGGTAGCTTCTTGTCTTGAAATCTTGATTTTGTAAAGTACGATTCGCACTCTACGTCTTAGCACCGTCCTCGGTTTGAAGGACAGTCTCGTCATTTTCTTCTTCCATTGTTCAAAGTCTTATGACAACGTAATCTATGCACTTGAGGTTTTTTTAGAGATGGCTAGCCTATGCATGGAGAATGTAGGCAAAGGTCTCCTCTTTGGTAGATCTGGATGCAAATGAGTCGGGTCTCGAATAGCGTGCCTAAGCTGCATCATTTCTTTGTTTGCTTCGTATATCGCAATCGAGTCATCTTTTCGTTGATCTTTATTCACCCTGACTCGATACTGTTTGCATTATCACTCTTGTATCACAGACTTCTCTCCTATCTGGGTACACCCTTTAAATTGGATTATTTTCAAATCAACACTTACGGTATGATATGATATGCAATGCGAATGTGAAAAAAAAAGAAAAGAACAACAGAGAAAACATGTCAGTGTAATAGAATAGTCGGATAAATGAAATGAATGAAATGTTGAATAATAAATGAAGGTAAGCAATTAAAATATACAGGGAATAAAAACACCAAAAAACAATGCAAAACCTGATAAGGGTTATTCCTAAACGGACAGAGTAACGACATGGTCAAATGATGGACACTATGGCTCATTATATGCGTTTTAGATCTAAAGTAAGGGTACCCGAACTGTCGCGAAGACATCGATTCGGGGGAATATGACCATTATACCACACGGGGGTGAAAACCCCACTAAATATAAGGACCAGTACTCCGAAAGTGAGATACAACACTATACGGAGGTGAAAACCCCACAGAGCGAAGTACTCCCTCCTAGTTAATGGTTCTAAAGCTAATATATGATGACAGTTTATATCAACAATAAACAAAATTTGGGAATTAAAAATTAAATTAAGTCAAATTTAAATTTTCCTTAATAATTACAATGCGAACCCAACTAAGGCCTACCTCTTTCTTTTTGTTTTTGAAAACAAAAAATCTTATCCCTAGCGGAGTCGCCAAGCTGTAGCGACCTTTTCGTCCGGGCTTTAACTTGGAGGCCCGTTCTCGGGTGGGAAGCCACGTGTTTTAAATAAAAAATGGTAAAAATGGAGTCGCCACCGGTCATTTGGACAAGGTAGACCTGACACCGGAAAGTTAACCAGAGCTGGGTTCAGGAGTTGGTTACGAGTGGGGAAGGATTAGCACCCTCACTACGCCCAAAATTGGTACCTAAAGGTTCGCATTATTTTTATTAAGGAAAATGAAAATTCAGTTTAATTTAATAATTAATTTCCAAAATGCATGCACAACAATTTAAATCTGCCTTGGTATTCACGGCATTCGAAGGAGATGACACCCGGATGGCCGGGATAACACTCCCAATAGAAATATCGGAACAATAGGAAAAATACTATATACGATATTTATATAAAATAACAAATAACATAAAGTTAATATAAATAATGTAAATATAAGTAATAAAATAAAAAAATTAAAATACTATATAATATACAATATATATTAATATATATATGTAAACATAAATACATAAATAATATTTTATACATATCTTATATATAAATATACATATTATACAAATACTATATAAAAGCAAATATTATACTATATACATATTATAAGTATAATATGTATTACACATATTATATATATATTTGGGTAAAACTTTGATACACAGGCTGTGTAAAATTAATTTTACACAAGCTTGTGTATTTACACTATAAAAACCTAAATAATAAATTCCTAACCCTAACCCTAAAAGCTAAACCCTAAACCTTAAACCCTATACACTAAATTCTAAATACTAACATTAAATTCTAAACCCCACAACCTAAACCCCCAAACCCTAAACTAAAACCCTAACCCCTAAAACTAAAAGACACGTGTAAACTAAAGTTTACACGGCCTGTGTATCAAAGTTTTTTCCTATATATTTTATACTTATCAAATATACATATACTATGTACGAAAAAACATAAATAAAATAAAATGCATCGAATATAAAAAAGAAACTGAAATTAAAGAAAATAAAAATGATGCAAAAATTAAAAGCGAAATAATATATAAAATATATTAAAAAAACATGCCAATAAAAAACATAAACAACAAAACTATATATTATTATATAAATAAATACAAAGATAAATATCGAATTTTACCCCACTAAGGGGCCTCAGATCGAGTGGTTGACCGAACCACAGCGGGAATTTAATCCCCGAGAGCACTGCTCTCTTTGCGAGCAATGCTTGCTCGGCCATTTGGTTTTTTCATGGCCAATTTCCATGATTTCAATTGAAATTCGCGGCCAATTTGTGTTGTGGTGCCGTGCCCTCCCCCATGGCTATTTATAGCCAAAGGGGGTGGGGTGGGGTGACGTGGCTCAATTTGAGCCATGTGAGTTTGCTTCTTTATTTTTTACTTTTTTTAATTTCATTCGATAAAAGTTTTCTTATACAAAATTTTTGGGTATTAAAAAAGTGAATAAATTAATTTTACAAATCGAAAATTTTTGGGGCGATAACGTCTTCTTTTCTGGTTTTCGAGTATGCAAATGCGGCAGCTTGGACTGGATAACGGGTTTTTAATTGGGTATAATAGGTAGGGATATTGGGCTTATTTTTTGGTCTAACCCGGACAAAAATGGGTTACAACATATTTACAAATCTAATTAATCGCGTAAAGTTTAAAATTTATATTTTCATCTTCAAATCAGGTTTAATTTCAGGCAGCAACTTATCAATTTAATTCGACTTTATATAATTAGTGAAACTGCATAAAAACTGTCTGATTTAAAATTCATCCAGATTCCAAATAAATTACAAATTCTATTAGAGCAAGCATAGCATTTTAATATACATGCCAACTAGTAAATATCAAATAGTGTTAAAAGATATCTTACTGATACTGATGTACCTGTTATTGATTGATAATGTCCGTTTATGCTCCTTACTCTAACCATTTCTTCTTTCCTACGTGTGAAACAGTCACACGCTAAGTATTTACTTAGTGAGGTAATAATTCATAGTCAAATGAAATTTGACATAAATATCAATTTAAGTAAATAATAACGCATATGATCATTTTACCATTTCATGTTCTTTAACATAAGTAAATATGTAACAGCATATATGAATATCAAAGTAGTAAGATTAGATCTTACCAATACCGTTGCCATTTCCATCCGTAAGCTTTCAATGCTTACCAATCCCTTTTCATTTCTATCTGCAAACTTTCAAGCTTATCATTCTATTTCTTTAATTCATTTCAATTTACTTAGCCCAAGGTATCAAATTAAGAGATTCTATGTACACGAGTCATCCCCTTATACTTACTTGAGTATAGTGTATTATTGCACTCTATCGGGAGTACTTAGCACCGAAGTGCTTCGGTATACTTACCGGAGTATACCATTAATGAAATTTGCACTTTACCTGAAGTGCTTAGAATATTTATACAGCTGTTTATGACTCTATGAATATCCAACTATACCTTCGAATCTCTATATCATACATTGGGCTTTATATCATCAATCTATTTCATCAATGGCAACATATATCAATATATATATCAACATTCGGCAGTTCATACCCGAAATAACATTTCAATTTCATCAATGTAAGTAATCAAATGATCAATGCATTTTATTTCTCAAATCTTGACTTATTCATATTATATCAATCATATATTCAATGACATAAATATCAATGTATTATGATATGCATGCAATTGCACTCACCTGGGCCATTTATTTGTATGCCTCACTATGTCCTCTTTGATCCTTTCCTTCATTATACCTCGAACCTCCCTTGATTCGAACTTAACTTCATAATTCAAATAAGTAAAATATTTGTTAGATCTCAATCTAACAATATCTTAGACATATTGTCCAATATAATCATTCAAATATAAAAATTTCCAAACGTTTTCCTTTTTTCCTTGTATTGTTCTAAAACTTATTATGGTCCTTAATGACCAATTTGAACTTCCATTAACCCCTTTCAAGCTTACTAATCAACCTTATATACAAAGTGTATTAATTCTCATTTTCTAGCAGTTTGCAGTACCTTCAAAGAAATATTTCTATAAAATAATCTACAATTCAGAATTCGACTCCGTTTGTTCTGAACGAAACTAGATTTGATAAGATTTTCACCCATATAAATTAATATTTTAAATTCATCTTGTACGATTTATGACGAATTTTCAAAGTCAATTACAGTGCTGGAATTTGGAACAGGCTGGTACTCTGTTTTCTGACCTTTCGTCACTTAAAAATTCATATCTTTTTACTCGGAACTCGAAATCAGTTTCCATTTGTTGGAAACGAAACTAGACAAACAAATCTTTACATTGGTATAAAATTCACCATCTAACCATTTTTGTAGAATTTATGGTGAATTTTCAAAGTTACTGCCATAAACCAGTTTTTCTACACAGCTTCCATAAACAACTTCAACTTTTTTACTAACTTCTCCTTACTTCTCTACTTTTCAATTTAGTCCAATTACTAGCTTTAAACCACCAACTCATCACATTCTTCTCCAAATAATTATTCAAAATAATTCATTCTTATTTTTCCCTCTTTGCCAAAATAGTCACTAAAATGCAAATATAAGGATTCAGGCTTCTTAACTTTGCAAATTAGTCCTCAATTCAACATTACTACTTTAACTCCATCATTTCAACTAAAAATCAGATTTATCCCCCATACAAAACTTCAATTTCGATTTGGTCACTTAACTTTGACAATTTATCAAAATGGTCACTAATTCAATTCAACATCAATTTAGCATTCTAACTTCATTTTCTTGTCTCTAACATCATTAATAACATAAATACACTCCAAATTCTAAAAATTCAGATTTGGTCCTTCAACTTTTCAGTTTACCGAAATGGTCCCTACACAATTTAACTTAGGGTTTTGCTTCCAAGCAACAAATTAAGCTTACTAGATCATTAATCCAACATCACAAGCCCTAAATTAAACTTGAATCCATAAACCCTAATCTTCTCCATATAAACTAAAATATGTAGGGTTTAAATACCAACTTAATAACATGATTTTAACATCATACAAGCTTAATTCCAACTTGAATTCAATCATGAAATCATAAAATCTCAAAACCCCCAATTTGGTTTATAAACCCTAATTTCTTTCTCATGAAAATTATCATCAATCAAACATGAAATCCATGAATTATTTACATCAAAAAGATAGAGTTTGAAGAGTAGAACAACCTTGCAGTTCGAAAGATTACCTGAAAATCGAGTTTCGGGGCTTGAATCGAGCTTGGAAATTTTTTTCCTTTTTCTCCCTCATTTTCGAAAATACTAAGATGAAGAGTCTTCATCTTTTTGCTCCTTTTTTTTTAAATTCATTATATTATGCCACTTGTAATTTAAAATGAATTTTAAATTCATTCAAATAGGAAAATTACTAAATTGCCCTTTTGATCCAACAGTTGAAATTGATCTTATCATCAATCAAGGGCCAAGATTAAATCTTCAACTTCCTTCTTCCAAAATTTCCCTTTATAAATTTCAAATATTTCAAAATTGCCATCCTTGCCAAATGACCAATTTGCCCTCCAACTAGTCTTTATTTACTAGTTTGTTCCAAAATTGCTATTCCATTACTATCTAACTAAATCTAGTTAGAATTCAACCAACCATAATAAAATATTCTTAAAATATCATTTTATTACTTTTCTATAACTTTTGGATCAGTCTCTCGATGTTTCCATTGGATCTGATGTACCGATAATTAACCTCTTTACTCAAGATTAAATTGTAGGATTCATCTTGAATCGAACTAAAAATATTTCCAGCACTTGTAATAGACTTTTATAACCTTCATCTATCGTATGGTGAAATCTCAAAATAATTTGACCCAATCCGGGTATCCGAATTCCATTTAAACTTTGACTGTAATTTCCCAATAATAAAAACATCGGATCAAACTAGAATCTTCACATTCGATTCACACCTTTAGATGATCTGTTTATTTATGAAATAAAAAACCTTAACTTTTGGAGAATTACAACTTTAGTCCCCAAAATTTTCCAAAGTTTATACTTTAGTCATGAAATTTCCAAAATTTACATTTTGGTCACTAAGCTTTTAAACTTCAATTTCCCTTCCAATTTTCCTTGGAATCCAACCAAACTTTAAGAATACCTTATTCAATTCACTATCTATCACATGATACCTTTAAACCTTAGAAATTTCCTTTCCAAAACCCATAATTAAAGAAATCCTAACTTCTACATTTTTGTCATTTTAGTCACTAAGTTAGCTTTTAAGCTATTATCTTAGTACTAAATGACCCTTAATCAACTTAGTAAATTTTGGGGTATTACATATAGATTTAAAAATGATGCTTGGCAAAGACAGTAAGATTAACTACGTTTGCGGAGAAAAATGCCACTAAAAATCACATAAAACAGCGGTGTTTATCAAGGAAAACACCGCTGAAAATAATGACATATTTGCGGCGTTTGTTAGCAAAATGCCGCTAAAGATAGGTATTAGCGACGTTTTGATAATTAAACGTCGTTAAAGAATACAACCCTTTGCGACGTTTCCCGAATAAAATGCCACTACAAATCGATACAATTTGCGGCATTTTCTGTACAAACGTTGCTAAAGAAAATGCATTGTCGGCGTTTGAAATTGCAGCACGATCTGTCGCGGCATTTTTTAAACACAAGCGTCGCTAACGTTTGCGGCGCTGCTTTCAGCAGCACTTTTTGCGACGTTTTTTAAAGCGCCACGAGGATTTTTGCGGCGCTAAAAAACGCCACTATAAGGCTAAAATATGCCGCTAAAAACTATTTTGTTGTAGTAGGGGAAGGGAAAATTTGCTCCTACTGATCTAAAACCCACAACCTAGGGGATGAGAGATGTCAACTGAGAGCTTTTAACCACTTGCTTTAGAGGTTGTTGACAAAAAAAATATCTATTGAGAATAAAATAATATATATTTTTATAATATTTATATTGAGAATAAAATTATTTTATTTGTAATCTGTTTTATGAATTTGTAATTGTTATGTTCGTATATAATCTATAATATAGTTTATATTTTCAAATTAAAGTTTTTAAAAAATATCTATTTTATTATAATTTAAATTTATTTATTTCATATATCATAATATTAACGAATTTAAACATCAATCAAGTTCACTTATTTTACTTTACAATATCATGTTTAAAATAGACATTTATCTTTTCAAAATAATTTTTTGACATCATTAACACTAAAATCTTAAACCCAACTTTTCAAAACCACTATTCCACAGCATTTTTCAAAAACAATGCCAAATTAAACCTCAATGATTTTGGTTTAAGTTTTTTCTACACCATTCTTTATCTATTTATGTGCTTGAATAATTAAGTTTATTGAATTAAAGTAAAATTAAGACTAAATTAATAAAATGTGTAAATAAAAATGATTAAATGTGTGATTGTATAAATTTACTTAATTATATCGTCAACAATTAACAATCAATAACTTAATTGAAATATTTTTAATTGTTTAATGATGTTAGAGGTAGTTTACCTTTTCATTCAATGTGTATTAATCATCCAAATTGCCTCAAACACTTAGGTCGAAGATTAACACGTGATTAATAGTGTTTCAATAAGTATATTCTTAAATGTTATAAGCCTAATTATGTCAATCTAATTAAGACTTGATTCGCAGTTAATACTCCATTTATTAACTGTGGATCGAACCATGACAATTTGGGCTCTTTTTTATGGAGGAGGCTCGGTTCATTAAAAACCCAATCCTTTTTACTCAAACCCTTAGTTTTCCCTAAAACAAAAGTACATTTGACAATCTCCTATTATGCAATCTAGTGTAGGCGATTCATGTTACTGTCACTAAGATCTCACTAGATTTAGGTTCAAATTTCAACATTTCTAATATATTCTTATATATCATTGGCTTCTTGTCTACGCAATGAAAAAGTGAGCGAGTTGTCTGCACTATGTGTGGGAGTCTTCAAAGAGCTCAGAGTACATAAAAGATATTACTATGTAATCATACAAAAATATTAAAAAAAATTATGATTTTATTTTTACGTCAGTTATTTATTATTATTAGTATTATACAAAATTAAGAAAGAAGAAAAATACCAATGAAATCTAAATCTTGATCTTTGGAATACCAACAAGAGAAAGAAAGAAGCAAAAATTGGTAATTGGATTACAAATACTAATGATCTTCGACATGGAGGGAAATTCTAAAAAAAATACAGCGGCTAAAAACGGCGAATGAGTTGTAATCTGATATATTATCAAAATTTACAACACTTTAGGTTAGATGTGACTAACATTTTAGGTTACAACCTAAAATATTACCCACATCCAATTTAAAATGTTACATATTTTAGTAACATTTCCTATTACAATCGATTATGTCATTTTTAAACTATTTTTAAGCTGCCGCATAGTAGAATTGCTTTCGTATGGATACTAACCAAAAATTAAAGAGAAGGAAGATTGAAAGAAGCCGAAATTGGTAGGGTAATAGCATGAAGTGACAATATTATGGTTTTATATATTAAGGATTCGCTTGACAAAGCTGCTGAAATACGAGGTTGAGTGAAGAAGCTTTGTTTAGGGAAAAGATAAAATTTTCAGCTTCTTCAAAAATAGCGTTTGAAACCAAAATAGATGAGAAAACTGGGCAAAGTTGAGAAGTACGGTGTTTAATAAAACTTCTTCAAAAAACTTGGGGGAGAAGCAACGCGAACCAAGCTTAAGAATAGACACATTGATGGATCACATTACCTATCAATGTCTCCAAGTGTCATTGTTTTAAGGTCAATTATATCCCTCCAATGGAACCATTTGAATCCCCAACCCCCAATTCCCCATGAATCAACATCAAAACCCTGTTTGGAAAGAGCAGTCATTATGAGGTGGGTCCAAACGTTACCAATTGGACAACGGGACAATAGTACAATGCCCACCGCACCCAATCAGATGTGTCCAAATCTCAAGACATTTTCCATTTCCACTCATATGACAAATGAGAAAACACCGCTTTTATGGACCCCTTTCAACTACTTCTTTAACACAATTATTTATTAACTTACATGTAAGTCCAAATAAGATCGTTGATGACACTCTGACCTTGTTTTTCACTTTATATGCAAATTTTTAAATAAATAAAACACTAATCAACATGTAATTGAAAAAAATAAACATCATCATTGGTTATTAAACTATTTCTGTTTTATCATCAAAATGTTATTTTGATAAAATAGTCATTAATGTTACTTATTTTTTTTATTTTGGTCACTTATAGTTAAAAAATTTACAAAAAATCATGTAAATGAAAATAGTTTAGTGACCAAAATAGGAAAGAAGCAACAGATTGATGACCAAAACAGGAAAAAGAAGTAACATTAGTGACCAAAATAAAAAACGTAATACTAATTACGATTTTATACAAAATAATAGTTTAGTGACCAAAACAAAAAACATGAATAATTTAGTGACCAATGATGATGTTTACCAAAAAAATAACTTGAGAAATTGACTAAATTCTTGCATGATGATATTTGAACTTAAAATTAAGTCTTTTAGGCTTTTGTTTATACATTTGACATTTTTTTAATAGTCAAGGTTATTAGGCATTCAATTTTATTAATTATTAAATTAAAAGTTCAATATTATCTACGAGATCTTGACTTAATGATAAGTTTAAAATTTTAAGATTTTTGATATATCGATCAAGTATATTTAGTCGGTTGGTCAACCAGTTCATCTTTATTCTCTCATATTCCCTTAGGTCATGAGTTATAGACTCACTAAGAGCATCTCTTCCTTTCTCTCCATATAAAATTAAGATTTATCATTTTTTTTTGGAAAGCTGAATTACCATATACTTTATTTCCCTTTTTTTTCCCAAGCTTTGGTGTCGCATATCAAAGTACTATTTTTGGATGTATTTTCTTAAAGTACAGCAATGCATAGTGGCAAAACCCAACAGGGCCAGATAGAAATTGTACATGTTTTATGATGTGTCCAAATCCAACGAAAAAGAAAAAAAAAAGATTGATGAATGTGCTTATTGTCACGTGGACATACCAAAAGAAAAGTAGGGCAAAATTAGCATCGCCCGAACACTTGTCATTGTTTAACGAAAAAAAAAGGATTGATGAATGTGTTTATTGTCACGTGGACATACCAAAAGAAAAGTAGGGCAAAACTATCATCGCCCGAACACCTGTCGTTGTTTAATTTTTTTATTAAATAAAATGATACTACATTCCTCGAGATTAAATTTTATATAAAATAAGACAACATAAATATTTTTAATTATTTGTACTGCATTCTCACCAGTCACCAATCGTTGGTGGCTCGGTTGAGTTTTTCTCCGATAAAATAAGTCTCTTCCATCTCTGTAGTGTCGCCGGACTCTCTCGGTGGTCGATAGCGTTGCCCGAGTGGCTTTCTTCTCCATCCTTGCGTCGGGATTTTGAGGGGAACAATTTTTTTAAAACGGTAGTTCAGTGTTCGTTTGGGTGGTCGTACTCGCTACAGGCTCGGAGGCTCGATGGCGTCTCCCTTGTTGGCACTTTTGTTCTTAGTCATTTGGTAGCTGTCTTTTATGTTCTCTCTGATATTCTATTTTTCATTTTTGTGGGGGATTTTGCTCTATCGTATGCAGGTTTCGTTGTGTTCGGAGTGGATATGCTCTCGTCGGTTGCTTGATCTTCAACATGGTTTCGGCCCACCTGCACTCCCCTTTCAGCCCTCACCATCTATCCATCTGCGGTGGCGTTGTTGTTTGGCTGCTCATGCTGCATTTTGTAACGCTCCAGTTTTGGGCCTAGCCGTTTTAAGGCTAGTTAAGCGGTCCGGTGGGCTGTGTTAGAGATTCGAGTCAGATTCGGGAGCAAATATTTTTCTGAAAGATAAAAATATGTAAAAATGTATAAAAAATCATATTTTAATGTATTAAAAATATTGGTGAAAGCAATTTTGTAAAATGAACTTTGGAAAGGTGACATTTTGGCTGATGACCAAAATGCAACTTTTGAAAACTGTGTTTAAAGGTGACTGTTCTGTAAAGAGTCAAAACTTTGAATTTTTAAGGAGCTTTTTTACCATTTGGTCTAATCTGATTTTTCTCTTAATTATGATTATTTTTAAAAGAGTTTTAATTAAGGGAATTAAAAAGGATTTAGTTAAAAGATAATTATTTTTCCAAAACACAATTTAACGTAACTTTCTTTCTCTCATATTTTCTCTCAAAATACTCTAAGCCAAACACTCTTTTTCTTATCAGAGATTCAAGGTAGTGATCTTGTTTCTTAACTCTTTGATTTGCTAAATGATTCTTTAACTTGTTTTCCAAAAATCTTATTGAATCTCATTGTTTTTCAAGAAGAAAACACCCTATTAAGGGGAAACTCACTCATTTGAGGTAAGTTTCATTCTTCTCCTCTAATGAAAGGTTCTTGACTGAAATTTCCAAGTTCTTGACTCTTTATATATGTTTTCTAATGGGTTTTAATTGATTAATTATGGAATTTTGCTTAATTGAGGTTTAATTGATTGAACCTTGTGATTTTCGAATTGGATCTGTTTTTACAGTGTTAAGGATTGATTTCAATATTATTTTGGATGTATTGCAATGTGGATAAGTTGTTTTTAATAATGGAATCCCGAAATTGATTGAACCTCTAATTGTTTAGGTTGTTAGTTAATGGTTTTTTGTTGTTTTTGGAGGTTAATCTTTGCTGGAAGTAAAAGGATGTTGTAAAATGGATTTTAGTTATCATTTGATGAAGTTTGATGTATTGAATCGTTATATTATGACTGGATTAAGAATGAGAGGTGTTTGAGGTTGATTTTGGTAAGTTTCGGATGAGTTTTGAGTGAGCATCTTGAGAGCTGCGGGATTTTGGTTTGAAACAGAGAGTTGGATGCATTTTAATGCATGTTTCCTCTAGTTTTGTGTGGCCAAAACAGGGGATAATCAAGGTGTAGCATCTTGAGGTGATTTGAGGCTTGCCGGGAGCTTGTTTCGCGATAGCAAGCAACGCGAAGTGAAATCGGTGAGTGGAAATGGTTTTAAAAGTCTTTCAAAGGTTTGAAAGTGGTTTGGAAGTTTAGGTTAATTTTGAAACACTTACCTAAGTTTGGAAGTAAGTTTCCATCATTTGCTCTTTAATATCGGTTCGGATATGAGCATATGTGATTCATGTTTTGGTCGTAAACATGGTTTGTTTTACTTACTGTAAATGCATGATTTTGAGTACATATGCAGTGGTTTAAAAGTATATAAAATGCTAGTGAGCATTGGTTTTTATTCTGGTCGGGAACGTGGTATTGCTACTGCAAAGTGAATTGCATATGTGGGGGTTTTGTTTAAAGAAGTGTAAAGCAGTGAGTATATGGTTTTGTAAATGATATATTGGCTATGTGACAATGTGAGAAAACATTCATATATAGTTGGCATGCCATAGGATAAAATGCACTATAATATGTTTAAAAATCGATCATGGTTAAGGGTCCTTGATGTATAGCGGTCGGCTACTCGGACTATGTTGTTATCACTTGGGTTGAGCGGTCGGTTCCTCTTGTTGATGTAAAGCTTGCGGTTGGCAAGGTTGTTAACTCATGCAGTCAGCATGGTGTAGTCTTGATGATGGTCGGTCATTAAGGGAGATTCATGTATCTGATGTGTAAAGTTAACGGTCGGTTAACTAAAGATTAGCGGTCGGCTAATCAAGGATAGTGGTCGACTATCCGGGGTCACTATATTTGCCAATATATGAGAGTTCTTATGTTGAATCTATTTTTAATGCTTTGGGATTTAAGCATGGTATATGATTTAATGCTTTGGGATTTAAGCATGGCAAATTGTTTTAATGCTTTAGTCGTAAGCATGGGTTGAAAGCAAGTGTTGACTTTCAAGGTTTTTAATTGCATTATTGTTTTGTGAGCATCTTCACTAAGCAAGTGTGCTTATGCTCTCTTTTCCCTAATGATGCAGAGCATTAAGGCTTGGAGGCAGCAAAGGCAAGGTCTAAGTGATTCAAGGACAAGACTATTTGAGTATGAACTCGATTTTAGTTTTCAATTAATAAGGCAATGTGTTCACCATGGATTTTGGGATATGTAATTCTATTTTTCCCTAGTTTGGGCATGTGTAATGTTGTGATTTTGGAGTTTGATTGATGTTGTCACGCATATTGTGCATCGTTACCTATGGTTGATGTTGTGTGGTTACCTAGGTATGCATCTAGATGGTTTTGCTTGGATGGCATGCTTTGATGAGCCTAACATGTTGAATTGGGTATTGAAGTGATATTGGTATGATGCTTGTGCTGGTAAATGTTTGTTTGAGCATTTTGGTACGTTTAGTGGAGTGTTTTAGGGAGCATGCCTCTAGAGTAATCCATATGGTAGCATAAGCTTGTATTGTAGCTAAACCATGGGGCAAGTGTTGATATATGTATTCATGAATGTTTAGATTCATGTATGCAAGGATCTAAATGCATCTAGATTTGAGTGAAAAATCATAGGAAAATGACATTACAGGCCTATGCGTACCGATACGCAGTGGACCGTATCGGTACGGCTAGGCAAAACTGGGCATTCAGTATTGGTACGGACATTTGAGTACCGGTACGGATAAGCAATTTAAGTTTGGCGAACCGGTACGGGATAAGGTGTATCGGTATGAGAACTCGCTACTGGAAAGTTACTTTTTTGGGAAAAACCCGTGTACCGGAACACCTTGTGCACGTACCGGTACGGCTTTATTAATCTTGCAAGCTGACGTGGCGTACCGATATGGTACACTATGTACCAGTACGGGTGGCTACACCGTATCGGCACGGGTGGTAGTTTTTACAGGTAATGTCATGGATTCCAGTTTTGTTCTCTAGCGTTTTGGTCCCTAAGTTTTACAAGTGCAATTGTATGAGCTTGGTTGATCATCTTGATCTGAAATTTGATATGTGGGCATGTAAATGGACTAATTGAGGATTGGTAACCTTAATTTCAATTTTAGTCCTATAATTTAAAGTATTTACATTTTAGTCCTTAAAATAAATATGATGCAATTGGTTGCCTGTTTATGATTCGTTTCTTTCGAAAATTCACCGCTGCAAGTATGTACATGTAAGGTTAATAAATTGCATCTAGACAAGATAAAAAGAAAAAAATAAACCGACTTTTCGTAACCTTTCTCCGGTTTGCTTCGACAAACCTAATGTAGTTCTCTCGGTTCGGTCGGACGTCTAGGTCGGGTCGAGGGGGTTACAATTTTGTTAACCGTCGAGATGCTCTGGTGACTCCCAAAAAGAATATACAGTGATGGCTCTCGGTTTTTGGCTTCTTCGTTCCTGTGCTCGTTCAGATTCCTCCTTTATCGCGTCGACTCCTCCCCCTATTTCGCTTCTGTTTTGTTTTGTGTTTGCTCTCGGTTCTGTTCCACCATTTTTTTTCAGCTCTGTTGGCCATCCTTTCCCTGGCAGCGTTTGTCGCTTTTTTCTCCGATCTCCTGTATCGTTCAGTCTTTGTATTGTTTTGTTTTGGAATGCAAGTTACCATTTGCTCAAAAAAAATATATTCTTGATCAATTAGTAGATGTGGATCTCTTCTTATTTTATTTAAAACAATCCAACATGACACATATTTGATTTAGGGTAATTATTCCTTGGCAGTAAAAATTCCTTTTCCACGAACATGGGTAATTACACTCCAAAAATTAAAATCTTAAGCGCTAGATCTAAAATCCTAGTCTTTAATCCCTATATCTAAATTATAATCATAAATCATTAATTCTAAACCCTACAACCGAAGTCCCAAAAATCTAAACTATAAATTAGACTCTATTATGAAAAATAAGTTTTCTACCGCCAGTTGATTTATTAGTTGATAAATTTAGATTCAAGTATTTCAAAAAAAAAGTCTATTACGTGGATGCTTTTTCTAATGGCATAAAGTTAAAAAATATCTCCTAATGTTTAATTGAATAGTTACTTTGTTCCTTATTTTTTTTGAGCAATTCAACCCTCAAAGGTTATTTTTGGGTCAGAATGGCCCCTCTGCGGATGAAAATTTTCAGTCAACTAAACTTATATGGCAATGCACGCAGACATATCAGTATCTTATTGACAAATGTGTTGACTTGAAAAAATATTATATTAGTTAAAAAGTAATTTTATAAAATTATATAAAATATAAAATAATTTTTCTGTTGACTTATCATTCTATCAAGTCATTTCAAATTGTTTACTGTCAGTTTTTTAACAACTTTCATCTGCTGAGGACCCAAAATACATACATTGAGGATTGAATTACTCCAAAAAGAATAGGGGTCAAAGTGACTATTCAGTCAAATATTAGGGGGTATTTTTTGACTTTATGTCTTTCCTAATCTATTTTATTTTATTTACACCGCTAATATTTAAACTCTATAAATTAATTAAAAACATAATGACTCATTCCGTTACATCAAGTTGGCATATATAATTACAATTGGCAGAATGTAGAATTCCTTTTTAGCATAATAATTGTTTGTCATCGTCCCAATCCCATTGTCTTTTATAGTTGTTTCCCATCAAAAATGTGAAAAATATCCAAGTGCGGGATGGAAAATAGAGGTAATAAGTGGATCAAATCTGCTGAGAAAAAAATCAAATCGAGATATTTTAATACGTGTTAAATTGAAGTAAAACATATTTTTATTAAATAGATAATAATTAGAGCTTATCGATATTATCCCAAAAAAATAAAAGCCAAACCTACGAATAAATCAAATATTAAACAGAATACATGGTTTATTTTTCTTTTATGAAAAAAAGAGAGAAAACAGCTAGAGCATTATTTCGCTCTCAAATTACACAGTCATTATGAATAAAATTTAAGATTAATTAGGTGGATTATGAAAAAAATTCGACATTTTAACTCGCTGTCACAAGTTGATTTTACCAAATCACTTGCAATTTTGTTGCTCTCCCGGTTCCCATGTTTGAAAATGACTTACCAATCTCTATTCACCAATTCCAAGAGATGTTGCATGAGTGGAACGTTCATGTTGCCTTCATTCCTTCTAATACTCCCCATATCTCGGCTTCGAAAATCGAACAAATATCTATCAACGAAAAATTTAACGACCACTTACCTTTCTCATCATGTATGACATTCTCACATGATACAAGGTCATCATCTACCTTTCGGGCGTCGTCTGTATACTATTTGGATCAACTCTGTTAGTTCATTTGCCTTCGCTCATTAGAATAGGATTTTGTGACACTTTGTTATTTTGCACCCGTTTGTTTATCTTCCCCTTAAAGTAAAATTCAATTTAGGAATGTATAGATTCATGCCTGCCCCACAAATCTAAGTAAATCACAATTACCCTCCATACAAGGAGTGTTTGTGACATTGTAGACATCATCCTACTTCATTTATTATTTATTTTATTATTACATTTTCTAAGTCGGCTGTTTTTTTTTCATGAACTATGGTGAAATCAAGGCACATAAAAATGGTTAATTTTGTATTTAGTTTTTTGTCTAATTGTTTCGGCTTGGGTATTAAGGGTAGCTTGGTTCACATAAAAGATTATTACCAGAAGTAATAATTTTTTTTTTGAAATTTTATTCTCATGTTTGGTTTGTCTTCATTTTCACCAATTCGAAAAAGATTATTACCAATAGTAACGCTTTTTGTCAACATTCCGGAAATGTGATTCCCACCCTTCCCTTAGGTATTTGTCAATTCTTGCCGCTTTGGACAAAATTACCCTTGAAGTTGTCATCACTTATTTTTGTCCGGGTTGTAATATTATTAGTATTATTTTAATAGTAATATTGTTAATGTAAATATATATATAGTAATATATGTAATATTAAATAAAAAAAAGGCAAAAAATATATATTAAAAAGAAAAAACGGAAATTTGCGTGGAGCTCAAGGCTCCACGTCACCTCAACGCCCACCCATTTGCCTATATAAAGGTTTGTGGAGGCTTGCAAGGGACACCCACAAAGAGCAAAGCAATCGGCTCCAAAAATTGGGAGATTGGCCGGCCGCAAGACTGGCCAGGGTTCGGGGTAGTGCCCTCGGCCCTAGTTGGTTCGATCCAACATTCGATCGGGGTCTTTTTTAGGTCTAATTTAGTTATTTTTTTGGGGCCATAACAAGGTAGCAGGGAGATTTTGGTGGGGGTCAGTCAGTTTTTCATTCAAACTTCGAGTAGGGTAAAAATTCGATCTTTATCTTTGTATTTATTTTATTAGTTTAGAAATAGGATTATATAGTTTTGTATTTAATATTTGTATATTTTTTATATTTTGTATGTTGAATTAAATTTAATACATGTTTTAAATTTTATGATATATTAATGTTTATGTTTTTATTTATGTTTATGTATGGTTTATTATGTTTATTAAGTTGCATATCGGTATATTTAATTGCCAATGCGGTGCTCCTTTTTCGACGGTAAACTTGGTTGCTAATCTAAGACGTAGATGGTAGTTTTCGTTTATTCCTCGAACATTGAAGCCCTTAAAATTTGCTCGCACATATAATCAAATTTTAATTTAATTGTCATTTTAACTCGTAAAATTTGATATTAATAAAGCGGTAATTATTTGGTTCCAAATTTGGGCGGTGTGGGGGTGCTAATCCTTCCCCATCCGTAATCAACTCCTGAACCCAAGTTTTTTAAAAAAGAATCTCTGGTTTTTGTTTTAATGGTGTCTGGTCTACCAAAGTGACCGGTGGGGACTCTGAAAATTTTAAATATACGAGTTTTCCACAAATTCCACATTTTAAATAAATTTTTAAATAAAAGCGGGACTCACCCATTTTAATATAATATAATATAATTTATAATTCATTATTTTCGTAGCGGCGGCACCCTTAAAAAATAGTCGCTACAACATGGCGACTCCGCTGGGGACTGGTTTTGTTTTTTTTTTAAAGAGTTAAGCCAAAAATTTTACCGCTTTATTAATATCAAAAGTTACAAATTAAAATAACGATTAAAATAATATTTGTTTATAAATGCGAGTTTATTTTGACGCATTTAAAATTGGACATATAAACTCGTTTATCTAAGTGAGGGGAAAATGCTATTGCTTTCGAGGGGATATCGTTCCCCTGTATGGGCCTAGCAAGTACCTTCGGGGCTCTACTACTCTATGCTTTCGAGGGAATATCGTTTCTCTGTCCCTGAATTGAACCAGGTTGAAAGGAGCCTATAATGGGTGATGATCGGGGGCCTTGCTACCCTTAGTAGGGGACAACTAAGACAATTTGGGTACCTTTTAGTACTAAAACTGCATATACAGAATATAGAAAATTCACCCCTTTAGAGCCATGTGGATACCCTAGGTGTTTTAGATTTTAACTAGGGTTGTTTATTCGATGATCTGTTTAATTTTTAGTCTTATTTCTTTATTTACATATTTTTATCTAACACTAACTTAATTTATTTTTATGTCTTATTTTGTGTCTTACATTTTTATTTGCATCTACATCATATAATAAAGGTTAATTTTCAAACCGATCACTCAAATTAGAAAACTTTCACCATGAATAGAAGGTGTCTTAAGATAAAAGATGAAAACATGAAGGATCGACATCGGTGCCAGAAGTTATCAAGCCAACAAGAATGCTAACTGCAAAAAATTAAAGCTTTTTCAAGTAGTTTTCTAAAAGAGATGCCATTTTCCATAAAAATCAAAATTTTCAATTTAACCCTTTCGTAAGGGTATTTTAAAAAAATGAATTTTTAATTTAACCCTTCAATAAGGGTGTTGGTTTTTTAAATCGAACTTTTAATTTAACCCTTTGATAAGAGTATTTTTCTTAAAAATTGTACTTTTAATTTAACCCTTTTGTAAGGGTATTTCTTCTTAAAATCGATTTTTATTTAACCCTTTTGTAAAGACATTTTTCTTAAAAATCAAGTTTTAAATTTAACCCTTTTATATGGGTAATTTTCTTTAAATTAAAATTTTAATTTAACACTCCCGTAATGATATTTGTCTTAAAAATTGAATTTTTAATTTTACCTTTTCATAAAGGTATTTTTTTTAAAAATCGAATTTTTAATTTAACCCTTCCACGGAGACATTTTTCTTAAAACATTTTATTTCAAATTTTCCACAAGGGTATTTTTCTTAAAATTGAATCCTTCCTTAAGGATACCTTTTTTCTCTTAATTTTTTTATTTCAATTTCCCTAATAATATTTTTCTTAAAACCGATTTTTTTTCTAATTCAACATTCCACAAAGGATTTTTTTCTTAAAAATTTTTATCCTTCCTTTCGGATATTATTATTCTTAAAAAATTGTGAAGGTAGAAAAAGAATAGCGAGTCTTCCAGCTGCTTGAAGCGACAAAAAGATCAGGAGCTAGAGTGGAAGCCTACCTACAGAAAAACATCTTTTATCTTCTGAAATGAGAACCTTTTTATATTCGATGAAAGTTGTTCTAGGGTGTTCATCTATGAAATTAACACCTTTATTTGCATTCATACCATATCATAACATGGTGTTGATTCAAGAATGGTCCAATTTAGAAGACATTCGAGATATGAGAGAAGTTTGCAATGCTAGAAGCTATAATGCAATAGTATCTGGTTGGGCTGAACGAAGGTAGAGAAAGAAATTATACGATGAGGCATATGTCAGAGTCAGAGACGGTGTAACTCGAACGTAAAGGTAGATCCTCATCGGTTCCAGTAGGGGCCATAATTCCCCAAATTTTGAAATCTTCACATTTAGCCCCTTTAAACTTTCAAATATTTTAAGCCCCTTTAGAAATTTGGAAAATATTATTAATGTGTTTCAAATATTTTTTCTAAATAGTTCAAAAGCCTTAAAAGCCTCATTTTTTGAAATTTTAGTCAAACTCCTACAAGAATTTTACACTAAACTCTTTACTATATATGAAAGTTTTGATTTAAACCCCAAAATTTTCAAGGATTTTAAACCAACTTATTTAAGCTGGATTATCAAGATCCGCCTTGCTTGGACGTATTGTTCAAAGTTCGGTTCATTTGCACCCGAATTTACAGAAGAAGAGACTCTTGTCTACATTTTACTTGCATCAGTCAATGGTCTTCCCCAAAGCCCCAAAGCACATAGATTGTGCCGCCGCAGATCCTTGGTGTAGCATAAGTAGAGAATGATGAGTACGCCTATCAGACGCGAAGTGCAATCCGTGCTTCCCAATGTTAAGATCTCAATAAAAGAAGCCAATCGTTATCTATAATTCATTTTCATTTCTTGCAAACAGACATCTTCTTCATTAAACGAGAGTCTTTCTAAGGACTGTTAGAGAATCAACACCTCATTCGCATTCATTCTTGCATCATGACATATTTAGGTTGTTTCATACATTTTTATGAAACAACCAATAATAATATTGATGTTGTTCAAGTCTTTAATTTTGTTTAGTAAAGCATTCACGTGCAGTCATTGCATCATTTTTGTTGCCACTTGGGAGATGAGCCTCTCTCTTGGATCACTATTTTCCAGATCCACTAACCCATTTTTTCCTCATTTTTTATAATCACCCGATAGTCTCAAAACTTACGGATTTTTTTCATTCTTTTCTCTATAGTCTTCCACCAAAACACGAACATCACCAATCTCCAAAACTTTCACTAGCTAGCCTCTTATCCATTCATCATCAAATTGCTCAACCATACATACCCACCGCCTTTAGTTTGTCATCACTTCATCTTCAAAACTGTCATTACTTGGACCTGAAATGCCATTGATCGAGACGAAAATTCAATTCAGTGAGGCATTTGAAAGCCACCCTATAAACTTGAGAGCAAACCTTAGAAATGATTATGTTGGGGTTTGGCAAGCCCGACAGAAATGTTGGCATAACGTGCTTAAACACGGTAAAGTTTAAGACAATGGATAATTCAAATATCCATCGAAAATCCATTTTTACGAATGGTTAAAGGAAAATAAGTCTTTTGGAGAAATCCAATTTCATGATTGGCATAAACTGATTGTACCCAGGGGAATGGTACAACTAGCACGGAGCAAACGGCTACCGGTAAAGGCAACTCAAAACTGTTGATCCCTGTGCATTTGGGAAAATGCAAAATAAATCTATGAGCTAAGTTGTAGATTTTTTTAATCAAATGTCAGAGTCTGTTTATTTTTGTCATAATGAAAATTTCATTTTTTTCATTTAAAAAAACAATTTTTTACATTCTTTGATTTTTATACATTTCATTCATTATTATGAGATCTTTTTGTCTTCCCACACAAACCCGTACATATTATTAATTGCAAAAATAACTTTAATTCCGACCAGCTTATGTTTAAAGGAAAGTGAATGCTGCAGAGACACTGCAAGTGTGAACATATTTTTTTCTCTTTATGCAGACAAGAGGAACAAAACGAGTGTTTAGATAATGAGCAGATCCCATTGAGTGAATTACCCTCTCAGGCATTTGTTGTTTAAGATCCTTGAATCGAGTGTTGACCCTAAACTTCTACCCCCTAGAGACTATTTTGATATCCATGTATGGGATGACGAGTGGTATTCCTTCACTCCCTTTCACAAATAGAAAAATATCCATTTGTTGTCCCCATTTGAGCTTGATCGTTTCTTTTCATTTAAACCCAAACCAAGAATCACCCTCACACTCGGGGCAAAAAGGACGAGGATTTTGTTCGCGAATTAAAGTCGCCTAATTTTGACCATATTACAAATGTGATGCTTCATGAATAAATTCAAGAAATGAGAATGGATGTACTGGACACGGAGACCTGGGAAACATTAGAAAAAGACGATACAACCATTTTTGCTCGAAAGGTCTGGCTCAACCAAATTAAAAGTTTGCCAATAAGAAAGATTGACACATTCAAGAATTAAAGCACCAAGCCAGAAAGTGTAATAAAGGACATTAAAGCCTTGAAGATTTAATTACATTTGAATAAAAGCGCATAAACGTTCAGTTAAAGATGCAAGCTACACGAGAAGAGGAAATGAACTCTAGGGTGAAAACCCAGAAATGGGCAGTCTAGAGCGATCCAAGAAACAAATCAAAGAAGTTTTCATTAGAGCACATTCTAGCCAACAAGTGCAGAGAAGATATGATCCTTGGTTACATCACCCTTAAACACTTATTTTGGGCTTTTATATCATTTATTTCATAACCATGAGCCATAGCCTACATTACAAGCCTACAAAAACCATTCATATCATATATGGATATCTGATTTGGATAATTTTGTCTTCAGATCACATACCGCCTTTAAAGGTTAACCTTTCTTCAAGGAACGTCAAGCTTCAAATGCCTGATCGACATCTAAATGAGGGAAGGATGGGGCACGGTGAGTTAGTGAGGTCAAGAAAGCCACCTAAGTGTGAGAGAAATTAGGTATGGGAAATGTTCCTTTCAGAAACCTAATAGCCCAAAAGGGACTTCACATGAACGCGTGTCACCGCAACCCTCGCGGTCCTTTAAACATAAGCTCCACTTTGGTTAATCCTTGTCAATTTGAAACAAGAGCACTCTTGCACTTAATATTCGAATATCTAATTTTGATCTTATTTTTACAAATTCAGTTTTCAAAATTAATTTTCTAGCTCATCATTGAAATGAGCTTAAAGCCTTTTTTGCCCTAAATTTTGAAAATATGACTGACTTTACATGGTGTTTTTTTTAATTTATCTTCATACTTTTTGCATTAAAATGAGTTTAAAAGCAATTTTTGCCCTAAATTTTGAAAATAAGGTTAACTTTACACAATATTGTGGCATAATATTCATTTCCCTAGTTTTTTTGCATTAAATAAGTTTAAAGCATTTTACCCTAAAAATTGAGAGCGCGACAAACTTTATATCACGGATTCAAGAACAAAAACAATTAGTGGGACACCATTTGTCCACATGACAAGATCATTTGTACACAAGAGTTCAAATCAGTATGGACCAAAGAGATATAGAGCTTATTGAACGAGTTGAAAATTAGATGAGCAATAAAATTTTAGGGCAAATTTTGTTGGGGCAAGAAGATGGCCAATCCATTTAGTGGTAAAAACATTTCAGTGCCAAATCAGACATTAAGCTGAGCTAGATATGAATAGCAATCCGAAGTAGGGAACATGAAAAAGCTTTGGGAACAATGAGATTTGCAAAGATTTAAACCCAACTTTAAGAAGGGCTCTGTTTGCTTCAGAAAGAGCTTTAATACAAGAAACCTTGAGCTTCCTTGAAGATGAGCTCACCTCAAGTGGTCCTTAATTTCCATCATTCATGCATCATGAGTAATTAGACATCCTCAAGTTAGGGGCATGCTAACCCACATCATTAATTTATTTTGGCCATTTTTAGAAAAAATCAATAAAAACACTAATTGAGGAATGAAGAATTTCAAATAAGAAGAACAACTTCAGACCTCGGAGAATGAAGAATTTCAAATGAGAAGAACAACTTCAGATTCCAAACTTTAGCAGAAGATTGAAGAATTTCAAATGAGAAGAACAACTTCAACCTTCGACATCAATTGAGGAATGAAGAATTTCAAATGAGAAGAACAGCTTCAGACCTTAGAGAATGAAGAATTTCTAATGAGAAGAACAGCTTCAGACTCCAAACTTTAGCAGAAGATTGAAGAATTTCAAATGAGAATAACAACTTCAGACCTCAGAGAATGAAGAATTCCTAATGAGAATAACAGCTCCAGACTCTAAACTTTAGCGGAATATTGAAGAATTTCAAATGAGAAGAACAACTTCAACCTTCGACATCAATTGAGGAATGAAGAATTTTAAATGAGAATAACAGCTTCAAACCTCGGAGAATAAAAAATTTCTAATGAGAAGAACAGCTTCAGACTCCAAACTTTAGCAGAAGATTGAAGAATTTCAAATGAGGAGAACAACTTCAACCTTCGACATCAATTGAGGAATGAAGAATTTCAAATGAGAAGAACAGCTTCAGACCTCAGAGAATGAAGAATTTCTAATGAGAAGAACAGCTTCAGACTCCAAACTTTAATAGAATATTGAAGAATTTCAAATGAGAAGAACATCTTCAAGCTTCGGGTAACCAGTAAGACCTTCAGTGCATGGCTTTAATATAGTTCGAGCATCTATAAGACCTCCAGTGCAGGGTGATTCGAGAAACCAGTAAGACCTTCAGTGCATGGCTTTAATATCGTTCAAGCATCTGTAAGGCCTCCAGTGCAGGGTGGTTCAAGCAACCATAAGACATTCAGTGCATGGTATTATGACCTTCAGACCATCAGTAAGACCTTCAGTGTTTGGTGATTTGGGAAAATTAGTAGCGACCGGACATCTGTAAGACCCTCAGTGTATGGTGATTCGGGCAATTATTAAGACTTCTGGTGCATAACTCCAAGATTTTTGAGCCATCATTAGGACCTTCAGTGTGTGGTGATTCGGGATCACAACAGGGAAGTAGGACAAAAATGAGTGCTTATGATCTTTGCTTTGTTTTTGTTTCACAAGAACAAGCAAAGAGGGGCAGCTGTTATCACTCATTTTTGTCCGGATTGTAATATTATTAGTATTATTTTAATAGTAATATTGTTAATGTAAATATATAAATATAGTAATATATGTAATATTGAATAAAAAAATAAAAAAGCAATATATATATATATTAAAAAGCAAAAAAAGGAAATTTGTGTGGAGCTCAAGGCTCCACGTCACCTCACCACCCACCCATTTGCCTATATAAAGGCTTAGGGGGAGGCTTGCAAGGGACACCCACAAAGAGCAAAGCAATCGGCTCCCAAAATTGGGAGCCTGGTCGGCCGCAAGGCAAGCCAGGGGTCGGGGCAGTGCCCTCGGCCCTAGTTGGTTCGATCCAACATTCGATCGGGGTCTTTTTTAGGTCCGATCTAATTATTTTTTTGGGCCATAACAAGGTAGCACGGAGATTTTGGTAGGGGTCAGTCAAAGTTTTTCATTCAAACTTCGAGTAGGGTAAAAGTTCGATCTTTATCTTTGTATTTATTTTATTAGTTTAGAAATAGGATTATATAGTTTTGTATTTAATATTTGTATGTTTTTTATATTTTTGTATGTTGAATTAAATTTAATACATGTTTTAAATTTTATGATATATTAATGTTTATGTTTTTATTTATGGTTATGTATGGTTTATTAAGTTTATTAAGTTGCATATCGGTATATTTAATTGCCAATGCGGTGCTCCTTTTTCGACGGAAAACTTGGCTACCAGTCTAAGACGTAGATGGTAGTTTTTGTTTATTCCTCGAACATTGGAGCCATTAAAATTTGCTCGCACATATAATCGAATTTTAATTTAATCGTCACTTTAACTCGTAAAATTTGATATTAATAAAGCTGTAATTATTTGGTACCAAATTTGGGCGGTGTGGGGGTGCTAATCCTTCTCCATCCGTAATCAACTCCCGAACTCAAGTTTTTTTAAAAAAGAATCTATGGTTTTTGTTTTAATGTGTCCGGTCAACCAAAGTGACCGGTGGCGACTACGAAAATTTTAAATATACGAGTTTTCCACAAATCCCACATTTTAAATAATTTTTTAAATAAAAACGGGACTCCTCCATTTTAATATAATATAATATAATTTATAATTCATTATTTTCATAGCGGCGGCACCCAAAAAAATAGTCGCTACAGAAGTAATGTGTTTTCTTATTTTGGATCCTTTATAGCATATTTAAATGACGAAAATTTATTAAATAATTTTATTTTATATTAGTTTAATATTTAAATGATTTTACACATATAAGATGGGCCAATATGAGTATCCTTAGCCACTAGGCCAATCAATGGATCTCAATCGTGCTTTAATATTTAGGGTGTATATTTATTTAAAAATTATTTTATATTAGTTTAATATTTAAACGTTTTTATCCATTAAATATTTATTTATTTGAATTTAATTATAAGAATTTTAATATTAATAAAAATATATATTTCATATTTTTATACTAATTATATCAGTAATATACTAAGTATAATTGTATGAATTTTCAAGCAAATATTTTTAAATTAATATTGAAAGTTTAACTTGTTAAAAAGAAAATATGTCACAATGACAATATAATAAAATTTACTTCCAAGTAATCTTATATTCCATCAACCAAATAATGTAATCTTACATTCCTTCCAAATAAACCAAACAAGGACATTCACAGTAATATCTCAGGTAATGTTACATTCCGGGAATACTATTCTCATGGTTAATCTTACATTCCGTAAACCAAACGCAACCTAAAAATTTATTATAAGATAATCATTCCAACCTAATTTACGTCTTTAACAGTATCAAGATTTAAACTTCATACTTTACTTAGTGTACGTAACGGCTCATCATGTTAGACCAATTAATCGTTGTTACATAAAATTAATTATTTAACCCAATATCAAGTAAATAATTTGATTTGAGTTGTTTATCAAATTTAGACCCTAAGAGAAAACAATTAGCAAGAATCCAAATCCAGATTTTCAGAATTTACTTTTCAAACAACCAATCACACACCGTTTAGCTACAGAATGATTTGCCGTCACCAATAGTTCAGAGGTTCTTTCTGGTTTTTGTTAGTTAGACAAGGAAGATGTCTTAATCTTAATTAATAGGGGGATTAATATTAGCTAGAACTAGGGGTGGAGCCAGAAAATTATATTAGGGATGTCATTTTTCTTGAATTATATTTAAAGGTATCAACTATTTATAAATGAGTGTCATTTATTTATTTTTTTAATATTTTTATATATAAATTATATAAAAATTGTTTTTCTTCAAAGAATTTTGGAGTGTCATCTAACCGGTGACCACCCATAGCACTAGGTGGCTCCGTCCATGGCTAGAACCTGCCTGATTAATGGGGATTCATACATATCAAATTCATATGTATCTATAGGCCAATTATATTCACCCCTTTGCTTAAGCTGGCTCCGTTCGTGCATAAAACCATTCGAATCGAACATTTGTTAACTCTAAAATGTCGTTGAAACTTTGAAATGTAAGTGGATTCGGTGTCACTAAAGCCATTTACCGGATAATGCAATGAAATGAAGGAGAAGATAATCTGATCTGGTTAATTCTCATGGTAAACTGAGAGAATTAGTAATTCGATTAATCAATGTATCCAAATAATTACAGTCAAAATCAATTATTATCTTGCATGGTCGTATTGATAATTCTTTATACTAATTTGCGGATGACATCAAACAAGGGTCGTTGATGGAGAGTTGTGATGGTTATAGGCAATTTATCGATTCTGATTTGAACGGAGAGTCGCAGGACAGACAACTGAACGTCATTTGTTATGATCGAGAATTGATATCTTTGGAGATGGAGGTCAGTGGTCGACGCTTGGTGGTTCAATGGTGGTGCGATAGTGGTGTAACGATGGTACAATGGTGGCGCGATGGTGGTGTGGAGGAGAGAGCCCTCTGAAATGTGCCGAAAGAAGCCTATTGGAACTGTCCTCAAACATCCCTGTGAAGGAGTTTGGATTTGATGGTATTTGACTTCACAGGACTTGATAAGAAAGTGGGTGTCATGCCATTATTATTTATGGGTATAACAATAATCATAATGTCTTCAAATCTAAATCATAATAAATCCAGACGGTGCTCTCTTCACATATGGTGAGACTTGAACCAAATAAATCTAGATAGAACTTGCACATAGACGGACCAATTTTTTTTTTATCGAACTAGGGATCCAAAGGAAATTTTATAACTCTAAAGACTAAAATAATAATCTTACCTAGCCGAGGGGCCAAGGCCCATGTCATCCCACAGTGATTTTTTTATATACCTATCGGTATCCAATTTAATGTATGATTAATCCAGATCATGTATTGCAGAGGTCTATTATGAGGTGACCCCCTCAATTCAGTTGCTCCATTCGCAATATCAAAATTTAAACCTTTAGTCTTACTATAAAATCTGACGCCTCATCCCGCTAAACAAACTAGTTGTTTGGTTGCTTTTGCCCTTAAACCTACATACGCATTCTGAAACTTAATTCTAATAATTGAGATATACAAGTTTTCAAGATCTCAACGTTATCATTAAACGAACTAGTTGTTGGTTGATTTCTAAAATTGAGCAGATGTGTATGCGTTTCTTTTGGAAGGGTAATGATGTTCCTGCTCAGGGAGCAAGAGTAAGTTGGGAGCATATCTGGCACTTGTGCTCTGAGGGAGGTCTCGGATTAAAGAATTTGAGTTGCTCTGGAACAAAGCTTGCCTCCTCTATTTGATTAGAAACATTCTTGCTGGAGAAGGATCTCTTTGGGTTGCCTGGCTAAACGTATATGTTTTCAAGGGAGAGAGTTTTTGGGTAGTGGAAAGCAAAACTCACTTTAGCTGGGTTGTGAGGAAACTTCTAAAGCTCAGAAATGAAGCTAGGAGGATCTTTTGTGCCTCGGTAAACCTGGCAGAGGTGAATACAACTTGGATCTGGAAACAAACTAGAGATGAAAGAGAGAAGGTTTCATGACAAAACTTAGTGTGGTATCCTATGCATATCCCTAAGCATTCCCTGGTGAGCTGGATGGCCATTTTGAATAGATTGCCTACTCATGATAGACTATTCCATATGGGAATAACTGATGATACTTCCTGCCTTCTCTGTGAACAAGGCATGAAGAGCAGGAACCACATATTCTTTGAGTGTCCTTATGTTGCTGCTGTATGGAATGCTATCCTAGCGAATTGTGATGCTTATCGAAATGTTATGTAGTGGGATGATGAGATGCGCTGGGCCATTACTCGTTTGAAGGGTAAGTCTCTGGTTGTTCATATCTTGAGGTTGTCTTGGAATGCTTTTATATATGGCATCTGTGAAGAGAGGAATCGTAGGTTATTTAGAGGAATATTTTGAACCCCTGAGGATATTGTTAGCTTGGTAAGAGAGGTTGTTAGTATAAAACTGCACAAAAAATGTATAGATATAAAGGATAACACTAACATTCAGTTATGTGCTAATTGGGGTATACATGTATAGGAGTATAGACGAGTTTTGATTCTTGTAACTGCAATTCGCTGTTTTTTTTTTGCAATACAAATTGACAACTTATCATAAAAAACTCGTATGTAATTGTAATTTGAAATACATGTAAAAAAGGGGGAGATCCACTAATTGGCTTTGTGGCTAAGGATGTTGATATTGTCTCATCTTGTATGGGTTCAAAACCAATTACTTCTCTATTTAATAAAAAAATACATGTAAAAAGGGAAATGCAATATTCTAATCCACCCTTATACTCCAAGCTATGCATATCTAAATTGTTTACATACTTGATATAATATATAGTCATTTCTAATTATGGTAAGTGAGGGAGTTGGCCCATGGTCCCATTAAGTTCAAATTTTTGCAAGCAAGGGACCTTTGCTTGCATAAAGAAGAACAAAAAAGGGGCAAGATCATGATCAAGATATGCTAAGAATAAATTAAAATGATTTTTAAACATGCACAAATTAGCTTCAAAATATCTCAAATGTATCACATTGATACTTAGTTGGATGTGAAAAGCAAAGGCAGATGACTTAAAGACAATGTAAGGAATAGGATAATTTAGTGATCAAATAAAGCAAATCGAAATTGTCGTTTTGGTTTTATGTGATTTATAAGGAATATATATATATATATATAATATTTTCATTTTATAATGGATTATTCAAATTTGAAATTTAGATTGAACCTAATAAGTGGTCCATGTGAAAAAGACGATAATGTTCATCATAGGATACTCGAATTCAAATTGTTTTATCTGCAAGGTGTTTGTGCATTATCAAAGAGTTAAGAATATGTATCAACATATACTTAATGATTTGTGAACGTGCACCTACCTAATTAGGATGCAGATTTTACCTATAAACCTATAAATTGTTGACAAAAGGGAAGCAAATAATATTTTATGTTGTAATTTAAAGGCTTCATTATGAAATAAGTTTTTAAATTACATCTTTTTTAGGCTTTTAAATTATTTTTTAAATAGGTATCTAACGTTTTATTTTGTAACTATTTCCAGGTCATTCGTCTAAAAAATTATGTCCATTGAATGTGTGACATATGGCTTTTGATCATCTTTTTTCTTTCCCCTATAGATTTTTTAAGGAAACAAGCATCAAAATAAGGGGGAAATTTGAAAATTGGTTCGTTTTTTTTTTTTTGAAAAACCAAGCAATTCTATGTCTCAAACACTTCGATTTTATGAACTCATCTATTCTCGTGCATCAATTTTGATTAATGAGTTTTCATTCTTTTTTTTTTCAAAAAAATGAGAAAAAAACGAAGTCTAAAAAATGCCTAAAAACATTTTTTATATTTGTTCGAATAAAATGCTTAGCCAATTCCATGCGTCTAACTAAAATATCAATTAATTGCAAAAAAATCATCTGCGTGATAGTGAAATCAAGACCACAAATCTAAAAAAAAAATTAGTTTCAAAACACTTTGATTTTGTTTATAATGACGAGATGGATAAAAAAAACAGAGCTTAAAAATCTAACCAATGGAGGGTAATTGTTTTTTAACGAACGACCTGAAATGATTACACAATAAAATGTTAAACACTTATTTTGACTAAAAAAATTAAACACAAAATGAACAGCAACGCAATGCACGACCATGCTAGGCATAACGAACATTTAAGCTATAGAAATTTTTTAACGTAGCGTATAGTAGTATTCTTAACCCTTTTAATAAAAAAATATAAATAATTTAGATTATTATTTTATAATTAAGCCTAATATAAACGGAAGTGAAATTTGATCTAATATTCTATCAAGAGTAAAAGTTTGAATTGATATGAAACAATTATTCCCACTTTTTTATTGATGGTAAATGTTAGAGATTAAAAGAAAATATTATTGAGATATTTTTATCACATTCCTTATATTCTAACATATATTACATGACGTTGTTAGTTGATATTTTCAGAGAGGCTGGTCGCCTCGATAACTCTAACGGCAATCATATGTGTTAGGACTATGTAAGACATGGTATTAAATTACGGTTGCGGTCTCTGTCGTGATTGTGAATGTTGTGGTCGTGATTTGTTTATTAAAATTTTTAACTTTTTTAGATTGCAGTTGCAATTTGGTGTCGCATATACCTTTAAAATCGTTACGATGAGACTGTTGCGTTACGACCGTAATTTAATACTATGATATAAGGCATTGACATTACTTGAAGAAGACAAGGACTCGTTTCTTTTCTACATGTAAAGCTCCTCTGAAATTTGATGTCTAAAGACTTAAGTAGAGAAAACGACAAAGCATAAAACATGATAAAATTAAGGGTAAAACACACAAGTATAAAAAAATAATTGAATTTATAACGTTCAGTAATTATTTTATAACGGTTCAATAGATTTAATGATATTTTTTTAACTTTAAAAAGATTAACAACTAAGATAATATTTTTAGTTTAATGGCTATTGGTGTAATTTATTTTTAAATTAAATATGTAAAAAAAATAAAGGGTAAAGTACACAAATGGTAACTGAACTATCTTAAAAAATATAAAATGGTCTGCAACTTTTAAAAGTTATATAATGGTCATTAAACTTTAGTTTTTGTTACAAAATTGTCACTGAGCCGTTAACTGTCGTTCATTGAATGACGTGACAATTACAAAAATTTGAATAATAACACATTTAATCCCCATATTTACACATTCAATCAATTTAGTCCTAATTTAACCCTTATTCTTGATGTCTAAATTGATTGAATGTGTAAATATTGAGGATTAAATGTGTTGTTATACAAACTTTCATAACTGCCATGTCACCCAGTTAATAACAATTAATGGTTTATTGACCATTTTGTAAAAAAAAATTAAAATTTAATGCCTATTATGTAACTTTTAAAAGTTTAATGACCATTTTATATTTTTTAGGATAGTTTAGTGATCGTTTTTGTACTTTATCAAAAAATAAAAGATTGAGACAAGCATAGATTTGGGGGTATTCAAATGTGCTCCCTAGTGGACAAGCAGCAATCCAAAATCAATAAAAAATGGTAGGCCTGAGACGTGGACCAATAGGGAATAAACACCTTCACTCCTGTAATAAAATAGGGTTTTACGCCAACCCACGAGACCAAAGCACTCTTGTCTCTGGTCCCGGCCCGATAAAAAACCCGAAAGAAAACCGGATTCCTTTCCTTAGGCACCCAACCTAAGCCACTGTCCTCTCTCTCCTGGAGTTGTATCCCACTCGCCTTTTTGTTTGTTTATGAAAAAAGGTATTTAGTTTTTATATTTCAATTCATTTATTTTTAATTCTTGTATTTTTAAATTTAAAATTTTCACTCTTGATATAAATCATAATTGTTAAGTTAAATTTTGTTATTAATCTGTGTATCATTTAAAATTATAGATTTAGTTTATATTCTCTGATTTGATCATTATAATCCCTTTAATTTACTCATTATTTTTTATTTTTTGACATTGTCTTAACTTACACCTTATGGTTGTATTCCTTTGGAAAAAAAACTTATTTACCGTGCTACAAAAATTATTAGTCTTTTGTTCCCCTACTAAATAACTCACATCACTCAACATTTTTGGCGCCTAATACATTTAAGTAAAATTTTATCAAAAAATAAGATTTAAGCTTTAATAAAATGAGTATGTAACGACCCGAATTTTGGAATCTGAGGGTCGGATTAACCCAATGATTGGGCTTTGCGTTTGGGCCGAAAGTTTGAGCCTTGTGGGCTTGTTTTTAGTTGATGGGCTTGAGTTTTGGGCTTAGAGATATTTTGGGATGGAGAATGAGGGACAAAGGGGTAATTTCACCTTGTTTTTGAAGGGGAAAGTTGAGACCCTTTATATTTTTTTGCAGAAAAGTGTGGGTGATATCATCTTTTGTCTCTCTTGTCTGTTTTCCTCAACTATTCTATTCCCCAACTCTCATACCCAATGCAAAGGTTGAATCTTTGAGTTAGGAAATGTGAATCGCTGATTTGTGGTTGAGGAAAGGTTAGTCATCATTCAAGGATCTCTATCTATCAAGGTAAGAATGGTTGAGTTTGGTGGAGGTTGGAAAATAGGTGTTTAGTGAGAGATTGAAGAGAAATAACGGGAATGGGAGATTTGACTCCATTTCTTGTTGTAGAATCTTTTTTTTTCATATCCTAAGTTTCCAGCAACGTTGTAACTTGTTTTACAACATCTATTTGTAGTGAAAGAGGTTGGGGAAGCTTCTAATATTTAAGAGAAGGGGATGGCTTGAGGTGTTGCTTGGAGCTTCGTTTGCAGCTTGACATCAAGGTTAGTACACTAATAACTCCTTTGTGTTCCTGGAAATCATAAATTCAATTGCTTTGTTGCTTGGTTGACATTTTGGTTGTTTGAGTTCTTAAGACCTCCATATTGGTTGATCCTAAGATTGGTGTTAATATGACTTAAAAATGGTAAGAAACCACTTAAACCAATTATCGTAGCTCGTAGGTTCATTTTGGGGTTTTAACTCTGGGTTTTAGGGTAAGAACGGTGATTTATGAACTCTAAAAAATGAATTTTAGGTTTGAGTATCGATACGAGTTGAACGCGTATCGATATCCTGTGTTAAACTCGATGAACACATGTAATTCTTGAAGGGTGTATCGGTACACCTAAGGAGGGTATTGATACCCCTGTTCTACAAGAATTCTAGAAGCAAAAATGAGTATCGGTACGCTTGGGGCGTATTGGTACTAATGGGGTATCGGTACATGGCCATGTGTATCGATACAAAGTTGTTAGTTAAACCCCTACGTGTGTGAAGTTGAGTATCGATTGCTTGGATGGGTATCAGTACCCTGAAGGGTGTATCGATACATGCATATGGGTATTGATACCCACTGGGCAATCTATCCGAGAAATGTTTTTAAGTTTGAAGGACCTATAATTCGAGGATTAAGGCCCAATGAGCTTTTAAAGTGTTAAAATGAATAGTAAAACTGAGAAACTGAGATTTAAACCTCACATGCGAGCTTAATGAGCAAATAACTTATTAAAACCTTGGGTGACTTGTTGTGTTATATTAACAAGGATTCTTGGTGGATCGAATGATGGTTGTATGCCACGTAAGGGCATTATTATGGTTGAATCACCTTGTTTGTTTGTTTGGGATTCTGGGTGCCCATGTGAGAAGAGTGTGTTGCAACACCATGGTTAAAGATTTTTTAATTTATGAATATGATGCTTAATGGAATCGAGACTCATTCGAAGATACTCGATGAGAGATTCCGAACATGAGTGTATGAACTCGATATTTAGTAGAACCGGGCCTCACTCAGAGTGTGTGTACTCGATGCTTAGTGGAACTGAGCCTCACTCTAGGTATTTTGATACGATGCTTATGATTTATGTGTGAGACTTTATGCATCCCTATTGATTGATATGTGTTTAGGCGGTTAAAGGTAGAGCCAACTTTATTATTATTGCCATGATATCATCTTTAGATGCATGCTATTATTTATGATTCGTATGAAGCACGGTTGAGTGGAAGTATATCCACTGAGCTTCGTTAGCTCAACGTTCATCATTATTGTTTTTGTTCACATGTTAGGAGGTTGGCGTTCTTGTTGGAGAACCATCGGAGTAAGACTTCAGCATCGACTTGTTGTTCGAGTACAGTACTTAAACTTTTTGGGTTATGTATTCATATGACCCTATGTTGTATTGTAACTCTTATTTTAGATTTTAAATTATGAATTGAATGCTTTTAACTATGTATTTTTAAATAGAGCTCCCATGTAACGTTTTAAACTATTTATCTATGTCAAATATTTAAACTTTATGGATTTCATAAGAATGAATGTGGCTTAGGCTAAATCTAGTTGCAAAATTTTATGGTGATGGGTTGGGCTTGAGGCCAAATACGACATTTGAATCAAGGGTATTACGGACTATACACTAGAAAATGTGAAGGAGAAACAAGCTTAAATCTTATTTTTCGATGAAATTCTAGTTAAATGCATTAGACGCAAAAAAAAGTTGAGTGGCATGAGTTATTTAATAAAATTAATAGTTTTTGTAACACAGTAAATGAGTGAGCTTTTTTTCTTTCAAATGTATCTCGTATTTAATTTAAATTCTTTGAATGACCCTTAACTTATGCCATAAGGCAAAAGTTAGACAAAGTTTTTTTTATTAAATTAATGATTGAATTCTTGAATTTAAAAGGGTTCAAGTTAATCATAAAAAAATTATAAAAACTACTCACTCTGTCCCATAAAAAATGTCACTTTTGTGTTTTAAAATTGTTTCACTTAAATTGTCTTCTTTAAAAAGTCAACAACTTTTACTAAACACATTTTCTTTTCCACCCTCTTTTTAGTTTTCCAATAAAATAAATTTCAACTTTTTAAGGATTAAATTGTGATTTTAATTACTTTATAATACACTTATTACACAAATTTTTTCTTCTTAAAATTACGTAAAAAATTAACAAGAGACATTATTTTTGAGACGGAGGGAGTAAATCTTTAGCTTGCGCATAATAAATGAATTGTTTATATCAGGGACACGTCACTAACTCTATAGCATAGACCCAATGAAACGCGCGCGCGTGAACACACTAAAAAAATATCTCAACCCATCAGGACAAAAAGATGATAGAAACGGAGCAATGTGGGTCACCCATCTCGTGACCCAAAACGAAATATCAAACCCGTCCTGTTTTTTAGCATTTACACCACCTTTTCCGTCGCTGTAAATCTGTGAATGCCATCCTTTATATATCACGGTTCAACCCATACATAAAAAAACCCCTTAAAGTGCTCAAGGAAACAAAGGGTTAGTTTTCTCTAAAGAGAAGTGTGGCAGAGAATCAAAGGGTTAGTTTTCTTCCTTTTTATGAAATGGAGGCTAACGGCAATACTAACATCGTCGCGCCATTCGTCGCTAAAACTTTTCAGATGGTCAATGATCCGGTGACGGATAGTTTGATCACTTGGGGTAAAGCTAACAACAGTTTTATAGTCGTCGACCCTTTGGATTTCTCTCAAAGGATCTTGCCTGTTTACTTCAAGCACAACAATTTCTCCAGCTTCGGTCGCCAGCTCAATACTTATGTAAGTCAATTTGTTCACTTTTTTTTGTCCTCCGACTTTTCTTTAATTGATTTCGATCAAAGACTCGAACTCGAAATCTACTTAAGTAATATTAGACTATTTATCACTTGGACCAATTTGTTCTATTGATTTTAATGATTTCATGTTCTTGTTTGTGTTTAGGGTTTCAAGAAGGTGGATCCGGATAAGTGGGAATTCGCGAACGAATGGTTTCTGAGGGGACAGAACCATTTGTTGAAGAACATAGCGAGGAGGAAGCAGAATAAGAGTCCTTACGGGCAAGTGAAAGTCGAGTATTTAGACGACGAAGAAATAGTGACGGAAATAGCGCGGCTAAAAGAGGAGCAAAAGTCGTTGGAACAAATGCTGCAAGGGATGAACAAGCGTTTAGAGGCCACCGAGAGACGGCCGCAACAAATGATGGCGTTCCTCCACAAAGTCGTGGAAGACCCCGATTTACTTCCGCGCATGATGCTCGAGAAGGAACGGACACGGCAGCTCAACGCCGATAAGAAGCGGAAGTTGACGATGATGCCGAATGCATCGTATTCACCGTCATCAAGCATCGCGGTGTCTAATAACAATTCGGTGGAATCCGAAGAGGATGAAGACGGTCACTCGGGAGTCATTTCGTCGCCGGAAACCGGGTTTTGTCCCTCGAGATATCAATCGTCGCCGTCGCCTGATCAGGATTCGAAAGAATTGTTGGGGCAGAATATACAACTGATGGACTATGGTTGCGCCACGGTAACAAGCCAATTGCCGACTGTGATGGTGGCTCCGACGATAATTGGAAGCGGCATGGTAGTGTCTCCGTCGGGGACGAGTAGCGTAGCTGGGTATGGTGATAGGAACGGGCAAGTGGGTTACTTGGGAGAAATGGCGGCGGCGTGGATGGAGGCGCGTCCACGACCGGCTTATCCATTTTCACTATTAGAGGGTGGCTTTTAGTTAGTTGCGTCACATGATATATCTTGGATTCTATCTTTAATATATTGATTTTTTGCTTTTTAGTTTTAGATTTTGCATATTTGACTTACTATTTTATTTTATTTTTGGCTTTGTGTATAAAAATATTTAATTATATTGTTAATAAAAAACTATTTTATAATCAGATGAAAAGTAAAAAATTCTAACTTAGTACATTACAAAATCTCTAATGTTTTCCGCATAAAATTTAAATTTAAATTTTTATAATCACATGCGCACTGTTTGTGCGCAGTATTAAAAGTTAAAAAAATTAAACAGATATTACTTTATAATCACACCAACATATTCAAAAAAATTGTGTGAACGAGTGTCCACGGTGACAGAGGGTCCTTGAGACCCAAACTGACATAGGTCTATGTCATGAATCTTAAGTATCTAATAAATTTTAGTTTAATACTACCTCCGTCTCACTGAAAATGTTCAGTATTGACTTTTATTAAGTCAAAATTTTTAAACTTCGACTATTTATTACTTTAAATGTATTATTGGTAAAAATATGAAAAATATGTTTTAAAAACTTTATATCAAGTAGTTTAAAAATATATATTTTATAAATTTTAATTAATTCAAATATTTAAAATAATTGTGGTCAAAATTAAAAAAAATGACTTTTTAAAAGTTAATACTGGACAAAATTGGTGAGACAAAGGGAATAGCAATTTGGTCATATTAAAAATATAATGACTTGTCAAATATTTAGTCGAGATAAAATTAAGAAGGTGGGCTTGTTTGTACCCTCACTTTTTTTATCAAACCATATTTTAGGTCCCTAAACGTTTAAATATTTAATAATTTAAATATTACCTTCAAATTATGAATTTAAATACTTAATAAGTTTTTATTTTTTTAAATTCAATAATTTAACCCATTTCAATTGTAATCACCCAAATCCGTCTAGCGCTCTCTTTTATTTGGTTTTAAAATTTATTTTTTGTTGTTTAATTTATTTGAAAAAAACCCCGCCCGATTTGGAAAATATGTGGAGTCGCCACCGATCATTTAAAAATGGTAGACCGAACACCGATAAAACCAGGGATAAAAATATTTGGGTCCAGGAGTCGGTTACAGATGGGGAAGGATGAGCACCCCACACCGCCCAAAAATTGGTACCTAGCCGAATATTGAAAGTCTTAGCGTTGGAAATTTCGAATTCGAATAAAATTTAAAATACGGTTCTTAAATGCATGAGAATGTTCTAAATATTTAAAGAAACGTTCCATTATTTAGAATAACCGAGAAGTTCACATCCCTTTACGCCCGAGAAATGATTTCTCGACTATTCAAAATAACAGAAAATTCTCTTAAATATTGTGTCCTAAAATGATAAGGGTATTCTTTTATTTAGGGGTATCGAGAAGGTCGCGTCCCTTTATGTCCGGGACACTAATTCTCGAACCCCCTAAATAAAAGAATATTACCTTAATCCTTAATTTATCTAAATATTACGATGCCATTTAAGGTGTTTTATGATTATATATATACCTAAAAAACTTATGATAAAAATATATTTAATAATTACATTTATCAAAAAACTATAATATATATATATATTTGAAGTTAGTAGCTTTTATATATATTAATTTACAAAAACATATATTTATTTTTACTTTATGTACATACTTAAAATATTATATTTATAGTAAAATATACTTATTATCTATTAAAATATACTTATATATTTGGTTAGTATTTTATATATACATATATATTTACAAAAATAAATATTTATTATCATATTATATACATAATCTTTAAACAAAAATATTATACAAGATTTTACAAATAAAGTATTAATAAAACTATACAAAAAAACTATTATTCATAAAAAATAAGCCCTGGGTAAAAATATACATATTTTTTATATATATTATACTAATATGTAATATTTATACAAAATATTATATTTTATGTGATAATAATAATAATAATAATAATAGTAATAATAATGCATGATCTACCTTATTATACATAAAATAGCATGGATCTAAAGATTAGGGACTAAAATGCAACAATATTAAAACTACATGGCATATGTCAAACTACATTGGACTAAAATGAAATGAAGGCAAAACATAGGGAAACAAAAGTAAATAAACGGAAATAAGGTGCTGGAAAATAAACATAAAAATGCAGTGACCAAATTGAACTGAAATAGAAGTTAAAGGCTGGGAGAAGTAAAAAATTCATGGCAAAAAGGACGAAATTAAATGCACGTAAAAAAATAGAAGGACCGAACGCATGATTATCCCCTGCTCAGAAGTGAAATCGGGAAAAGAAATGAGGGGCTAGTTGTGCAATTAACCCATTAAAGGGACGCAGATCCTCCCCGGGTTACCGAGTCACCACGGGTCGAGTCTCCTTAAAACTATGTCGTTTTGCAAGTTACCGGTTTAAAACAAATTAAGTAAAAAAACCTTTATCAAATCATAATTAAAAAAAACCTAAGTGTTATCTATTTTCTCCCTCCCAAGCCAGGCGGCGGCTCAAAGGAACAGCGGCCGTTCATCGACTTGCGACGTTTACCGACGATGAGTCTCACGGCGGCGAGGAGACGACCCAGTCTCGAAACACTCCCCAAAATCACAGGTAAAATCTTCCCCCTATTTGATTTCGAAAATGATTTTGATTTTGAAAAAAACTTTTAGATCTAAAAAAAATCGACCAAAGCGATGAAAGCTACCTCTTTTTTATTTCATTCAAGATTCTTACACTTTTTGATCTTCAATCTCCATCCTTTACATTTGTTTGAACCGAATAAAGCCCCCAACTCTTTATTTTTTTAACCCGACCCCCAATTAAATTTACATTTATTTTGGTTTTTATAAACCAACCTCATACTAACAAATCCCTTATTTTCAATTGTTGGCAGATCTGATGAAGATATGGCCAGATTTGTAGGGGTTGGTAGGGTATGGGTTGAATGGTTAATTGACGAGAGTGGTTGGAAGGAGGTGATGGTAATAGTTTTAATGGATATAGGGGTTGGGTTTTGGTTTAAGGGTCTGCAGGTTTAGGGTTATTGGTTTTGGGGGTTTATTTTGGTTTAGGGTAAATGGTTAGGTCGTCGGGGGTAGTGGGAACGGCAGTAACAGATGGCGGTGGCGGTGGCGGCGGGGCTGAATATTAAGGTTAGGGTTTTTAGAAATTTAAGGTTTTTTTGTTTTGGGTCGGGTTATTAGATCCGGGTTGGATTACGGGTTAGAGTTTGGGCATTAGTTTGGGCCTGGTATTGGATTTGGTTTAGGTTGGGGTACCCGGGCAGAAAACGGGTAATTACAGCTGCCCCTCTTTGCTCATTGTTGTGTAACAGCAATAGAGCAAAGACTAAAAATGACTCGTTTTGTCCGGTTTGGTTAAGCTTCTCCTTCTTATACATGTCTTCATTCTTTGGTAGATCTTCTTTCTCTTCAATACATGTCTTCTTTCTTTACTTGATTGATCCACCTTGTCACTCTTGGGGAAGTAAAATCTTCAAAATAGGGGTTGTCTGTTGGGGGAAGCAAAATGGGAGCAACTTGCTGCTTCTCTTCTTCGGCGTCGGTCTTTTGTCTTCAGTCTTCGATAGGTCTTCGATCTTTGCTCTTCGAGGATGTTGAGTTCTTCGATCAATCTGTTCCCCTGCTTTCTAGGTTAAGACTTACCAAAGTAAAATGATGTTTGGTCGAAGACAAAGGCCTTCTTGCTCGCCGTTTTCTTCTTTTCTTTTTTTTTTCTCTTTTTTGTTTTTGTTTTGTTTTTGTTTCGTTTTTCTTCTTTTTTTTGTTTTTTTTGTTTTTTTTAGCTTCATCTTCTGTTGAATGGGTGACCCGCTCCATTAGATGTTCAAGGAGATAGGGTCGGGTGATCTACTCTATTGGAAGGAGTAAAGATCTGAGGAAGTTCATCTTCTATTGGATGGGTGACCTGCTCTATTGGTAGTTCAAGGAGATAATGTCTAAGGTTGTAGTTCATCTGCTATTGGATGGGTGACCTGCTCTATTGGTAGTTCAAGGAGAAAGGGTCAGGTGATCTGCTTCATTGGAAATTCAAGGAGTAAAGATCTGAGGTTGTAGTTCCTCTTCTATTAGATGGGTGACATGCTCCATTGGTAGTTCAAGGAGTAAAGGTATAAGGTTGTAGTTCATCTTCTATTGGATGGGTGACCTGCTCCATTGGTAGTTCAAGGAGTAAAGGTCCGAGGTTGTAGTTCTTCTGCTATTGGATGGGTGACCTGCTCCATTGGTAGTTCAAGGAGTAAAGGTCTGAGGTTGTAGTTCCTCTTCTATTGGACAAACTTGTGTTGGTACTCATTCCGCTGCCACTCTAAGGAGATAAGACTAACGTATCTTCATTTTGAATGTCTAAGGCCTCCTTATGGGTTCGTGCCTTAGAGATGTTTGAAAAAAACCTTTTCAAGGCGCCCGTTTGGGTTTTCACCTTTATTTTCATTCATTTTTTATTTCATTTTTTTGAAAATTTTCTCATTCTTTTTTTATTTTTGATCTTTTTCTTTTCTCTTTTCTCTTTTATCTTTTTTTTGTTATTTTTTTTTCAAACATAATATTTCTCGATTATACCTGAAGTTTGCTCCGTTGCGGCTCCAGGGAGATAAACTAATCTTGGTTCTCATTCCACTGCCACTCCAGGGATATGAGATAAATGTGATGAAGTTTGTTCCACCGTTCCTTCAGGGATACAAACTTTATACCGGGTCCATTCCACTGCCTCTTCAGGGATACAAACTCGACTTGGTTCTCATTCCGCTGCCACTTCAGGGAGATGAGATAATTTGTGATGAAGTTTTGTTCCACTGCTCCTCTAGGGATACAAACTCTATACTGGGCCCATTCCTCTACCTCTTCAGGGATATGAACTCATCTTGGTTCTCATTCCGCTGCCACTTCAGGGAGATGAGACAAATGTGATAAAGTTTTGTTCCACTGCTCATCCAGGGATACAAACTTTATACCGGGTCCATTCCGCTGCCTCCTCAGGGATATGAACTCGTCTTGGTTCTCACTCCGCTGCCATTTGAGGGAGATGAGACAAATGTGATAAAGTTTGGTCCACTGCTCCTTCAAGGAAACAAGCTTTATATTAGGTCCATTCCACTGCCTCTCCAGGGATATGAACTCGACTTGGTTCTCATTCCGCTGCCATTTCAAGGAGATGAGATAAATATGATGAAATTTTGAATGTCTCATGCCTCCTTTTGAGTTCATGCTTGAGATATTTTGAAAAAAATCTCTCTTTTCAAGGCACTCGTTCGGGTTTTCTCCTTGTTGTTTTTTCTTTCATTTTTCTTTTTCTTTTCTTATCTTTTTCTTTTTTCTTTTTAATTTTCCTTTTTTGATTTTTTTCTCTTTTTTGATTTTTTCTTTCTCTTTCTCCTTTCTCTTTTTTTCTCTCTTCTCTTTTTTTGATTTTTTTTAATTTTTTTCTTCTTTCTTTTTTTGCTTCATTCCGTCGTGGATATTTGGAGCTTGTCAAAAATAATCTGCTCCACTCACTCCTGTCAAGGATGCTAGAACTTGCTGACAGTGATCTGCTTCTTCTTCTCAAGGATGTCATACCACTTTTGCCTCATTCCTCTCTGTCAAGGATGCTGAAACTCATTGAAAATTTCATTTTTTATCTCTAAATGCCTAAGGCTTCCTTTTCGATTCGTGCCTTGGACATTTCTAAAAAGGTTTTGTTAATGAACTCTTTCAAGTCTTTGCCTTGATTTTATTTTCTTCTTCTCATTGAGGGATCAATCTCCTCGTGGTTCGACTTTCTTTCTTGATTTGAGGATTCGCTGTATTTAAATTATTCATGTTTTATATATAGCATTGTATATGCATTTCTTGATGAATGCACCATATTTTATGGTGTATGTATACAATTAACCTAAATGCTTGATGCATAGATGAATGACATGCAATGCAATTGACCACAGCTTGACTTTAAAGGAATGCCCCGTGACTCTAGCTAGTCATAGCACTATTCTCTTTATGCCCCGCGTTCTGTTCTATTGACTGATAAGGTCAATCTTATCGAACGATGCCCCCAACCTCTCTGAGTTTGACTGTTTCTTTTGGAAATCACCTTTTGAGTATTTTTTTCCTGAATCATGAATGAATTTTTTTCACTCTTCTAATTTTGTGATGTTTGTGGATGACAATGCCCCACTAATATTCCTGTTCTTCGACCCAACATGCCGAGTTTGCCTTATTTTGGACATTTAGGGTAAAAAAGTTTTAAATGCAAAAACTTGTGAAAATGAGTTTTTTACCTTTTTTTATGCAAAACTCTTGTGTGGAGTTCAAGGGAAATTATATTTTTTTTAGAAATGTACAATTTAAAAACCAAAATTGAGCACTCAAATATCAAGTGCAAAAAGTACTTTTTCTTCAAATTGACAATGAGCAACCTGAATGAAGCATATGTTTAGAGGATAGCAAGGGTTGCAGTGACACAAGCACATGTGAAGTCCTTTCTGGGCTATTAGGCTTCTGAGAAGAACATTTCCCATGCCTAATTTCTACCCCATTTAAGTGGCTCTCTTGATCTCACTATCCCACCATGCCCCGTCCTTCCCTCATTTAGTGTCGATCAGACACTTGAAGTTTGTCGTTCCTTGAAGAAAGGTTAAACCTTAGGCGGAATATAGTTTGAACACAAAAACTCAGACATCCATATATGATCAGAATGGTCTTTATAGGCTTGTAATATAGGATATGGCTCATGGGTATGAAAAAAAAGAATATACATGACCAAATAAGTGTTTAAGGGTAATGAAACCAATGATCATTTCTTCTTGGCGAACTCTCACTTCTGCACTTGCAATTTGAATATTCTTTGATGAAATGCTATTTATTTGGATCGCTCTAGACTGCTCATTTTTGGGTTTTCACCCTAGAGTTCATTTTTTCTTTGTAGCTCTAGGACATATAGCCTTTAACCGATCTGTGTCTTGGTTCGGTATCAATCTGTTTCACCAAAGCGGGTATAAGCTCTCAATTAAATTCTCATTCTTGTATTGTTTGATTTGGATATGCTCACATAAAGTAACCTTTTTCTTTCATTCCTTGGATCGCTCTAGACTGCCCATTTTTGGGTTTTCACCCTAGAGTTCATTTCCTTTCATGTTTAGGAAAATGTAGCTGTGGACTGATCTATAATCCTGACCAGACATTGATTCTTACTTCTACTTGAGAGTAACCAATCCTCCAAGGTTCTTTCTTTTCTTTATTATACTTTTAGACTCAGTGTTTTCTCCATTGAGCCTTTTTGTTGGCAATCTTTAACTTGACTTGGTCAGCTTCTTTGAGCACAAACTTTTCCTTCGTTGGCTTCTTCTAATATTTCTCTGACCCTTACATTGAATACGTCTGTGGCATGATCAATATTGGGTGGCTTTTATTTGCAAATAATTTTTTTTTGCCTTCTTTGCCTCTAGTGTAGAGGGTGATCCTTGGTTTGGGTTTTATTAGAAAGAAATAATCAGGCTCAAAGGGGGACAAAAATGGATATTTTCTTATTTGTGAAAGGAATTGAAGGAATGCCATTCATCTTCTCACATACAGACATTTGAATAGTCTTCAAGGGGTAGAAGTTTAGGGTCAACACTCGATTCAAAGACCTTAAACCACAGATGCTTGAGAGTGGAAATTCACTCAATGGGATCTGCCCATTTCCTGAACACTCATTTGGTTCTCCCGTCTGCCTAAGTAGAACAGAAAATGTTCACATTTGCAGTATCCTTGCAATATTTGCTTTCTTTTAGACATATATTGTTCGAATTTGATCATTGGATCTGAATAAAAGGTACTCTTGCAATTGAAATTCAAGGACTTGACAAAAATGATATGTACATATGTTTATGAAAACAAAATGACTCATAGCAATGAATGAAATGTTTAAAGAATCAAAGAATATGAATTGTTTTTCAAATGAGATGTAAAATAAGGTTTATTTTATTAAAATGGGTAAACAATATTTTTGAAAAAAGCTCCTTATGTTTTTGAAGTAAATGAAACTCACACAGTGTGAAATAGACAGACTTCTCTCATTATGAATTTACAACCAGTTCAAAAAGATTGCCCTATTTTTCTTCCCACTTTTTTCTAATGTGGACATTTTCTCTACTCTCTGCTTAGAAGGATTTAGTCCTAAAATGATGGGTTTAATTGAGCCTAAGTCGGATGTCCTAGGGTAAATTACCAAAAATGGTCTATGAATGCAAATGCAATATATGTAATGAACATGTTATGTTGCTGAAAGTGCAAAATGCCATAAAGATGCAATGCTAAATATAAATATGAATGTAGAAAAGAGGTTGATTCTGGAGTGAACATCTTAGAACGACTTTCATAAAAGGTCATGTCACATCAGACATTAGAGTTACAAATAATGTCGGGCCCTAGCGCCTAGCTTCTGTAACTTCTCTAGAAGCCTAGCCAACTTCTCACTTCGTTCTAGGAGCTCATCATTCGGTCGCTGCATCAGCCAAGTTTGTCACATGTTTGGAAACTCTTCGTGCTTCAGCAATAATATCCTTCATGTAGTTGTCATTTTCCTTTATCTTCTCTGAAGACTCTTGAAGCTGAAGATTCCACTTCTTATTATTTTCTTTCCAAGCTTTCCTGAGACCATCCACAAGATCCTTGTACATCATTAGAATGTCGTTACACTTATCCACTTACTTTTTTAGCCTTTGAACTTCAGCTTGACTATCGTTTATTTCAGTAACAATGTATCCGCACAAACGTATACAGTTGTTCAATGTCTCAATCTTGGCTTGACTACTTCTCAGGTCTTCTTTGATGGTAGGGCATCGATTTTCCATCACTTGCAGGTTACCAGACAAAGTACTAGCTTGTTCCTTGTTGGCCTTAGAACTATTTTTTTCCAAAAGTCGATATCTCCTTTCAGGTCTTTAATCCCTTCTTTTCATTGACTGGGAGTGTCACCCAAACCAACATTTTTGAAAGTCAAACTAAGCTCTTCACAGTTTTATTGTAAGCTCTTCAGTTCACTTTTTAGACAATCTATTTCTTTATTCGATTCATTAGCTTGAGCGTCACGCTTCGAATGGCTCTTTTCATCTTCTTCAATTTTGGACTCGTTTGGCTCTATAACTGATGAGTGAACGGTAGTTGAACCAGGTTGATTTTTTTTCTTGAATTTTCACATGTTGCACTCCAGGAGGTTTTAAACTCGACGTTTGAAGGTAGTGCAGTTTTTAATTAAATGCCCCCTAATTCTGACATGATACTCACAACGAGCTTCGGTATTATACCATTTAGGGTATGAAGGTTGTAGAGGTGTGACGTGACTTAAGACCACCAGTTGTGCCTCTAATAATTGCAGATATAGCTCTCTATATGAGATAGGTATAGGATCGAATAGACCATTGGTTCATAGCTTCTGGATGTCGGTCGATGATGACTCAGAAAGCTGACCACTAGAATTTGAACTCTGTCCCAGGTACTGGACTATGAGTGTTAGAAATTGGCTCTTCTTTATGTGCTCTGGTGCATTGGCTGGGCTTTTGGAAGCTTTGGGGATGCCTTCTTCAAAACTCAGTAGCCCTTCTTCGACGAGGCTTATGACTTTGTTCCTTAGAGCCTTGGAATTTTCGGTAGTATGACCCGTACCTCCTACATGATAGTTACATCTAGCCTTGTTGTCATACTCCTTAGGAAAAGGAGGCTCGTTTGGCTTGGATTGGACTGGAGTCACAAGACCCTCATTAACCAGTATCAGGAGTAGATCTGTATATGCCACTGGAATTTGAAATGCCTTCTTTTTATCTTTTTCTTCTCTGGCCTTTCTCTGGCTTACCTCCACTCTCTTTGAAATTGAAGTTTTTGCTTCTTCGCGTGTCCTATTGATGTCGATTGCAACAGTGCATCAACATTTGGATTTATTAGGAATCATCTTGTTCGGGTATAAGGTCCTGATCGGCGGCCATCATGATTTGGCTTTCATTCAGTTCGTCATTATCTCCTTGTACATCAGATTTTTTCTCTTTTACCATAGTGGTCAGCATACTCATCATTTCGGCCATCTGTCTTTTCAACTCTTGCACCTCGTTAATCTCGGTGTTGGTGTAGACATGCTCTGTATGAATCTCGGAAGGAATACTTCTCATTTCTTCTGGTGTCTCTTTAAGGCACTGCCCTATATCTGTGGTCTTGTCTATCTGATCACTTGACCCTTTTATTTTGAAAGCCTTGTAGATTACTCGAGAATCAACACATTTTTATGTTATGCACATGCAATGCAAAAAAGACAAAAACATAGAAAACATAAAATCAGTCAGTACATGTGTAATAAAAAATAAAAACGAAAATAAGTATGTAAGTACTGAAGAGTAAATTTGTGCAACCTACCCGAGCATGAATTTCTACCAGACATAATAAACAGGGTCCTACCCGACATAATTTCTACCCGACATACTTTTATTTAAAAAGAAAGATCCTACCGGCATGATATCTACCCTCATACTTTTATTCTGAAAAAATCTACCCGATATGATTTCTACCCGGCATATTATTATACATAAAGCAAAATCCTACCCAGCATAATTTCTACCCGACATATGATTATTTACAGGAAGAAAGATCCTACCCGGCATGATTTCTACACAGCATGATTTCTACACGGCATATTATTCATGAAAAAAACTATAGGGTATACAAAAGGTTAGAAGCGTTTCTCCTTTGAACTTTTAACGGGTTCCATTTCTAAAGCGAGGCTCCTATGGTATATTACATGAGGTTCGGTTCTAGGGAAAGGTACCCAAATTGTCCTCGATGTCTCTTACTAAAGGTAGCAAGGCCCCTGATCCTCACCCATTATAGGCTTCAAACGGACCAAGTTCAATTCATGGGGATACATCCCTTATGCCTATGCGGGGGTAACCCACACGAAAGCATAAGAAATATATCCCAAAAGCGATTCATCAACCTATACGGTGGTAACCCACACGAAGGCGGTATCACACTTCCAGTTAAAAAGGACGAATCTCGAGTAGAAAGCTCATGGAATGCAATGCAAGTGCACTGTGTGTGAGGAGATACTCTCAAACCTTTTGACACCCTATGTCTATATTCACTTAAACTAAGTAGTAAAAGGAAAACAGTTATATTTGCAAAAAATAAAATGCATATCCTATTAACTAAAGACATAATCATATTTTAAATTAAAATCGAATTCATGAATTTCCGATGACCAAGACTAAAGATAATCGACTCGTGGCTTGACTCTCTTATTATTTAAAAAGGCCTCCAGCGGAGTCGCCAACTGTAATCATCCAAATCCGTCTGGTGCTCTCTTTTATTTGGTTTTAAAATTTATTTTTTATTGTTTAATTTATTTGAAAAAATCCCGCCCGATTTGGAAAATATGTGGAGTCTCCACCGATCATTTAAAAATGGTAGACCGAACACCGATAAAACCAAAGATAAAAATATTTGGGTCCGGGAGTCGGTTACGGATGGGGAAGAATGAGCACCCTCACACCGCCCAAAATTTGGTACCTAGCCGAATATTGAAAGTCTTAGCGTTGAAAATTTCGAATTCGAATAAAATTTAAAATACGGTTCTTAAATGCATGAGAATGTTCTAAATATTTAAAGAAACGTTTCATTCTTTAGAATAACCGAGAAGTTCACATCCCTTTACACCCGGGAAATAATTTCGCGGCTATTCTAAATAATAGAAAATCCCCTTAAATATTGTGTCCTAAAATAGTAAGAATATTCTTTTATTTAGGGGTATCGAGAAGGTCGCATCCCTTTACGCTCGGGACACTAATTCTCGAACCCCTAAATAAAATAATATTACCTTAATCCTTAATTTATCTAAATATTATGATGTCATTTAAGGTGTTTTATGATTATATATACACCTAAAAAAACTTATGATAAAAATATATTTAATAATTACATTTATCAAAAAACTATATATATATATATGAAGTTAGTAGCTTTTATATATATTAACTTACAAAAACAAGTATTTATTTTTACTTTATGTACATACTTAAAATATTATATTTATAGTAAAATATACTTATTATCTATTAAAATATACTTATATATTTTGTTAGTATTTTATATATACATATATATTTACAAAAATAAATATTTATTATCATATTATATACATAGTCTTTAAACAAAAATATTATACAAGATTTTACAAATAAAGTATTAATAAAACTATACAAAAAACTATTATTCATAAAAAAAAGCCCTAGGTAAAAATATATATATTTTTATATATTATACTAATATATATTATTTATACGAAACGTTATATTTTATGTAATAATAATAATAATAATAATAATAATAATAATAATAATAATAATAATAATAATAATAATAATGCATGATCCACCTTACTATACATAAAATAACATGGATCTAAAGATTAGGGACTAAAATGCAACAATATTAAAACTACATGGCATATATGTCAAACTACACTGGACTAAAATGAAATGAAGGCAAAACATAGGGAAACAAAGGTAAATAAACGGAAATAAGGTGCTGGAAAATAAACGTTAAAAATGCAGTGACCAAATTGAACTGAAATGGAAGTTAAAGGCTGCGAGAAATAAATAATCCATGGCAAAAAGGACGAAAATAATGCGCGTAAAAATCCCGAAGGACCGAACACATGATTATCCTATGCTCAGAAGTGAAAACGGGAAAAGAAATGAGGGGTTAGTTGTGAAATTAACCCGTTAAAGGGACGTGGATCCTCCCCGGGTTACCAGGTCACCGCATTATTTTAAAATTTCATATCGAATCAACGGATAATAAAATCGAATTAATCGAATTAGATATTTTTACACACCCCTATGTTAGTTGACACCCTAAAAATTTTGAGAACAATTTTATATGTACTTTATACAAAAAAAATGTATATATAAAAAGAGAATTGATAACGATTTACTTTGTCATCACTTTTTATTGCAAATTCTTTCTTTGTTACGGACTATATTAGTTAATTTATGGTTGAATTTCTTTCTTTGTTAAAAAAAAGGAAAATGACACCAATTTAAAAATAATAATTAAAATCTTTAAATACCGATACAAAAAGAGAATTGACACATTTTAATAAAATACGAGTTAGCATCCAAAATTTTAATGCTGCAACATAATTTATAATATATCTTTACGATAATTGATTTGAATCGGTCAACAAACAAAATAGGGTAAAGTACATAAATGTGTACTAAACTATCTCTAAAAACACAAAATGATCATTAAACTTTCAAATGTTACGTAATGGGTATTAAACTTTATTTTTTGTTATAAAATAGTTACTGAGCCATTAACTGACATTAATTGAGTGATGTGACAGTTACAAAAATTTGAATAATATAGCATTTAATCCTCCATATTGACACATTTAATCAATTTATTCCTAATTTAACCCTCATTATTGATGTCTAGATTGATTGAATGTGTAAACATTGAGGATTAAATATGTTATTATATAACTTTTCGTAACTGTCACGTCTCTTAGTTAACGAAAGTTAACGGCCCAATGACCACTTTGTAATAAAAACTATAGTTTAATGATCATTATATAATTTTTGAAAGTTTAGTGACCATTTTATAGTTTTAGGAATAGTTTAATGACCATCTGTGTACTTTACCCAACAAAATACTTTATAAATTTTAGGCTTAAATGAAAAATAAGTGCGCAAAGTATGGTTTTTTTAAATTTTAAGTGCCTAAAGTATATTTTTATAAAAATAGGTGCCCAAAGTTTTAAAAGTTATAAATTTTAGGTATCCCAAATATGCCACGTGTCAAGCATTGATTGGTTAAAAAATTTAACATCCATTAAAGATCAGACACTTAAAATTATAACTTTTAAAACTTTAGACAATTTATGCGACTATTCTTTATTTAAGCGTAAATTTTAAGGAGTGCAAGTATGAAACCGAATGACGACGGAATAACGAGAGGGCTGGATCACGTGGGACCCAATTTCCTTTTGGGCTCTCCGGGCAAGGAAAGTGGGTCCCATTATTTTTCAATAATGGAAAGGCAGTGGGTCCAATTGGCATCTCAAGACTCTTTTATTTATTTATTTGTATTATTATAATGTGGACCACCGAACAAACAACCATTTCTCTTCGAGGACTCGTTTCGAAGCGTGATTGATGGGTGGGAGTTGGGGTAGGGGTGTTTATAGTAAGTTAATTATACCATTTAGCTTAAACAATTGATTAATTATTATAACGATTATTAACTGTAATTTAATTATTAATAATCGTTATAAATGATTAACCATTAATTTTATAAAATGTTAACTATTATGGTAATTAATTGTTAAGAAATAATTTAATTACAGATTAACATGTAATCTATTCTAATTTTCTTTTCAAATATTTATTTTTAAAATAATAAATATATATCTATAATAGATATTGTATTAAAATTAAAAAAAAAACTTTAAAATAGAGATTTTAAACATAAACTTTATACTTAGTTAAAAAAGTACCTATAGATTAATTATTAACTATCATTTTTGACAGTTTAATTAATCAAAACCGTTTACTCTTAATAGTTAGATTAATTAAGTTATAAAATAAACGATTATATTGATTAACAATTACGGTTTATTTTGCGCAGAGAGTGGTTTCTACACGTGTAGAGAAGTCATTGTGTGGATGAGCGTAGACAGTGTTTCTCTTGGCATTTGTGGTGGGTAAAATAAGGACCATGCATTTAGGTTTAATTGTCGTTTTAGACAAACACTATTTTATGTTTCAAATTTGCTGTCAGAGAAACCCCACGTTTAGTTACTTTTAATTCTATCATTACAAAATTGTTAAGGAAATTACTTTTTTGTCACCCTCATATAATATAGACCACACGTATTGATGTGTTTTTTGCCATGTCATAAGATTCTACCCACGAAGGATTATGAAATTTAAAAACAATAGACAATTAAAGAGTAAATTATATATATATATATTATTTTGATCACTTGATTCAAATTTTTTTAATATTTTATATTTAGTAAAATTGTTAAACTTATGGTTTTCATTATTGATGCATAGTCCATTAGTAAATTTTAATTAACAATCAGTTGATCTAATAGAATAAAGCGTTATATTAATTAAATAAGATCAGAGGTTTAAATTTTGACATTATGAATCAAGTATATTAGGTTGAAAGGGTTGCCTCATAATGAGTATTTATAATATATGATCCAGATTAGTCAACTAATAAATTAGATAATAGTTATTATGTAAAAAAATAACAACTTGTAATCGAAAATATAACCGATTTGAGATGGAACAACTTAAGGCATTAATTGAATTGAACCAATTTCGATTCAATTAATGCCTAAGTTTAAAATCGTGATTACTTGAACCAAATCTAATTTTATATTTAAATTATAAATTTTTTTATTTTATAATAAAAAAATATCCTATATTTCAAGTAATGGAAATAAATTACAAATATTATATATGAATGATTAATTGTTTATATTTATTTTAAAAATTAATTGTTTATAGATGTTTACGTAAAAGACGGAGAAAATTTATCAAATGAATTTAAAAAAAAAACTTAAAACAAATATATTTTTTAAAAATAAAATAAAAAATTGAAAACAAAAATGGGAGGTTCTGTGCGGCACCTTAGTGTGCGACCACTAAGAATTTAAGTTAGAACATAAATTCTTATCTAAAGTAACTTCCAACCTAAATTCTTATTCAAAGTAAAATCCAACTTAAATTCTTATCCAAATGTTAAGAATTTTTAGTATAACCTAAAATGATATGGACAATATAAGAATTTCGGTTACAACCTAAATTTTTACTTATTTGGTAAGAATGTAGGTTATAACATAAATTTTTACTCAGTTTATAAGAATATTAGTTCTACCTAAATTATTAGGTAATTCAACCTAAATTATAAATAGAATTGTAAGAATTTATGTTAATATTTTTTAGCCCCACCTTAAAAGTTCTTCGTTTTTGCCGACAAAAAGTTAATATAAAAAAGGAAAATACAACCGATTCAAACTAAATTAAATGGAGGGTTTGAAAAATACAATAAATTCGAATTAACCGAGTCGATCTCGCATCTGGGCTTGGTTCTTGATGGTTGGTGGCTTCATCCAGTGGGCGTTGATTCCTGTCCATGACAACTTGGCTGACACTACGACGTAAGGACCCAACAGTGTCGGCCAGCTCATCATCATACACTTCGGGTCTAAAGACATTTCCCAAGGACCCAAAGCTGTGGTTTTCTTCGTTTTCCTTAATGAACCCAACTTCAGCAGCGGGCCTGGTCCAACTCCTGGGTTGAAAACTTATGAAGCTGACTTCATTTTTTCCAAGGAAAATCTTCTGGTTCTGTTTGTTTGGAATCTGGTAGGAAAGGGGATTTTATTTTCTGGGAAAACAAGTCCTATAACATCATCAACTGTCTGTTTGTATTTCGAAGGAAAATCTTCCCTATGCTTGGAATTCTTTTTAAAAAATTTACATTATTGTCAGAACCGGAGCCAAAAATTTATTTAAAAAGTGTCATTTTTAACGATATTTAGGGGTTAATTATTTAAAAAGTGTCATTTTTTATATACAAATTATATAATAAAAAAATTCTAAAAAATTGGGTGTCAACGGATACCCTATTCTTGTATGTGACTCCGCCTGTGATTATTATTTTTAGAATAAGAAAGGAGGCCGAAGCCATTACATTATATTCTCCTCAAGAGGATATATAGAAGACCCTAAAAATTCCTATGAATAATACCAAGAAGGTCTCGGGTAGGACATCAAGAGTAACAAGAGACCCTGTAGAAACGAAGTTATACTTGACACTAAAATCAGCCGCCATGTTAGCTTCACGACAAACGTGCACAAACTCGACCAATCAAACAGTCTCGAGCACGGAAGAAATAAACCGAACCAAAACACGAGGGCTCGAAAGATAAGACATCAGCATTATCAACCTACACAATCAAACGTTCAACTTCAACTAGCCCCATTTGTTTCTTTCAACGCTTTCCCATTTTCTAGTAAACTTTAACTTGTTTATATTTACGGGTAGGACTTGATTCGATTTTAAATATAGTCTAAGGTCATGTGACAACCCAACATCGAAACTTAAGAAACCAAATAAAAAAAATTAGCATATTTTTCTGCCAACTTTAACTTTAATTTCTTTGTTAGGTTTACCAAAACTGTACCACTTCAATTTTCAAGGGAATCCCTGTTTATTTTAATAACTATAACTTTAATTGCTAATATCTTCCCCTCTAGCCCTATGTGAGACATCTAGGGATGGACCGAGGAGGTTGGAGGGGGCGATCGCCCCCCTAAAAATTTAAAATTTTTATACGATTAAGAATTTTTTTAGAATTTTTCTTTGTATTTTTGTATTGAAAATTTATTCTAGTTCCCCAGAATTTTTATAAGTCTGCTCTTAAAAATTTATAAGTTCGCTCCTTAACCTAAAGTCTCGCGTCCGTCGTCGGAGACATCCATTGTCCCCCACCAAATCAAAAGTTCACTATCAAGTGTGTGTATATATATTTCTTGATTAAATTAGTTGTAATCACTCATTTTTACTTAAATATATTAATATTGCATGTATATTTATTATATGAATGTTACTAATATAAGGTGTGTGCATGTATAAGCTACGTGTACGTATTAGGGGCGTATGTATGTCACGTATGTATCTAGGGTATAAGCGTATGTAGATGTCATGTTAATTATACATATGATTATACGTACGTATACTAGAATATTATTAATTAATGATCGTATAATATAAAATATATATTTTCGTATGTACATGTACAGCTATTATAATTATTATTATTATTATTGGGCTGACTAAATGAAAAATTAAATATATATATTAAACCCAAGTAAAAAGTCCGAGTCCAATTACAAAATCCAATTACAAAGCCCGTTTGGCCCAAATCAAATCTATCTAATTACAATGTGCGGGGGAACTATGGGCCGTTGGATCAAGATCCGATCCAACGGCCACGATGCAATGAAGGTTAAAAATATCCGCCAGCGCGTACTCGCACGTATGGGACGCTCGAGTGCCACGCGCGTGGGTCCACGCCACGACGCGCTATTATCCCACGCGCGCGAAGATCCACGCGTTCGACTCGATCCATTTGCGGTGCTCCACGTGGCGAAATCGCCGTTTCATCGGATCGAGGCTTCATCCAGCCTATCGTTCTTCAAGCCATCTCGACCGCTTAGATCGATCCGATCGATCTAACGGTGAAAATGCGTCGGCCTCGGCGGAATGGCCACACCGCCACCACGCGCCGATATTCATCCCCGCGTTCGATTATGCCAAAGACAACAAGCAATTGTCGATCTAGAAAAGAAGATACAAGTTGCAACCAAAATACGAGATAGTGATATATATGAAACGGGTCATTGTAACGGGAGTTTTTTAGGAGGAGCGAGCAAGAAAAAAAAGAGAGAGTAATAACACAAAAAATGTAAAGCTTGTAAAACCGAAACTTGTAACCAAATAAGATAATCAAAAGGCAGATCCAAAGGTAATTTTTGTCCTTTTTTTTCTTACATGTTTTCATTTGCATGTACATACGAAAAAAAAAAAAAGAAGTAAAGTAAAGAAGTCTTACTGCTTTTGTCTGTGGGTCTTCCTTCCTCTCGTGACAAGCCTTTCGGCTTCTACAAGCCGGATCCGTGAACAAAGGGAGGGAAGACCCCTTGTGGTCTCGTTTTGGTCTAAAGAAAATATATTTTTGGGTTCGTATTTCTTAGATCTAGGGTAAATGAAAGGGGATCCTCTGAATCCAACCATGGATTCATATTGAGGACGACAAGAGGAAGGTTTTTGTGTATTTTGGGAGTCCACCGGCGCCGGTTAGCGGCGGCCGGCGAGCGAGAATACGGCGGCGGCACGGATTCTCGGGTTTCTCAAGAACATTTGAGAGAAAATATGAACGCTGGATATTTGAGAAACTGAAGAATGAAACGAAAATGGGGAAAACTTGGTTTCGGTCTGAAAATAGCCCTTATATAGATGTTATTATTTTACTAAATGGGTAAATTACACACTTAATCCCACCGCGTTTTCAATATTTTCATTTTTGTCTTGCCGCATGGTATAATCACAGTCCCAGTCCCCCTGAGTTTCCAAAAAGTCACAATTTAGTCACTAAATTACACCCGATCACCTTCAAATGGTAAAATTACGCCCTTAATCACCCCGTGTTTTTGAAATTTTCATTTTGAGTCTGCCCCTTGGTATAATTACAACTCTGGTCTTTGTAGGTTTTATTTGTTTTTCGATTTTGTCCCTAAATTACATGTTATTGCTCTTTAATTTCTGCCACTGATTTTCATTTTCCTTTCATTTCACCATATTTTCTTTGTAAATATTATTGTTCGAATTATACTCGTATATGTGGATATTATTTCATTTTATGTCTCCCGTATATGACTCATTTTATGTTTATATGTATATATATGTGTCAAGTATGATATTCGTTTTTATCTGGTTATTCATATCAAGCATATTATGTTTTAATTGGTTCGTACATACGACGATTCTCAGTATTTTATATGTGTGTGAGCTTTCTTATTTTTTAGGGCTACATGTTAGTATATTTACCCTTTTTTATGATATGTTGACCCGTATATGTTGAAATATGTTTTATTACCAGTATGCATGTCTTTTTGAAATATTTGTTCGTATATATATATTTATTCCTGCCTTATTATTTTGACATATGATAGTTGTTTTTATCTATTATTTAGAGTAATATGTATATATATACATGCTTTAGTCTAAAATATCATTCATGATAAATTAATGTTCTGGTATGTCAGTATTTACTATGTTTAAATGATTTGCCATGTTTTATGTTTTTGCCATTAAGATTGCATATCGAGATATAAATTGTTAATGCGGTGTCCTTTTATCCGAACGTAAACGGGCCATCGCGTAGTGATAGTGGTTGGGCGTTTATTCTCGGATAACGGGACCCTTAAAATGTATTCGCAATTATGACCGAAATTTAAAATGATCGTCACTTTAATCCGGAAAATCCAATATTAATAAAGCGGTAATTATTAAAGTACCAATTTTTTGGGCGGTGTGGGGGTGCTAATCCTTCCCCATCCGTAAATCGACTCCCGAACCCCGTCCTTTTGAATCTCTGTTTTGTGGTGTCCGGCCTACCTAAGTGGCCGGTGGCGACTCCATTTTTATGAGGTTTTTTGTAAACCCTGCGGAATAAATATTTTATATCCAAAATCCTTCGAAAACACCAATCGTTTTTTTATTTTAGCGAGACCTTCGCTACATTAGTATCATAAGTTGTAAATATTTTTTATAGTTTTTTTTATAATTTTAATACATATTTTACATTATAGACTTTTTGGGATGGATAAATGAGAAATTTAAAAACTGTATATATTTTATACAATAATATAAACTATAATATATATTTATAATTTTCTATAAAATTTTTAAAAAATATAGAAATTTATTTTTTTGTATATTTATTTGAATTTTTTAAAATAAAAATTTTATACAATTTTATAATACTTTTTTGTTATTTTTTAATTTTAAAGTTTTTTTTAGAATTATAGTTAAAATATTGTAAAAGTTACTGAATTATAGTTAGAATTAACATTTTATAGTATTTTTTATAAATTTTAATTTTTTTTTTCAGAATTTATCAAAAAAGCACCTCGAATTTAGAAAAAAAAAATCAAATTTCAGTCTCATTGAACCTAACAAAATGATATGACTATAATTCTGCATCTCACATAGTGCAAAAGAAAGCTCTTTATCTTCACCAATAATATAAACTATAATATATATATGAGAAAAACTTCAATACACAGTCTGTGTAAATTTTAGTTTACACAGACCTTTTAATTTTAGGGGTTAAGGATTTAGTTTAGGGTTTAAAGTTTAGGGGTTTGGGTTGTAGGATTTAGAGTTCAAGGTTAGCGTCTAAAATTTAGGGTTTAGGGTTTTGTTTTTTAAGGTTTAGATTTAATTTTGATTTATAGTGTAAATACACAGGCTTGTGTAAAATTAATTTTACACAGCTTGTGTATCAAAGTTTTACCCTATAGATATATATTTGTGCATCAAGCTGTAGGGTACATGTTGGTAATTAAATTAGAAAAAATTGAATGTCAGATCTTCATTAAGTATAGATGCCCAATTGATGTTAAAGTTCATGCCTAATTGGTACTTCCTTCGTCCATTCAATATCTCCCTTTAGTGTTTTAAAATTATCCCACTAAAATGTTTCATTGAAAAAATTAACAACTTTTATAAGATATATTGTCCTTTATACACTTTCTTTAGTTTCTCAACAAATAAAATTTAACTTTTCAAAGATAAAATTACCGTTTTAATTATTTTACATCATATTTCTTACACATTTTTTTAAAACTGCGTAAAAGTCAACAAAGAACATATTAAATGAGACTGAGGGAATATATGATAAATTATAAAATGTCAGTTCAAAAGAATGTTATTCGGAATGTTAATTACTACTTGGAGTGAATGTTGGTCGTCTAATATGACCAAATTGTTCCCTACATATCACAACAATAGTTGACAACTTGTATTATCAGTATTATATGGTGTACATTTTAAACTCTTAATCAAGAACAAATACACGATTTTATGTTGAGATACAAATGTTTAAGAAGTTATATAAAAAAATGCAAGAGTTCGAAATTACACAATATTAACATTTTTAATAACAATACAAAGAAAATTCTTAAATTATATGAACATTTGAAATTTCCAGTGAATATAGCTGTCCTCTAGCACTTCCTCGATTTATCCGAACTCTTAATTAAATGCTTTTTTAACAAAAAAAAAAATCAAAACCAATGCCCCAGTTGTGCACTATCATTAATTAAAAGATTTTGTTAGTGGGAGCACTGTAAAAGAATTAAAGGGTGGTCGAAAAAAAGGTTTAAATGGCATAAGATTCTCCCCAAGAAATTCATGTTTTAATTAATTAAATGCCTTCCTTGACATTCTAATACAAGTTAATAAATAAAAAATAATTTGTCATTTAAAATGAAACACACAATGTAATGGGTATGCATAGTTATAGAAATGGACAAAAATGGTATCTTTTCGGGGGTTTTTATATCCAACACTAAAAAAATTAAATTCTAAATCTTAACTTTAAATTTTAAATCCTAAAAAAATACACCATACCATTAATTTCCTGAACTCTACCCTAAACACTAACCTTAACCAGAAATCATAAATCTAATTTTTTAGTGTAGGACATAGAAAGGGACAGATGATTTCTATTCTATAGAAATGCAACAAAAGTATATGCACTTAAAAATTTTAAAATGTTTTGTTATTTATATCATATTAGATAGAGAATAAATGCAAGTATTTTGGGGAATAATGTAAACCCAAACAATGCTTTGAGTTTTGGGGGACGTTGGGGTATATTTTCGAATCTACGACAAATTTTACAGTGCATGGGAAAGTTGCCACCTACAGTTGGCGATTTGGGAGAAGACGTCATCTGCATGTGACGATTTTCCCTTGATTTTGTCCTGAATCGATAAAAAAATATTAAACTATTACAAGTCAAGCGGAAGTGGAATTTGCCGTAGATTTCAAAATATCCCCTAAGGTGCCCTATTTTTCCAAATATTTAATCTATTTGGATTATTTGCCCAAAGCTACCGAATATATTTGCATATAGAGACTACGTAGTATTAGATAAATGAAAATAAAATTTTATCATATAATTTTATAATAACTCATTAAAAAAATCGTTACTTAGGGTCTAAACACATGATTAACAGATTTAATTACAAATCATTTACCATTTCATCTAAGATTATGTATTGAATAAATTTTAATAAATATTTTTATATAAAATAGTTTAAATTCACTCGTAACGTAACATGAGTATAATAAAATCTAATAATTATGAAAGCAAAATCATACCGATAATACTTTAAAGTTAGAGGAGCTATAGCAAATATATTTGGCCGGTTAACCAAGCTGCTCATCTTTATTCGTCATATTTCCTTAGGTCATGGGTTCTAAATTCAATAGAAATACCCCTTTCTTCCTCTAGAGTCTCTTTTTTCCCTCCCCTAAGATTGAAATTATGCTTTGTCTAAAGTTATAGTAGCTATATGTAACACAAGTATGCCATAAAGGCTCCATATATGCTATAAAATGAAACAAATGGCCTAACTATTTAGTGGATTCCATATATATATATATATATCATTGGAAATGTAAGCATATTATGCCTTAATAAGAGTTGAAATTCCTTTTTCAAGAAATATCTGAATTAAAAAAGTTTATACCTTTAACTACAATATTCTCTTGACAAGATTGGTCCGTTTTCATGTCAGTCGAGCATATGTTTTATTACCCTTTGTAGCTTGTACCTGTCTTATTTGTTTTTTCTTTTATTTAGAAATATGTTTCGATTTTTGGTTGATTGAATTGGGCTGCTTTTCCAGTATTGAATAGTAAGTGAAATTCAGTACATAAAATGATAGTAGCAATTACGTTTAGGAATCCAACTGTTGTCTGTAATTTGCTGCATTTGCAATTGCATCAAATCATTATGTTTTGGAAAGCTGATTTCATGCGTCTGAAGAATGAAGAATCATTACCACAAGAAAACATGTCAGGCTGTGTTGGAATCAAGGATTGGCATTCTATATCTGGAAAATATGAGTTATATACATATAAAGTGGAGATTAGTCTCAGAATGTTACACATGGGGTGGAACATCCTGGTAATGTCCACTACCGACGGTCTCAAATTAGCTACCTCAATGGGACAGAACCCTGAATCATTGGAAACTATGGAAAAGAAGGAACATAAGTTGATGGAAATGAGCTGATGTTTCTCAAAGTTGACTGCGTAACAATTCCCATGGTACATCTATTCATGTAGGTGGAGAATATTTTCATCATCGAGCCAACTGCTGATATCCCTTTAGACCCATTCGAGTAAACATATGAGGGACTTCTGACTCTATGAACCCTCTAGCGACTCTTAGCAATGTCTGGAAGACAAAACTTTTTACCTAAAACAATATCAATTGTTGAAAGTGCGATTGGTTATCTGACAAACAACATTTTATATACTCTTTTAAAAAAAGTCAACAAATCCGAAAACGATGTTTTCTTCTTCCCCATAAATGATTTATATGCCATAGGTCATGGGGTCAAGTTTCACAATGTGCAAACTTTTCAATTTCCATGGTAGGTGGATACTTGCACTATATGGACTCGTTAAGGCTCTTAACATTTTAGGTTAGTTTTTCGTGTTTTTTTTACAATTATTGATATTTATTTTATAAGTATCGATATTTGCGATGCTTGTCCAAAAACACAAAAAATTCGTGATGGCATGTGTGTGGTTCGTGGGTTTATTCCCACGTTTCTCACCTCCCTCAATCTTTAGTTACCTACGTAAATTGCATGAAGGTTCGTGGGTGGTTTTGCCATTCCAAATATGGGAGTTAAGGGGCATTAACGGTAATTATTGTTGGTTTTTGATGGTGAACCAACACTATAAATACCCCATTAGCCTAAGGTCCTTAAGCATCAAATACAAGAATCACATATTCCATCTAAGTAAGTTTTGAGTGCTTAGAAGATCCTTGGCATTTTAGTTTCCGTGTTGTTCGAAATATTTTTGACGGTGGTTGGAGGCGTTGTTACGGTAGTTCGAGGAATCCGACGGTGGTTTAACGTGCTTGACGGTGGTGTAACCGCATCTCAATTTGGCATACGATTTTGACAATGGCTGGAGGTATTTATGAATTTTGATCCTTCCGCTACGTTTTGCTCGATTTATGCTTACAATTCGACCTAAAATGTTATAAAAAAGTCTAACATTTTAAATTCTAAACAAATTTCGAAACTTACCGTCTTTTATCCGTAGTTACGAAAGATTTTGAATGAGGCACAAATTTATCTTAAAAAAAGCTTTTTTAGTAAGTGCTTGAAATACAGGAATCTAATTTATTTTACACTAACCTAATGTTGTATTTATTAATTAAAAAAACACTTCTTTCCTATGTCAAGCCTAGAATTTCTTTTCATCCATAGGGTTATTCTATTTATTTTGTTTTCTCTTGATGTTTTCGTCAGTTGAAAAAAAGGACCATTCCTCTTTTTGGACCATTTATGCAGTTTGGCGCAGTCATTTTGATATATTGCATGATAAAATCTTTTCTAATAAGGATAAACATTAAACGATCAAAATCATACTGAGAAGGAAAGATGAGTTTAAATTCTTTAAATCCAAATAATTAAACATAAAATGATTTATTCTAATATGGGGCAACAGAACGTGAAATATTGATCATAAATTCGTTCTAATGAATATATAGAGAAAAAAAAAACACACACACACAAGATCGATTAAGTGTTGGGCATAGTATTAAAACTATGGGTGATTCTAGACACGTGTAATAGGTGTGACCGCACAGGGTCCCAGAAAAACAAGAGACTAAAATGAATTAAATTAAATATTTACAATAAAAAATTAGTTATGAACTAGTGGTAAAACACATGAGAAAAATAAAATGTTTTTATACTTTATAAATTTTGGGTCATATTATACTTATTTTTATTATACTACGCACACAACAAATAAATAAAGAATTATTTATTTTTTAAATTGAAGACCCCATTTTAATAAATTAAATATGACCTCTAAATCTTTAAATCACCCTCAATTAAAACACATTGTATTAGAGACAAAATAAGAAACTTCAGGAGGGTCCAAATATAAATAGTTTTACATAAAACATCGGAGCTTCATCTTTTGTATCAATTATTATAATTACATGGATTGATTTTTGTATATCATCAAATGTTTTGGACATTTTTAATTGGACATTCTGGTGGACAAATTTTAACATTGTGAACTCTTCGGCTCGGGTTTATGATATTACAGAGGCATGACCTCCCAACAAACATGTAGTTCTGTCTATACAATGTACTTTCAAAGAAAAAAAATTAAATTTAAGCCCTAATTCAACACCGATATCTTTTAAAAAAACAGTCTCGAATCGTAAATATAAACGAATTAGAGATATCAATGTTTAGGACCTTAAAAATATATATTTGTATACGTTCTACTTGTACATGGCTCTTTACGGATTCTCTTGGAAAGGAACCAAAGTGTGGTGTAGGACGTGTACACTAGAACGAGTCAAATGACAAATTTTTTCGCGTTATTGGCTTATGTAAGAGATAGAAGTTGGCCACAAGTTTTAAAGCTGTTCAATGTCCAGGACAAAAATTGAACTTTAGACCACCATTGATTAAGGTATAAGAAACTTGTACAACCTCACCTAAGCACCCCCCCCCCCGGTTTTTCCCATTAGCCATTGCCATAACCTACACCCTTGTCCTTGTAATACTCAGAAAACATTTGCTCCAAACTTACCTTTCTTTCTTCTTCTTCATCTTCTTCTTGTCGGATTTCGGAAATTTTCTTACATTTCGTACTTCACTCACAAACTCATACATGTATTTATATCGAGCGAGCTACTCTTTGGCTGTGCTAACCACATATTGACTGTTTCAAATTTCAATTCATAGTTACGAAAATAAAGGAACTGGAAATCCGTTGAGTATTTTTCTCTAATCAATATATATTATCTCCATAAGATAAAGCCATGTCATCTAATCCTTAATCCATATAAGTATGAGTGTTAAGAATAGATAATCACTCATCTCTTATCTTTTGATTCTTTCAAAGCTGTGTGTGTGTGTGTTTTTTTTTATTTCATGGAGTATTATAGCAAGGAAGTTGAAGGCAAGAGAGTTCATGACAATTTTAACAAGAGTATGGCGGCGGCGACTGCGGTGCCCAAGTGTATATGGGTGCCGTATCCTGTTATCATCGGCGCTGGTCCGTCGGGTCTAGCCACCGCCGCTTGTCTCAAACAAAGAGGCATCCCCAGTTTGATCCTCGAAAGGGAAAACTGTATCGCTTCGCTGTGGCAGCTGAAAACCTACGATCGTCTCCGCCTTCATCTTCCGAAGCAATTCTGTCAGCTACCGTTCATGCCGTTTCCCGATAGTTTCCCGACGTATCCTACGAAGAAACAGTTCATGGCTTATCTGGAGTCGTATAGGGACCAATTTGGTCTAGAACCGGTTTTCAACAGCACCGTCGTGAGTGCCGAATTCGATCGGCGATGCGGGTTTTGGCGGGTTAAGACATCGGGGCTGAAACAGGAGGAAACAGAGTATGTGTCGAGGTTTTTGGTCGTGGCCACCGGGGAGAATGCGGAGGAAGTGATGCCGAAGATCGATGGAATGGATGATTTTGGTGGGCCGATACTTCACTCGAGCGCGTACAAAAGTGGCCGATTGTTCCGAGGGAAAGATGTTCTGGTGGTCGGGTGTGGGAATTCCGGCATGGAGGTTAGCTTGGATCTCTGCAACTGTGAAGCTCGCCCGTCACTCGCCATTAGAGGCTCGGTGAGCATGATCTTATTGGCAGACCGTTATTTAAATCCATGATCATAGCAAATCGATCTTTATATTTATACATATATGTTCATTGTCATCCTCTTTCTCATGCAGAAATATTATTATTTTTAAATTAAAATCCTGCATCCGTTCTTGTTATGTCAACTCAGAATCTAAAAAGATATATAAATGCATATGTGAGGATGTGGGGGCTAATGTTATCGTCTCATCTTTTTTTATATCTTTAGCAGCACTTTTCTTTTTTTTTAAAGGCCCTTTGATTGCAGGTGCACGTCTTGCCTCATGAGATGCTAGGCATATCAACTTTCGGATTGTCCATGTGGTTGCTCAAGTGGTTTCCCGTTCACCTCGTCGACGGGTTCTTACTTTTCGTGTGCCGCTTCACTCTCGGAGACACAGAGAAGCTCGGCCTCCGTCGTCCCAAGATCGGACCTCTCGAACTCAAGAGCCGATCCGGCAAAACACCTGTTCTGGATGTTGGGACACTGGCCAATATCAGGAGTGGAAACATTAAGGTAATTCCGTTGAGTCTTGTAGGACTACAAAAACGACAAAACTCACTCATCTAATAAAATTAAAACTAATTTATTTATGCAATGTGTATATAGGTCTATCCGGGAATAAAGCGAATAACATACCATGCCACGGAATTTGTAGATGGGACAAAGGAGAATTTCGATGCCATAATCTTGGCCACCGGTTACAAAAGCAATGTACCACAATGGTTAAAAGTAATTATACTCAATTCCCTTCATTTTTCAAGTTTTTTATTCAATCTCGAAATTTAAACTATCGATTCAATCGATCGAACCTATCAATACTAACTTTTTTCAAATTATTTAAAACGTGATTAGGATGAAGATTTGTTTTCAGACAAAGATGGTATGCCACGGGAGCCATTCCCGAATGGTTGGAAAGGTGAATGTGGACTGTATGCCGTTGGGTTTACAAAGCGTGGCTTGCTGGGTGCCTCTTTCGATGCTAAAAAGATAGCCGAAGATATTGCACTTCTATGGAAGGCTTATTAGTCCGAATCGGAATTTAGTCGCATTATGTGACTACCGAACATTAAAAGATTCTAACTATAAAAGTATAACAACCTAATATTATCATTGCTTTAAATGGTGTTTGTCAATTAGGTTAGAATCTGGAACCACTTAGCTTTCTAGTTTTTTTTTTGCTTTTGCTTTTTTTGGAGCAAAATATTGATCTTCATCGTTGTGAATATCTTGTAAATATCTCAGTTTTTCCATAGCTAAATAATTTTTCTAGACTAGGGTTTGCTGGTCCATCATTACTTTATATTTTGCCAAAAGTGATATTTTATGTAATAAAATTTCATTTACGGAAAACAATTACATGTTATTCTTTATAGTAAGTTGTCTTCATAAACCGTAAATTATCCTTTGATAATTATTAAAACTTACAAACCCTAAAAGGACCACGAGATATAAATATATTATTTATTCATAAAGTGATTCAGAATAATTTAGGGAAAGAACCCAATAAGTGGTCTAGGTAAAAAAGGATGATGTTCATCCTAAAAACTCGAATTCAAATCACTTTGTGTGTAGATATTGTCAAATGGTTAAGAACATGTATAAACATATACTACATTTTAATCACTTTAAGACTATAAAAAATAATTTAGGGACAGATGGGAAAAATAAATTACTTTTTAAGATGATAAAAAGTTCCTATGTTACTTGTCCCAAAAAAGTTCCTATGTCGTATTACAGAACATAAATATTTTTCATCTTTTTTGGTGTCTTTTTTATGTCCCAATATTAAAAAAATAAAATTTTAAGTCTTAACTCTAAATTCTAAATCATAAATTCTAAATTTTAAATCTTAAAAAATACATTTATACCCTAATCCTAAACTTCAACCTCAAACATCAAGCCCTAAACCTATTTTTTAATGTGAGACATAAATAAACACAATAAAGCGGCAGTGAATTTCTATTTGGTATTATATTTGCAAGTTATAACCCTTTTTCCGTTAGTTCTACAAGTAATAATTTAAATTAAATTTTTAGTATATTTTCATAGTGAACAGCTTTAGTATATACATAATAAAAAAGTTGGACCACCCATAATCTATGCACACTCCATGCAATTCTTCACCACATATTGTTCCATGTCAACTCTTCACCACATATTGTTCCATGTCAACTCTTAGCTGGGGTCTTCATTGTGTTTATAACAATTATTCGTTAAGGAAAGAAAGAATAAAGGTATTGGAGGAAAGCTCACTAGTCACTTGCATGCACTTATAATACCTGTTGTATCACATTATTATTATTATTTGATGTGGATCTGTGTTTAGAGACCGTAGCTGTCCTTTACTTAACAATGTTGTCTTAAAAATTTAAAACTTAATTGTATAGTTAAGCGTGCAGTATGAATGACCACTACATCTAACACTTGGTTTGTATCACATTCATTAATAGCATCAAATATATAATGAATTTATATTTAATACACCGCGGTAAAAATGAAAAATTTTTATAAGTATCTTAATTTTCGGATTTAGAGGTTTAATTTAATGTTTAGAATTTAAGGTTTATGGTTATAATTTAAAAATAGTGATTAGAATTTAAGGTCTAGAGACTATAGATTTATGGTCAAATTATAGCTTTGATTTATGGTCGAATTCTACTTCTGGTCTTAATGTGTTGAAATTTGAGATTTTATTCAAGTATTTTTTTGTAAATTACATATTTATTTTATAGTTTATATTCAAGATTCGTGACTATTCATATATTTTAATTTGATATAATTTAATTTTTTTATAAAATAAATGAATTTAAAAAAATCTTTAAATATAAAATTAAAACGATTAGAAATAATTAAATATAACAAAAGTATATTTAATTACAAACAATTTATGCAATATTATAAAAATAAATATCAAAGCAACTTGGGAAAAACAAAAAGAAATATGATGGAAGAATTATAATAAAACAATCAATTTATTTGAGGAGCAAAAATAAAGTTTCTTTATTAAAAAAATTTAAATTTTATAAAAATATAATTAAATATTCCACCAAACAAACTTGGGAAATCAATATCGACATCAAAATCTTCCTTGCTATTTGTAAAATCCGGCTAAGGACCAGCGACATCGGCCTACTAATTATTACTTGCTGCCCCCATTGATTTTAATTAAACCTCTCCATTAATATAATTCCATATTTCCATTAATATATTTCCATCTTATTTCTTCTGATTTGAACGGAAAATAATATTTTGATGACATAAGTTGGAAATCGAAATTCAACAAAAATTATTTTCTTGAGAGAGAACATAGGCCGATACTTAAATTTCAGTAACCTTAAGAGTATTACGCTCAACAAGTACTGTTGAATATTACTAACGATGAACAACATTGAACACCATTAAATTAATTAATAAAGATTAAAAATTTAAAAGATTTAACATATAATTATAGATTATTTAAACATATAATTATAAACTATTTAAAATAAAATATTAATTGATTATTTTCTATATAAATATATATTTTTTATATTTTTTTTAAATTAATTGGATCAAATACCAACATTAGTCAATTTAAAAAATAAAACTCAAAATCGTAAACCCTAAATCCTAAACTCTAAATCCTAAACTCTAAATCCTAAACTTAAAACCCTAAACCCTAAACCCCAAACCCTAAACATGAAATCCAAAATCATAAACCCTAAACACTAAACACTAAACCCTGAACTATAAACTATAAACCCTAAACTCTAAATTTGAATATTGTGTTTAGGTTTTAGTGTTTAGGGTTTATGGTTTAGTTGTTGGTATTTGATTCAATTATTTTAAAAAAATTAACAAAAATTATATATATGTGTAATCACTCATTTTTTGTCCGGGTTTTAGTATTTTTAGTATTGTTGTAATAATATTATTAATCTAAAAAAAAGTAAAAAAAATAAATAATAAAAAAAGGGGAGGGGAGTGGAGCACAAAGCTCCACGTTACCCTCCTCACCCCTATAAATAGGGAAGCAGCGGCAAGAAGCAAAAAACGGCAGCAAAGCAAAAAAAAATTGAAATTGGCAGCAAGCCAATTTGAATCGGCATAAGGGCTAGCCGAATAAGGGAGCTTAGGCTCCCGGCTAGCCCAGGATCGGGGCAGTGTCCTCGGTCCTAGTCGGTTCGATCGGAGTCTTATTTTAGGTCCGATCTAGTTAATATTTTTGGAGAGGTCGTGGTAGATCTCGGTGGGGTTCGTCATTCGAACTCCTAGTTAGGTATATTTTCTTTCCTTTTTATTTATGTTGTAATTTTTATATTTTAATGAAGTAGTAGTTAATTTATAATTGTGTTTTTAATTTGTATGTTTATCTATGTTTTAGATTAGTATGCTTTAAATTTATGTTTTATATTATTGTTTTATTTATGTTAGATATGTTTTTATTTATAAGTTAGATTAATATTTATGTATGTATGTTTTAGATTATTATTTTATTTATGTTAGATATGTTTTTATTTATGTGTTAAATTAATAGTTATGTATGTATGTTTTAGATTAGTATTTTATTTATGTTATGTTAGTATTTCATTATGTTAGTATTATTTTATATTTTTTATCGCAAGGTATTTATTTATATTTGTCATGTTTTTTAAGTTTGCATAACGAACATATATTTTTTGTCAATGCGGTGCCCTTTTATTCGAGCGTAAATGGGGCTAGTATCAGGCGTAGTGATAGTGGTTGGACGTTTACTCTCGAATAACGGAGCCTTTAAAATTTACTCGCACTTATAATCAAATTTTAATTTAATCGTCACTTTAATCCGGAAAGTCTAATATTAATAAAGCGGTAATTATTAAAGTACCAATTTTGGGCGGTGTGGGGGTGTTAATCCTTCCCCATCCGTAACCGACTCCCGAACCCATCAATTTGAAATCTTTGGTTTTCTACGGTGTCCGGTCCACCTTGAGTGGCCGGTGGCGACTCCAATTTTAAATAAAACACGAGTTTTCTAAAATCCCACGCGGAAAACAACATTTTCCAAAAAAAAATAAACTTTCATTTTTTTAGCGAGAAAAAACATCGCTACAGATGGCGACTCCGCTGTGGATATTTTTGTTTTTTAAAAACAAATGAGAGTCGAGCTTTTTTCAAATAATTACCGCTTTATTAATATCAAAAATTTCGGATTAAAGTGACTATTAAAGTAACATTCGGTTATAATTGCGCGTTTATTTTAACGCATTTAAAATATGGCATATAAACCCGTTTTTAAGTGGGGGGAAAATGCTAATGCTTTCGTGGAGATATCGTTCTCCCGTATGGGCCTAGCAAGTACCTTCGGGGCTCGAGTACCTTATACTTTCGTGAGGATATCGTTCCTTCGTATGGATATAAGCGAATGGGTCCCCCTGAGTTGAACCCGGTTGAAAGGAACCTATAATGGGTGATGACCGGGGGCCTTGCTACTCTTAGTAGAGGACAGCGAGGACAATTCGGGTACCTCTTAGCACCAAAACTGCATATAGTGAGCCATAGGAGCCAACCCTTTAAAGCCATGTGAAAACTCTGTCCGATTAGTGGTCACCTTATTTAGGCTCTGGTGCCTTGTTTCTTGTTTATGTACAGTTTTTATTACTCTATTTTTGTTATATTTATCATTTGTTTTATTTAATCATTTTATTTGATACTAACTCGTTACATTTTATTCTCATCGCATTGATTTCACCTGCATCATGGCACAACATCATCACAATCTTAATTTTGCATTGCATTGATTTAGGACACATTTCGCATGCATTCATTTTCAGAATAATAAAACTAATCCTCGGGTTGCCCCATTAAATACAACGAAGATGGTCGATCTAGCACCTTACAAAGCCTTTTACAAAAGTTTGGTCTTGGGGCATGTCCAAAAGCAACTGCACATCTTTTACAAACATTATGCCTATAACAAGGCCTCAGTTAGGGGGTATTATTTGCCAAGGTCCAGCCTTCATTGTCGAGTCAAACTCTTGCATCTTCGACCACAGTCTGCAAAATTGCACCCAATCCAAAAATAATAATAATAAGCTGCCATGAACCAACACACAATTTATAAACTCAACCTAGGGGGCAACAGAATCCACACTCAAAGTGTCAAATTCAAGAACAGTTTCAGACGATGGTATAAGGATGAATAAAATGTTGGGGCATGCATCCAAATGACTGATTGAACCCAAGTTGAGGTTGGGGCACCGTCACATACAAAAAAACCAAGATCCTGAAAGGACCAGTGAGGAGTCAGGGGCATCCCATTGAGGGCCAAAAAAATCATATCACATTCATGCATTTAGTTGCATTCATCATTTTTTCGTACATCTATGTTCAGTGCATACATCGAAGTCACCATGCATTTAGGCATAAAATTCATGCATTTTTGCTTACAAAAAGGTTCAAAAAGAGACCGAACATCCTCAACCGTGGGGGCAACAACATGACGACCAACCTTAGTCTTAGAGGAGGCCAAACACAAAGAGGATGCTGAAACATCAATAAAAGGTAACAGTGGCAAAATTTTTTGAACATTTACTGATTTATGTTTTTTTCATCGTAGGTCATACCTCTCCCCCAGTAGAGCAACAGAAGTAGACTTTTCCAGATCTTGCCTTCGTCATTATTGATAGGCCAACAATTTTCAGATTCTGTCTTGTTTTTCTGCTGACGGTGCAACCAGACCTAATTTTCCTCAAGTCTTACTTCTTTGTATAGTTCAAGAAAAAAGAAAAATTACCAAAAAAATAGAGTTGAAAAAAAATCAGAAAAAAAAATTAGAAAATAATTCAAAAAAATTAAAAAGTCGAAAAAATAAAAAAAGTAAAAGTGAAGAAAAAATGAATGGAATGAAAAATCAAAAGAAATTTTATCAACTTTCATCGCCCGATCTAGTTCATCCGCTGATGGAATGGCCAGGTCCAAGCTTCCGTCGCCCTCAGATCCCGCTCTCCGCTGATGGTGTAGCCGGTTCCAGGTCGTCATTATCAAATCTTGCTCTCCGCTGATGGAGTTGCTAGGTCCAAACTCTCGTCGTCCTCTGATTCTGCTCTCCGCTGATGGTGTAGCCGGTTCTAGGTCGTCATTGTCCAATCCAGTCCTCCGCTGATGGAGTGATTGGGTCCAAGCTCTCGTCGCCCTCAGATCCTGCTCTCCGCTGATGGTGTAGCCGGTTCCAGGTCGTCATTGTCCAATCCAGTCCTCCACTGATGGAGTGACCGGGTCCAAGCTCCCGTCGTCCTCTGATCTTGCTCTCCGCTGATGGTGTAGCCGATTCCAGGTCGTCATTGTCCAATCCAGTCCTCCGCTGATGGAGTGACTGGGTCCAAGCTCCCGCCGTCCTCTGATCTTGCTTTTCGCTGATGGTGTAGCCGGTTCCAGGTCGTAATTGTCCAATCCAGTCCTCCGCTGATGGAGTGACCGGGTCCAAGCTCCCGTCGTCCTCTGATCCTGCTCTCCGCTGATGGTGTAGCCGGTTCCAGGTCGTCATTGTCCAATTCGGTCCTTCGCTGATGGAGTGACCGGGTCCAAGCTCCCGTCGTCCTCTGATCCTGCTCTCCGCTAATGGTGTAGCCGGTTCCAGGTCGTCATTGTCCAATCCAGTCCTCCGCTGATGGAGTGACCGGGTCCAAGCTCTCGTCATCCTCTGATCTTGCTCTTCGCTGATGGTGTAGCAGGTTCCAGGTCGTCATTGTCCAATATAGCTCTCCGCTGATGGAGTTGCTAGGTCCAAGCTCCCGTCGTCCTCTGATCCTGCTCTCCGCTGATGGTGTAGCAGGTTTTAGGTCGGCATTATCAAATCTTGCTCTCCGCTGATGGAGTTGCTAGGTCCAAGCTCCCGTCGTCCTCTAATCCTGCTTTCCGCTGATGGTGTAGCCGGTTCCAGGTCTTCATTGTCCAATACAGTCCTCCGCTGATGGAGTGACCGGGTCCAAGCTCCCGTCCTCCTCTGATCCTGCTCTCCGCTGATGGTGTAGCCGGTTTTAGGTTGGCATTATCAAATCTTGCTCTCCGCTGATGGAGTTACTAGGTCCAAGCTCCCGTCGTCCTCTGATCCTGCTCTCCGCTGATGGTGTAGCCAGTTCCAGGTCGTCATTGTCCAATCCAGTCCTCCGTTGATGGAGTAGCCGAGTCCAAGCTCTCATCGTCCTCAAATCTTGCTATCCACTAATGATGTAGCCGGTTCCAGGTCTTCATTGTCCAATCCAGTCCTCCGTTGATGGAGTGGCCGGGTCCAAGCTCTCGTCGTCCTCAAATCTTGCTATCCACTAATGGTGTAGCCGGTTCCAGGTCGTCATTGTCCAATCCAGTCCTCAGCTGATGGAGTGACCGGGTCCAAGCTCCCGTCGTCCTCTGATCCTGCTCTCCGCTGATGGTGTAGCCGGTTCCAGGTCGTCATTGTCCAATCCAATCCTCCGCTGATGGAGTGGCCGGGTCCAAGCTCCCGTCGCCCTCAGATCCTGCTCTCCACTGATGGTGTAGCCGGTTCCAGGTCGTCATTGTCCAATCCAGTCCTCCGCTGATGGAGTGGCCGGGTCCAAGCTCCCGTCGCCCTCAGATCCTGCTCTCCGCTGACGGTGTAGCCGGTTCCAGGTCGTCATTGTCCAATCCAGTCCTCCGCTGATGGAGTGACCGAGTCCAAGCTCCCGTCGTCCTCTGATCATGCTCTCCGCTGATGGTGTAGCCGGTTCCAGGTCGTCATTATCCGATCCAGTCCTCCACTGATGGAGTGGCTAGGTCCCAGTTGCTGCTGTCCTACTTATCCGCTGATGGTGTAGTAGGGTTCCAGTTAATATTTTTGTTTCTCCAACTTTACTGATTTTCAAGTTTTCTTTATTAATGTTGTAGCTAGAAAACAAAGAAAAAAGAAAAAAAAGAAAAAAAAAGAAAAAAGAAAAATAAAAATGAGCTTTCAACCAAATTCTGATCATGCCTCTTCGTCAGAGTCGTAGCTTGATCACTTAAAAAAAAGAGAGAAAAAAGAGAAAGAGAAAAAAAGAAAAAGAAAAAATAAGAAAAAAGCATAGAAAAAGGAAAAAAAACAAAAAAGAGAGAAAAATTGTCAGTTTTCTGATCTTGCCTCTTCGTCAGAGTTGTAGCTGGATCAGACATCAGAACTTTCACCTATCGGTCTTGGCTCCTCGTCAGTGTTGCAGCTGGATCGAATTTTGTAGACCCTGCCTCTTCGTCAGTGTTGCAGCTGGGTCGAACTCTCTTTAGGTATTAGCTTATTACCAATAATGTAGCAAGTAGAACTCGGTTTGGCTTCCTCAACAAACAACCCCCATTTTGAAGGCTTTGCTTCATGAGAGTGACAAGGTGGATCAACCAAAACAAGAAAGAAGACATGCGCTGAAGAGAATGAAGATCTACCAAAGAAAGAAGACGCGTCAAAATGAGAGAAGTTTAGCCAGATAAGACAAAAATGAGTGCTTTTGATCTTTGCTTTGTTCTCGTTTCACAAGAACAAGCAAAGAGGGGCAACTGTAATCACTCATTTTTTGTCCGGGTTTTAGTATTTTTAGTATTGTTGTAATAATATTATTAATCTAAAAAAAGTAAAAAAATTAATAATAAAAAAAAGGGAGAGGGGAGCACAAAGCTCCACGTCACCCTCCTCACCCCTATAAATAGGGAAGCAGCGACAAGAAGCAAAAAACGGCAGCAAAGCAAAAAAAAATTGAAATTGGCAGCAAGCCAATTTGAATCGGCATAAGGGCTGGCCGAATAAGGGAGCTTAGGCTCCCGGCTAGCCCTGGATCGGGGCAGTGTCCTCGGTCCTAGTCGGTTCGATCGGGGTCCTATTTTAGGTCCGATCTAGTTAATATTTTTGGAGAGGTCGTGGTAGATCTCGGTGGGGTTTCGTCGGGGTTCGTCATTCGAACTCCTAGTTAGGTATATTTTCTTTTCTTTTTATTTATGTTGTAATTTTTATATTTTAATGAAGTAGTAGTTAATTTAAAATTGTGTTTTTAATTTGTATGTTTATCTATGTTTTAGATTAGTATGTTTTAAATTTATGTTTTATATTAGTGTTTTATTTATGTTAGATATGTTTTTATTTATAAGTTAGATTAATATTTATGTATGTATGTTTTAGATTATTATTTTATTTACGTGTTAAATTAATAGTTATGTATGTATGTTTTAGATTAGTATTTTATTTATGTTATGTTAGTATTTCATTATGTTAGTATTATTTTATATTTTTTATCGCAAGGTATTTATTTATATTTGTCATGTTTTTTAAGTTTGCATAACGAACATATATTTTTTGTCAATGCGGTGCCCTTTTATTCGAGCGCAAACGGTACCAGTATCAGGCGTAGTGATAGTGGTTGGACGTTTACTCTCGAATAACGGGGCCTTTAAAATTTACTCGCACTTATAATCAAATTTTAATTTAATCGTCACTTTAATCCGGAAAGTCTAATATTAATAAAGCGGTAATTATTAAAGTACCAATTTTAGGCGGTGTGGGGGTGTTAATCCTTCTCCATCCGTAACCGACTCCCGAACCCATCAATTTGAAATCTCTGGTTTTCTACGGTGTCTGGTCCACCTTGAGTGGCCGGTGGCGACTCCAATTTTAAATAAAACACGAGTTTTCTAAAATCCCACGCGGAATACAACATTTTCCAAAAACAATAAAACTCATTTTTTAGCGAGAAAAAACATCGCTACAATATGAAAATAATTTAATTAATATTTTATTTTAAATAATTTATAATTATATGTTTAGTCTTTGAATTTTTTAATCTTTATTAATTAATTTAACGGTATTCAGCGGTGTTCATCGTTAACAGTGTCCAACGGTACTCGTCGAGCGTCGTAGAATTTTCCATTAAAATAACTTCAAATTCGAAATTTTGAACTGGTTTCGATACTACAGGTTGAGTTTCGATACTCACAGGTTGAGTTTCGATACTCACAGGTTGAAATTAGTAAAATGACTTGTTTAGGCCTTTTAATTGTTATAATTTGTATCTTGGTCTATAAGATTGTTCTGCATTGTAAATTAGTCCTCCGATATTAATAAAATGCTTGAATTTATGTTTGATTGTCTGGTTTAAGTTTCTATCGATTAGGTCTTTGCTCTGGTTATCTATTGTAACACCTTTGGACTAGTTTACGACTGAACCAAGTTTGGGGTGTTATAGACAACCCATCTCCCCTCAAGAGTTGTCTTCGAGCCTAGACCGGTACCAAAAAGACATTAGCAATTATGAAAATATATATGCTAAGAGTCCACGTACTATTTCAATATTTAAAATTTAGTCTACATACTTTAATTTTACGACATTGAGCATTTTGCACATTAACAACTGTTTGGAAGTTATAAAAAAGGTTAAATAATTTTTTAGTCTCTTACATTTATAAATTCTATTAATTTGACCCTTAATCTTTAAAAATAAAAAATTACCATTAATTGAACAATAATTATTCAGTAATCTATTTTTTACAATCTTAAGGGTCAAAATGATAAAAAAAAAAAACTGTAAACGTAAAGGACTAATTAAATTATTTTAACTTTTTATAGCCCTTGCAAACAAATAACGATAAAATTGAAAGAAAAAAATCACTAGAGAATCTAAGATTTTCAAATAAAATATAGTATAAAAACACAACTTCACAAAATTAAAATATATGGATTAAATTGGGTTCAAATCGAGTTTTTATTAAGGGTGAACTCGGGTCGGGTCAGGTTTGGATTTAGGGTGAAAAATATTCGACCCGACCCGGGACTAATTGTGTAATTTCCCACTATATTTTTAGGGATATTTATAATAATACCCCTTTTATATTTTTTATAATTAGATCCTTAAAATTAAAGTTTTATTTACAATTTAGTCCTTCAAATTATATTTTTTTACGATTAAGTCCCCTAAAATTATTTTATTACAATTAGGTCCCTAAAATTGTTTTTTTATATAGGTCGGGTCTGGTCGGGGTCGGGTTTAGTATATTTATTTTTGGGTCGGGTTGGGTCGAATTTTTTAAAGAATATGTTCGGGTCGGGTCGAGTGTGGGTTTAAGATATTTATTTTCGGGTCGAGTTCGGGTGAGCCAAAAACCCCGACCCGACCCGTGCCCATCTCTAATTAAAATTTAAATTTTGAAATAATACAATGACATTTCTCATTTAAGAGGATTCTTTGATTTTTTAACTCATTTAATAATATTAATTTTACATTGAGTTGTTTAAGTGTTTAGGGTTTTGTTTAGGGGTTAAGATTTAGGGTTTAGTGGTTTGGATTTTGGGTTTTGGGGTTTATGATTTTAGAGTGTATGGTTTATTATTTTGGGTTTAAGGGTTTTGTGATTTAGGGTTTTGTGTTTTAGGGTTTAAGGTTTTGGGTAGGGTTTTTAAGGTTTATGGGATTTAGGATATTGAGGTTTAAGGTTAAGAGATTAGGGATAAATAATAAAATAATCCTCTTAAATGAGATTTTAAGTTTCATGTTAAATGCAACAATAAAATCTTTTATTTAGTTAATATTATTAAATACACTTAATCTTAAATTATATACCAATTTAAAATTTTCAAAAAGTACGACACCCCTTTGAATCCATGACCGAAGATGCACATGCAGGCCCGTGGGATTTGGACCATCTAAAACTAAATATTGCAATGATGGATTTAAACTGCTTTTGTGGCTCCGTGGTCCTATAATTCATGCATGGAAGTAGTAGCAACCCTCTCATTTCTATTGTGTTTTCCCATCCCAATGGACCATTTCCCATTATTATGATTAAATGCACAATCACTGAGCTATTGTACTCTTTGATTTGCCATTTTGCTAGGCAACGGAATACGTGATGGAAGAAGCTACATGGGCAACGGAATATGTGACGAGTTATCAATAAGAGTTGAATGAAGTGGTAAGACGCGTTGCATTCGCAAGGAAAGAATACATGTTCGAATTTTGGAGACGATATTGTGTTGGAAGTGATAATCACAGACCCTAAACTTGGTTGTGGACATGAAAGATACTAATATATAACTATGCTTTTAAGATATGGGGGTTGATCGATGTTTGTAGTAAAGGTTAAAAGAAAAGGGTTTTGGCTAGACTTGTTCAACGTGAAGGGGGTGTGGATGCATCCGTAAAGTCGGGGAGGAACAGAGCTACTAAGGGAACAAGAGGGGCTCATGCCCCTCAAATTATTTTGTCTGATGATAATTTCAGTATTTTTTAATTTGAGTAATTCTCAAATTAAGGCTTTTTTTCTCAATTTTTTTGATTAAATACTTTTTAGATTCCTATAAAAGTGTGGGACAATGTCCCTTAACACTGCTAAACAAATTTTATTTAAAATCAAAATAAGGGATTCAACACGATGTTAGAAAGAAGTCTATATTTGAATTTTAGGGTTATATCCTTTGGGGATAAAAATCATCTGCTCTTTCTCGGTGCATCTTTATATGACTCAACATTAAAAAAAAATTAAGTTCTAACCCTAAATTCTAAACCTCAAACAACCTTAAAAATACACCATACTACTAAATCTCTAAACACTATCTTTAAACAACCTTAAATCCTAAATTTATTTTTTTAGTGAGACATAAAAACCGAAATTGGCAGAAGATTTTTATTTTTTCCCTCGGGTGTAAAAAGGGAATAAAGCAAAAGTGAAAAAGTAATAAATAACAATCTCCCAAGCTAAATCTTTCACCGACGGGCATGATAGGCTGACATGATCTAGGTGTGTGTACATATAAGTTTCTCTTTTTGCTTCTGCATACACTTTATTACGTAGATGAAAGGGCCAACACATGCAGGATCTTGAGGCTGCTGGCGAAGAACAATTATAGCAGATCGCGACACGTAAGAAGCATTAGGTAAGTGTATGGTGATTGATTTGTATATATGATCGGTATTCTGAGGTGAAGGAATTTTCTGATGGACGGCTCTCAGTGGTTTCCCTATTTCTCCCGAGTCTCTTGTCTCGCTAATCTTACATTAAAAAAGAAAGAAGAATACTATTAAACATGTCTTTTGGGAAGAGTATAATAATTTCGTGACACATGTATGTACTCTCAAAGGACCGCCATTTGCAACTTGTCTTCTTCAATCATGAGACCATCCCTCAGTACTTCACACGTTATATGGGGTTACCCCAGAAAGAAAGAAAGTGATATGCTGCACTTTCCTCTTAGCAAAATCTCCTTTTAATTTTCTATACTGCCATGTGATCTTGCATATCCTGCTCCTGTCCATATAGGATATAGGCATGGCCGAGTAGCCAACCAAACTAGCTAGCATTAATATTAATATGAACTTTCAACTTAAATCTACTATATATTATCATGAATGATTCGATGTTCCAAGTTTGTTCCAACAAACTATTATTTAAGATTGAGTTCAAGAAATACCCAGTAACGTCCGACAAGGGGAGCAACATGAGCGACCGCTCAGGACTTCTACCTTCGTAACTTCACAATTTTTTAAGTTGACTCCAACTTTTTCGGTTCAGTTATTCTTTAAGCCCCCATTAGTTTTGAAAGCAATGAAATTAAGCCGAGACTCCAACTTTTCTGATTAAATTACTCTTTAAGCTCTCTTTTTTTCTTCTTATTTCAAAATTAGATCCAATTTTAAGTTTTTAATCAAGTACGGTTGATTTTAAAGAAAAGTTGAAACATTAAGTTCAGTTATGTACAAATACATACACAAATACTCAACCCCATGAAATATTTAATCTTCACTCCGCCACTAGTATCTTACAGAATCACCCACTAAATAGACAACTAACCAGACTTAAATTTCGATGCTTACCAAAACATTAATGAGTATCAACCAATTGAATCAACTCATATCGACATCGTATCTGAAACACACCCAAAAGATAAGTTGTTTGAAAGAGACAAATGAGAGAAAAAGATGGTTCCTTTGTCGTTCTCTTTCCATTGCAAGTGAACGTGTAGGGGGGGGGGGGAGACCATATACGGATTTTTACTAATTTGATTGCTTAAAGTGAAGAAAAATGTGCATCCACTTTGATAATCAATATCACCACCTTTTCTTATCTAATTAGTGCAAACTTTCCTTCTTACCTTATTGTTGGAATCTCATGTCCGATCCTAGTCGAATCTCCTCTTGTTGGCAGGAAAAAAATGAAAGACAAAAAAAGCTAGTGATTTTAAAGAACAAAATCCTTTCTAACATTTCGGATTCCATGTCTTGAAGGTTTCCGTTTCCAACTTTAGTTTGGGGTTCCATTTTTTTCCAAGAGACAGTAGGAGTTTGAGAATGGGATCCACCTATTGGATGAGTGGGATTGAGATACAAAGATTCTTTGTAGTTCCATTTCCTAAAAATTTACTTTTGTACCAATAATCAGTTGGTCTAGTGAGATGAGATATTAGATTCCGTAAGCAAAGACGAGAGTTTAAATCTTTGCGTTGTGAATGAAGAAAATGAGTTGGGAGGATTGCTTTAATAATGAGTCTCTGCTATATCCAATCTAAATTAGTCGACCAATGAGTTGGATGCTGATTGTTATAAAAATGACTTTTGTTATAGATTAGTTCACAAGATTAAGATTAATGTATTGCTGGATATAATGCAATAATCCACAATATGTAAGTAGGTTAATATTTCATGTATTGACGACATATAAATTTATGTACTAGGGTGACATGTTTAATTTTTTAAAATATCATTTAATTACATTTTAATTTTTCGATGACGTATTATCATCTAATTTACCGACAATCATACACTATAAATGCATCATATAAGGTGAATGGCATATATAATGCAATAGTCATATATATATATATATATCATATAAATCATTAGTTTCAATTCAATTATAATATTGTTGTGTTTGTTCCCAATTCAAGTGTTTCTATGTGTATATATTTTGGGTTTAATTTTTGCTTTTAATCCATGCACTCTTTGAAATTAGAAATTCAGTCTCTATGCTTTTAATTTCAAGAATTTTGTCCTCTACTTGTCTTTTTTTAAACGAAAGTCCTCTACTTGTCTGATTAATTTATTAATTAAAATTCCAATTGATAATACTATTAATTGACTTTTATTGAATTCGAATATGTCAACCATTTGAATATTAAAATGAAAGTTGGTTATGGAGATAAAAACTTCATTGTCTGCAGATCAAATAATCGTCCATATAATAATGTACACATTATTATATAGAAAATATCAAATGTACTAACGGTGAAAATAAAAAAATTTCACAAGCACCTGGGTTTAGGGACTCTGCTTAGGGTTTAAAGTTTAGGGGTTTAGATTTAGGGTGTATGGTTAGAATTTAAGATTTAGGGTTAGTATTTAAGGATTAGAGGTTAGGGTTTATTTTTTAAGATAATATGATTCAAAATTTAGATTTTAACCTATAAACCCTAAATTTTAACCATGATCCCTAAATTCTAATACACATCTTATTCAAAACTTGTCTACTAAAACCCTTAAACAAAATTTTTAAACCCTAAAACTAAGATAATTTTTTTAAAAAATGATACTATCTTGTGGTTCATTAACAATTAAATTCCTAAATCCTAAAACTAAGATAAAGTTTTATTCTCTACAACCGACTTCAATCACTATCACGTGTCTTCAATTAGAATTTAAATAAACAATTAAGAACACGTATGATGTAGATTAAAACCATTTATGAAGTGATAAAACTTGATGACTTATATATATTTTTTCAATCGAATAAATTTTATTTATTTAATTAGTAGGAAACGTTGTTTGCAGGAACGAAGTCAGAATTTAGATGTAGTACAAAACATAAATTTTAAAAGGTGAGAGAAAATTCATATTTAGAGCTAAAAGTAAAAATAAAAATCTCCTTGCCGAGTGCAACAATCCCTCCCTTACATAATATACCTCTGTCCTCGGATGTTTGTTTCGTTTTGATGAGGGGTATTACATATTGTCACAAGGAGTTATCTTTTTTTTTTCAAAAGACATGTCTAATAAAATGTGTAGCGCCACCGCTTTTGTATTCTAGGACTTTTTTTATTTTTAATATGGGATTTATATATCTACCTCTTCTTAAGCGTGAAAATATACACAACTATTTATTACAATTACATGTACCAAAAGAAAGAAGCTTCAATTACACTTTGCGTTATCCAAATGTGGAAAGCAAATGTGGCTAAGGACAAAACTATTATTTCAATTCTAATCACATTTCTCCTTCAACTTCAATGTCTTATTCTCTTTCAATCATATGAAAACAACATCAAAAATAATTTTAGAAAAAAAGTAGTGTGCTACTTCCTTTTTTCCTACTATATGATGTTTACAGCTTAAAAACAAAATAAATAAAAAGACAATTTTGTTGTTGCTTTCTTAATTGTTGTGAGAAACAAGTCCTTGTATCGATATTCAATTTATGGAGCGAGTTTGATCGATAAATATGTAATTATGTCAGTCGAGTTTGTAATATAGTAATAAATGATTTGTCTTGAAATTAAATTTTAGTTTACACGGGATACTTGGTTAATTTAGTAGTTGTTTTTATTTGAAAGATTATATAAAAGTACGAAATATAAATTATATCATTATAATAATAATTAGGTTAAAATATGTTCCAAGTGTCTGTACTTTTTGTACGTCTGGAATTTAGCCAATATACTTTTTAGATTTAAAAATTCAAGCTCAATTGTTAACACTATGAAATTTCTTCTGTTAAATTCAAGTCCATTACAACGCTATTTATTTTGATTACATGCTGGCCAAGTTAATATTTTTTATTTCAAAATGTCGCATTAACAAATTTAACGAAAGAATTTTATTAACGTTAACAATTAGAATTTTAAATCTGAAAAAATGGAGAGACCAAATTTCCTGAAATAAAAATAGAAACACTATATTCCAAATGCATAAAGAGTATAAGGACTTGGAACGTGCTTTAACCTAATATTTATTATACTTTAAACTATTTGGGACTTTTGATTGATTTTTGGTTTTGGTTTTGGTTTTGGTTTTGGTTTTGGTTTTAGTTATTGGACTTTAAGAAGGATTAATAGCCAATAGGCTAGGAATCCAAATTTAAATAGACTCATGTTTATTTACCTTTTTGCTAGGGTATTCAAAAATATCTGATCTAATTGACCTGACCCGACTACTCGAACATAAACAATCAGGTATTTATCTGATTTTTTTTACTCGGGTCAGGTACCCAACCCGCCATTTCTCGGGTCGGGCCCGAGTCACAAAATATGAAATTTTTGGGTACCCGATATTTCGAGTATCCAAATATATTTAAAATTAATATTTTTATATTCAATATATATATTTTTATTAAACTAATAAAAAAATTAATTTTTTATATTTTTATATTTAATAAATACATATTTTTGTATTAATCTAATAAATATATATTTTATATAAAATATAAAAATATTTTTATATTTAAAAAATATATATTTTTATATTCGGTTACCTAATTATCCGATTTTAGGGTACTCGTAACTTCCGGGTACCCAACTAACACGAGCCGAAATACGAACCGACTAAACCATTACCCGAAGACCCGGTACCCGAAGACCCGGGTACCCGGACTTGAACACCCTTACTTTTTGCCATTCACTTGCTCTATTTAATTTTTAGGCATCACACATCCCCAAACTATAATCTTCATTTTAAATTAATATCTAAACTTTTGAATATTTCAATTTCATCCCTAAACTATGACTCTTATTCTAAATTAGTTCTCAAACTTTTGAACATTCTAATTTCATCCTCAATGATCAATATATGCTAATCATATCCCATATTAAAAACTATTATAAAAATTGTTAATTTTCACAAACACTTATGCGTATTATGTAATAATATGATGCGACATAAACGGTAATTTAAGGATAAAATTAGAGCGATCAAAGGTTTAAGGACCATTTTAGAATGATGTTTATAGTTTAGGGATGTGGGGTGCGATTAACTTTAATTTTATTTATTTCCTCGATATTTAAATGAAAATAAAAAAATACTAATAATGAAAAGAATGAGAAATAAAATAAAGCAAATAACCAACGACGTTGGTCCAAGTAATAAGCAGTTTGGTTCTGCTTAAGCGGATTTCGAGTTCGATGTGCTTTCTATGCAGAAAATTCTCGATAAGAGACTTACCCACCAAAATTAAGCGTGTTACTTGGATCACTCTAGATTAGTTATGGCGAAACCTTAAAAATATGAAGGGCAACAAAAAAATAAAGCAAATGAAATCCTTGAACTATATGCGACAGATTTACTGGACTGGGACTGCTGGGTGAGTGTCCCGGGCTTTGGTAGCTTTAAAAAATTGAAAATTCAAAACGGAAATGTGCCCTGGACCCTAAATCCATTTATCATTGGTGAAAATGAAATTCAAGCCCATAAGTTTTTTTTTTTTCAAAATTCATTCCATACGAAAAAAGTTAATTTTTTAGAATTATTAATATATGATTCATTGAAAAACTAATTTCAATCGGGTATTGCAGAGATTTATTATGAGAATAACTCTTTTAATTCAGTTTGCTACATTTGTATCATCAATATTCGAATATTTGATTATATTTAGGGGATCTTTGGTACATTAACTTGATTGATATCGTTATTAAGAGTAACTATTTCTAATGTAAGAAATTAAGGTAGCGTTGGAAGTTGGTAAAATATTATGAGTTTGTTGTATGACTATTTAATAATGAATTCGAAATTAGAAAAATTCTTAATTCATAGTATATATATAAGCCCTAAATGTATATTATATAAAATCCAACTAATTTATTTATAACATATACATTTAATTCGTATAATTTATATAGCAAATAAAAGCGTACCAAAGTAGTAGTACTAATAATAACAATTCATGAGAGAAAAAAATTCCTCCAATTTTCAACCCGGACCAATTTCATGTGGGTTGGAGAATAACATCGACACTTAAATTTTAAAAGTTTTTTTTAACATTTCGATGCGATTATATTATAGTATATGTTTTTTTTCTCTTAACATTTTGAAAATTCGCACACGCACGCAGTCAAACTGCTTGAACACGGGTCTATTAAAAATAAAAACACTTCATTTTTCACTTAAACCACTCAATTAATTCAATCATTTCTAAAAGTTAAATTTCATATCCTGTCTCACAATCATGTCATGATTATAAATGGCTTTAATCAAGGAAATTAAAATTAGACTTGCATCACAAATAAGTAGTTAAAGTACATCAATTTTTTTATTTAAGTACCTAAAGTATTTTTTGATCAAGATAAATTCTTAAAATATATTTTTTTGTCAGAATAGACAACAAAAGTATTTTCCGTCAAAGTAAGTACTTAAAGTATATTTTTTTGTCAAAATAGGTACCTAATGCATTTTTTAATCAATATCACATGTCAACTTTTAGGAAATAGATGAAAAAAATTATATTTTAGGTACCTATTTTGACAAAAAAATACTTAGGTACTTATTTTAACAAAAAAATATATACTAAGTACTTATTTTGACAAAAAAAATACTTCATGTACCTAAATGAAAAAGTTGATATACTTTAGATACTTGTTTGTAATATAAGCCTTAAAATTAAAAAAAAAAAAAAAAGAAGAGAGAAAACACACACATAATGGTTGAATCAGGACCATACCGATCGATGAAATTTCGTCCTGGATTTGAAACTCTGAGAATCGAAATGTCCATAAATTTCTGCATACATCTCCATGAAAAACTTGTCGACTATATCGAGATATGTCGGACAAGTGAGCCGAGAATAATAATGAAGAACCTCTTGAATGTCCATAACATGATCCGCATTGCTCATATCCATCATCTCCAGCTCCTTCAGCCTTTGTGCCACCATTGAACTCCTCGATTCTCTTCGTCTCTCGCTCGAATTCGAACCAGCCTTTCGTCCTTTCCCCTTGTTTCCTTCTCTTGGTCCTTCTCCCCTCGGAGACGAAACAATTCTCTTGTTGTTGTCGTTGTTGTTGCGATTGTTAGTGAAGTGAGTGTACAACTTTTTGGGGTCTTGGGGACTCGTTTGTCGATTCATGTCGACACCGGTTACGTTGGCAAACGGATAGGGGTCATAAGGAGATGTTTTGGGTAGCTTATGGTACGGTTCGGCCTCGGTGCCGGCGAACAAAGACTTGAAACTTCGTAGGGTTCTTTGAAAGAACCTTTTGGTGTTGGAAATGGGATTTCTAAACAGCATTTGGTTTGATTTTTCTTCTTCTTTTAGCTGCAAAAACAAAGGGATTCAATGGTGTGGGAAAGTTTACTTATGAATGCAAATATAATAGAGGAGGAGCAGCCATTAATGGAGGGTTTGAAAAACTTGAGTTGATAACAATGGAAATTAAGAGGAAATGGTCCTTTATTGCTTTGGGGTTTCCTTTTATTTTCTAACTTCCTTGGGGTTTTGTTGTTTTGGTCACCAAAATAGTGCCCCACTTGGGGCCTAGATGATGATAACCAAGCATATATGCCAAAAAGCTTATATTTTTATGGAAGTTTTTGTGATGATTTCTTGCTCATTAATGTTTTAATAATATAATAATTTAAGAAATGATATATAGTAGTTGTTTTCTTAGCTTTTACTTTTGATGGTGGAGTTGGTGTGGTGTGTTATAGTCCTTTTGGAGGGGGAAAGAAAGATGAGCCATAGTTTCTCAAAATTATATCAAAATATAATTGGATAAATTGAATCTATTTATCTTAAATAAATAATCTAATGTTTTATCTCAACATGTGTTGGGTGCAATGGCAAGACATTATATTCTCAAGGAGAGAATCTGAATTAGAATCTTGAAGATAACATTGTTGTGATAAAGAGCCATGAATCCCGAACATGATCATAAAATAGACATATATTATGGAAAATTTTAGAGTAAACGTCATGTACCGATATATACCACTAATCGTATGCACATATATGCATCATTAACTATTTTAATAACTTTTAAAATCATAGGGGCCTAAAGCGTTATTATTCCTTTTTGAGAATAAAATATATAATAAAATTTTGTGCCATTTTTCTAAAAATTTATTTTAAATTAAAAATAATAAAGTTTTATTAAAAACATTCCCAATTCAACTTTTAATTTAAAAAATCTGAAAAAGGTGACTAAAAATATTTTAATATATTTTGTTCTTAAAGAGGAATAATTACGCTTTAAGTCCCATGATTTCAAAAGTCATTAAAATAGTTAATGATACATGTAACATATCAGTGCATATGATTAGTGGTACATATCAGTACATGACATTTACTCTAGACTCATCCCATGTATTATACCAAAAAATGTGATTAAAATTAAAATTAAAATTAAAGACTAAACTAAAATGATTTTCTTATACCATTTGTAAATAAAATAAATGAAATGTATTATTTTAAAATAACATTTAATTTCCAGTGAGATATTATATATGGTAGCCTTTTCATTGTTGCTCGACAAATGACTACAAAATGTTAATATTCGATTAGTCTTTCTCTCTGTTTTTGTCTTTGTCATCAATTAACTATTAATTAATTAGTCTATTTAATCCTTTCTCATCAATAATTCCACTTAACTAATGAATATTAAACTGTTTTTACACTATTTAAATTTTGTGCCACTAGGATTATTTTTTTTTTTTGGCATAACTCCAATATTCAATCCAGAAGCAGAGCCAGAGTCAAGATCGAACATTAAAAGGGGTCAAAATATTGATTTCAAAAATAAAAGAACTTATTAAGTATTTAAACTCAAAATTCTGGGACAATGTCTAATTTGTTTAATTTAAACTTAAAAGAGAACTAAATTGTTATTAGACCAAAACATTCGAAGGGCATTAAACCATTATTATTTAGTTCAACCTCTATTTGATTAAATATTTAATTAATTTTTTATATTTTTAATTTAAATACTTATTTTTTACACGAACTAAATTATTATTAAAATAAAATATATCAAACATTTAAAAATTAAAATAGGAGCCGAGAGCCCCTTAAGCTCCAAGAGAGCTCCGCCCTTGATTCGATCTATAGATAAACTAATTTGAATCGAGTATTATAAAAATTTATTATGAAAAAAATCCTTCCAACCCAGTTTGATTCATCCTCTATATTACGGGTTTAGCTGAGAAGGTAGAATATGATGATGAACGAAGAATGAGAATATTGGTGCCGAAGATACTTATTAGATTATAAACATATAATTAATCTTTGTTGAATTTATTTGAAATAAAGGTACACAAAAATCTTTCTTCGATAGTAATTTATTTATTTTTACTTAAACAATGGTAATTTAATTAGTTTCTCCTAATCAATATAAATGGTAATTAACCTAATTTTTTTTACTTAGCTTGTGTTAAGAAATTAGATATAGTAGTACACACAAAGGTGTTTTTGGGTAGAAATTGGGCACATAACCCAATGAATGAATGGTGCAGGAATAATGAAAGCACATCACTCAACTAACAATCATAAGGGAATTGAGTTTTAACCTACCAAACCGACCGTGAACTATGGGCTATGTGGTTGCCACTTTCACATCAAAGTCTTCGGACACCAACGTTTTACCTTTTCAATGGTATTGTACAAGTATATATATCTCGTATTTTAAGAAACAAAGTATAAATAATTATAAAAATAGAGGGCCAGTCAATGTTAGTCAAAAAATTTAATTAAATTAATTTATATGTTCAAACGCTTAATTGAATGTAAAAATAGTTTTCAAAAACTTAATTGATTTCCTCCAAAGTTCAAGGTCTTTTTGCACTTTTAAGCCTAAAAAATTTTTAGTTTAGCTGCTATGAAGGTTAACCCAACTATTAAGAAGTTTACGTTTTGGTCGCCCAACTATAAACAATTGCAATCTTGATCACATTAATGACTGATTTGTAACTTTTTTTAGTTCAATGTTCAAAACGTAAAATTACTTAGAATTTTACTTTATTATAACCTCATTTAAGAGAATTTAGTTGAGAAAAACACCATAATTATTCAATATAACACTCTTAGCTTATCTTATGTCTTGGACATATGTTAGACAATCCCAATTACTAATAGGTTGGTGACTCTTAAAGTACTTTATTTATATATATATATAACTCTAGACAGGGATAGATGCAAAAGATTTATGTCAAGAGCGTGATTTTTTAAGAAATTGTATTAAAAGTTTAAGTCGAGTGAAATTAGATTATCAATAGAAAATAAAAGACACATAAATTAACCAACGAGGTTGGTCCAAGTCGTAAGCAGCTTGGTATCACTTAAGTGGGTCTCGAGTTTGAGGTATTGTGTATGCAGAAAACCTCAGCTAGGAGACCCACCCACCAAAGTCAAGTGTGCGACGTGGATCAATCCGATTTAGTCGATACAAAATCTTGAAGAATCGGAAGAACAACAAAAATTTACATAAATTATATGATAACTTCAATTTTCAGAAGTACAAGTACATAAACATTCTCCTCGATCCATCTATGATTCTATATCACCTAATGGAATGGAATACATAGGATATCTCAAGGACATGCCATGAGTGATTACCTTGAATAATGAATATACTTTGTTACATTCCTCTAACTAAATGGATAAAAGGGATGGTTGTGCTTACTTGACATAGCGGCTGTGACAGGGACCGGGGAACGACTTGTTGAATTGACCGACAAGCCAACTAGAGCTAGAAGCCTAACATGTGTAATAAATATGTAGACAATTGGGTTGTTTAACCATACCCAATCTGTCACGTCGTGTTTAGGGTTGGAACCAGTCTTTATCAGAGGCTACTACTACTCTAGGGCTTTATGCCCATGCTTCTCAAAATTCAAAGCCTTCTTTATTAAAACTCGTCAAATATGCATCCTCTCTCTTTCAACAAAATTAAATGAAAATATTTTTTTATAAAATTAAAAAATATTCCTAACATTTTATTAAATAATTATTTTAGTTATATTTTTTAAAATAATTTAACTTTTAATATTTTATTTTAGGTCAAAATAATTCCTCTATAAATAAAAATTATTAGAAAACTGACGCTAAACGGTTTAAAATGACTCAACAGAAATAAAATTATTTTATATTTTATATAATTTTATAAAATTATTTTTGACTGATGTAATATTTTTGCAAGTCAACACATTTGTCTATATGATACTGCTATGTCAGCGTGCACTGCCATATAGATTTGTCACGTCATTTCAAATCATTTACTATCGGTTGATTGATAGTTTTCATCCGCAGATAGACCATTTTGACAAAAAATAAAACGTTGAGGGTTGAATTACTTCAAAAAAAATATGGGCCAAAGTGACTATTCAATTAAATATTGAGGCTATTTTTTTGACTTTATACCTTTTTTCGAGAATTATCTAGAAAAACAATCTCAATTAATATTATTTAGAAAAATATTTTTTTCAATCTATGTAGGATAAAACTCGTTTTCAGTAAAAAATAATTTTTTAATTTACTTTTAACTAAATGCGATTATGTGAGTTTCGTGTTGAATAGGTATGTAAGAAATAAAAAATTAATTTACTAAGTTTTTTTTAAACAGAACTCGTTTTTTTGTTAAAAGGCAGTTTAAAATATGTTTTTGGCTAAACACAAATTTATCTTACGTGAGCTGAAAGAAAATTAATTTTTTACATAATATTTGATGGGTTATTTTTCTAGATGATTTTTGAAAAAGAAACATTTTATTTAATTTTGCTGCTTCTTCTCTAACTTATCCCCTAAAATTCTTACATGCTTTGATGCCTCTCTACTTTTTGCAAGACAATATTCCTCCAACTTCAAACAAGAATGGTAATATCCTGTGATTACAAAAAGCATATAGCCATTCAGAAGTAGAGTTGATTGTAGTAATAAAGTATATTGTTTTCTTAATGAAAATTTTATGTATAAAGTTTAAAGACATCAATATTGAAACGATCAATTACGAGTTTTAAACAAACATAAATCTTAAAATTGACATGAAATACAAAAAATAAAAGTAGTTTTTTAATGTTTAAGAAAATAAATTTGTGTTGATCACATGTTACGATATCAATGAGTAGAGTCGTCTCAGACATTTCGGAGGCCCTAAGCGAAGACTAAAAAATAGACCTCTATATATTTTTTTGGATAAATTTATGTTTATTACCCAAAGAAAGCAACAAACTGCTACAAAGAACGTATACATTAATACTAGAAATCCCTCTCTTAGGAGATCCACTAAACTGTACATAACTGTCTATTTAAAATTGGCCTATATACAATAAAAGTATATGTCATTGCTTTGAACAATTAATTTAATATTTTATTAATAATTATAGAAACATGATAAAAAATTGTCAAACACATTATTTTCATTGTTTTGTTAATAAAACATCTTAAAAACAACCAAAATAATAAGATATAACCACTAACTTACAAGATTGTCACTTGAGGAATTACTAAATCTAAGAAGGTAGAAAATGAAGGCCCTGAACAGTAGCTCATGTTTAGGGGTGAGCGTTCGATCGAGTCGAGTTGATTCAAAAATTTTCGATTTATTTGAGTTTATAAAATTCAAGTCGAATTCGAGTAGAGTTTCAAGTTCCTATACAAATTTAATTATAATTATTTATCATGTTCTAGTATAAATTGATTCCAATTTAAACGACTTTCTCTAATCATATATGATATGCATATATATTTCTTCATATTTTTTCATATGTGCATATATTTCTTCATATTTTTTATATCGGCATAAATATCAGGAAAAATTGAGGAGATTCGACTCAAACTTAAAGTCAATCTACTAATTACTAAAAATTTTGAGTTATTCGAATTTTCATTTTATAACTCAAACTTTATTTGAATTTTTTTGAGTTGAGTCGAGTTGATTAAAAAATTTTCGAGTTATTCGAGTTGACGCGTCATATTTTACAACTCAAATTTTATTTGAATTTTTTCAATTCGAGTCAAGTTTATGAAATTCATTGAGTTTTAAAATTCCTATACAAATTTAATTGTAATTGTTTATCATGCTATAGTACAGTTCAATTCCAATTCAAACGACTTTCTCTAATCATATAAGATATGCATTCATATTTTTTTTATCGGTATATATATCAGGAAAATTTAAGGTCTCGACTCGAACTTAAAAATCAATCTACTAATTACTAAAAAATTTGAGTTATTCAAATTTCTATTTTACAACTTAGACTTTATTTAAAAAAATTTCGAGTCGAGTTAAAATTTTTGACTTTCTCTAGTTGAATTTTTTTCACTGCTATTCATGTTGCCTTCCCGTCTGAGATACACTATCAATGAGAGAAATAAATTGATTTGTTTAGATTTAGAGTTTATAATTAAGAAAATAATAACGGGCCCAAGTTTGAGCTTAGAAAAATGATAATGAATCAAGTGACGATAACGGACAACAAAACTACCTATTCAAAACATGTTTCCCCAAAAAGAACAATTTATGTTATAGTTGTTATGTGTTTTTTTATATAAAATGTTGATAGATAATGGAATATCATTTATTTTTTTAATAGTCTTAACGTGATTATAATATAGTATTTATTCATATTTTTTATTAATTTTTTGATAAAATATACACACATTAAAGACAAAACTATTCGAACCAGCGTCTCTTAAGATGAACATCTCCTCTTTTTCGTTAGGAATATTCATTAAAATCAACAACATTTAATTAAAATTTTATTAATATATCAAATAATAATTCATGAAATTTCAAACGTCTATATATGTGTACATTTTCATATCATCATATCATGAATTATTTTACTTCCAAATTTACCAAAATTCTTTTTTTTTTCTGGATCTTACGCAATGTTTGCATTGTTACATGGCTTTCAAGCCCAACCGACGGGCAGTGAAAAATAAAAAATCAAGGATTGATCCAAGTCCAAATGCAAAAGTCCTTCACATATGGAAACAAGATAAGATATTGTCTGCAACGGGGAGGGCTCACATTCTCTCCAGTGCCTCACCAAATTTCTCTTTTCCTTCGGCACTTCCTCTGTCGTTTCATGTCTCCAATTTTCAAACCCTTGAAGCCGACGTTTCCTTGTTCATGTAAATCATTCTCATCCACCCAACACTACCTTCCTTTCTCTTTTTACCCTAATGTTTGATTGAAGAGTTATTTTGGCTTGTATTCTTTTCTTAATAGTTTATTTTGGGTCAAAATATTTTTTTTTACAAATAAAAACTGTTAGTCAACTAACAATAAATATTTGACATAATGACACGCTTAAAATAGCCCATCTACTGTCCTCCTTATTTTGGCCCCTTTGAAAAATCTTTTCCTCTACACACAAATGATTATGGACATGTGCAATTGGATTGACTGCACATGGTTTAAAGAAAAAAAAAATTAAAATGAGTTAAGTAGCATAATTCTAATCTTAATCCGACCTAGAGGAGAGTGGAACATAGAGACTCTAAGAGGAAAGAAATTGGTGCTCATGATGGGTCTGGAACCCATGACCTAAGGGAAATGAGGGAACAAATATGAGCAGCTTGGCCAACCGGCCAATTATGCTGCTCGAATTAAGTTAAATGCTTGCAAGAGAAAATATGAATATTAGTTCTTAACTAGTGACAATACATAACGAAAGCAAAATAATGTTATACTTCATGAATTTTGAGTCTTGTAAGTCTCATTTTTTATTCAAAAGTCAGTCTACTATGTACAATTGTATACAACAAACATTTATTTTTTTAAATTAAGGGTCTTATTTTAATAAATTATACAATACCACTTAAATCATTTAAGTCACCCATTTTTATCCTACCATTTTCTTTCTCTTCTTTTCTTTTGATGTTCGATAATCTCAAAAGTATTAATTAAATTTAGGGTAAACTACGCCAGGTACGGCTAAACTATAGGCGTTGACTCGTTTTTGCCACCAACCTTTTAATTTGTCTATTTTTATCACTAAACTTTATTTTTTGACTCGTTTATGTCACCGCGTCGTTAACTCCTTAACGAGACAATGACATGGCGCACGTCGTGATGACTTGAATGCTGGACAAAAACGACGTTGTTTTGTGCCCCTATTTTGATGCTAAATGGCCCAAAATGGCGACGTTTTGCTTGAGGAAAATGTGAACAAATATGTACTCAATGGGATTTGAACCTAGAACCTTCAAAATCAAAAGTAAACTCCTAACTATAAAGCCAACTTAACATCTTTGTTTATTTTTAACACAATGATATATATGCTAAACTGTAGTTTACAATATAAATAATATTACTCTATATAAATAATATAAATATATTATTTCTAATATAAATATATTATAAATACTATTAGTATACATATATTAATATATAAATAATAAATAAAACATTTATATATAAATAAATTTTTTATATTATAAATAATATTAAATATATAAATAAATAATATATTATTATAAAAACTAAAAGACTAATTTTCAAAAAACCCCAAAATTTCCAAAATTTACAAAAAGCCCCAAAATCCACCAAAACCTTCCACCCATAAACTTTAAACCCTAAAATTTTATTTATAAATAAATAATATTAAAATATATAAACAAATAATATATATTATTATAAAAACTAAAAAAATATTTTTTAAAAAAAATCTAAAATTTTCAAAATTTACAAAAAACCCCAAAATTCACCAAAACCCTAAACCTTAAACCCCAAATCCATCTATTATCACTCCTAATGGGTTTATGATTTTAGGATTTATTATTTAGGTTTTAGGGTTTAATATTTTGGTATATTTTGGGCCCTTTTGTAAATTTTGGGGTTTGAAAATTAATTTTTTAATTTTTATATAATATATTATTTATTTATATATTTATTATTATTTATAATATAATTTTTTATTTAATATAAATATTTTATTGATTAGTTATATATATTAATATATTATTATGTGTATATTAATATTATTTCTAATATATTTATATTATTTATATAGAGTAAAAATAAATTGAATTAATCTCCACTGCAGTTTAGAATATATATTATTTGTGTTAGAAATAAAATAAAGATGTTAAGTTTGCTTAGTGGTTAGGGGTTTGCCTTTGATTCTAAAGGTTACAAGTTCAAATTTTAAGTGCATATTTTCACATTTTTCTTCAACAAAATGACATCGTTTTGGGCCATTTAGCATCAAAACGACCTCGTTTTGGTCCAGCATTCAAGTCATCACGTCGTACGCCATGTCATCGTCTAGTTAAGGAGTTAACAAAGCGGTGACATAAATGAGTCAAAAAATAAAGTTTAGTGATAAAATTGAACCAATTAAAAGGTTGATGAAAAAAACAAGTCAGCGCCTATAGTTTGATGATACCTGACATAATTTACCCTTAAATTTATAACGGAGTCGAATTAATTTAGTTTCAACAGACAAACTCTTTAAAAAAAAAAGTATGCCCACCAAATTAAAATTTTGTACCATACTTAAAAACATCAAATTTCTTACTAAATGATGCAATATACGTTAATGGATCAAGTTTCCTATATTTTGAATATTACATCTGTAGGATTATTCCGTACCTAATGCTCTCCCCTCTTGATTTCTCGGACGAGTCCCATCCCTCCAAAAAACCGTGGCGGTGCGTCATCACCAATGCCCCGCCCGCCTCCACTGAATGTGATCTTAATAATCCTGCTCTGGTTTCTTATAAAGACATAGTTATGGGATCTGCTGCCACCGATCCCCAGGAAGACCTTTATCCTATTGATGATGATGACATAGATCTCTTTGAAGAGGATATTCGGATTGGTTTTGTAGATGGAATTCCGTCAATTGATTTTTTCTGATCGTGTCCAATCGATTGTACTAAAAAGTATGGATCTAACCTTCGTTGTCAAAGTGCTCGGTCGAAGGGTTGGTTTCAACACCCTGCAGAACCGGATCTATAACATTTGGAAACCTTCGCACCCGATGAAACTAATTGAAATTGAGAACAATCAGTTCTTGGTAAAAAATTTTGCTCGCAGCAATTATCTCAAAGTTCTTACGGATGGTCTTTGGACAATCTTCGACCATTATCTTACAGTCGAACCTTGGTCGACAGATTTCAACCCTACCTAAGCTCACCCTAGTTGTATCATGGCTTGGATTCGTCTTTCGAGTTTGCCGATCACTTGTTACAAGCGAAGCATGTTGGAAGCCATTGGTGCCAGAATTGGCACTGTTGTTAAGATCGACTTCCAAACGAATAATGGTAATCGGGGGAGTTTTGCTTGCATGGCGGTTAAAATCAATTTTTGGAAACCTCTAGTCTCAAAAATCTTGGTGAATGGCAATTTGTAGGTGATTGAGTATGCATCCTTACTCGTAGTTTGTTACGGATGTGGTATATACGGTCACACTCAGGACATCTGCCCGAAATCCTCTTCTACTGATGATTCTACATCGATTGCCACTACACCTCCTGTCGTGGTACCAATCCCTCCTTCTGAACCTTAGGGTCCATGGATGATGGTTGAAAGAAAGGGTCGACGCCCCCCAGATCATCTGTCCCCCGACCAAATCTGGTCCTAAAAATCCAGTAACTTCTTCCAAGTTTAATCCCATCTTTATTTCTGATGAAATTGTTCTTGATGTGGCTTTATCTCAGCGCCGTGAGGACACTAACGATCAACCTAATACACATCAGGCAGCTTCACCGTCTAATACATCTGCAGCATCACCCTTGGTGAACATGGAAGATCAGAACCCGTCTCTTGGTAAGCAGAAAATGTCAGTCAAATCTCCTATGGCCATCCGAAAACCAACTTCGACAGTCCTTCAGCAACGTAACACAAACATCATTCCCAGTCGACCTTCTAGTTCCAATGCTTCCAATTCTAGTCGGCTGGCCAAGAAGCAGCATGCCCTTGTGCCCTTTAACCCAGCGAAGCACGCAGCGGTGTCTATACTCTATACCGATGGATGGCAGCCCGAATCTCTCTCTTATTTTGGCTTCTTGACCATTGACGGCCACCTCTAATGGCTCAAACGGGAGATTAAATCTAAAAGGTACAAATCCTTCGGCTAAACAAGGGATTAAACGTAGCTCTTCAGCAGCGCGAGCTTTGGCTCTCCCGACTTCTTTTACAGTTGCTATTGATAGCTCCTCGCCAGCTAATGACCGGTCAGTCTCGGTGGATTGAATCCTTTCGATCTCCTGCACATCTTTATGATGAATCTAAAAACAATAGTATGGAATGCTCAAGGCTGTGGCAGCCGCAGGTTTATTCGCTTCGCTAAGCAGTATCTTCGTGATCATCAACCGAGTGTTTTCGTCTTTGTTGAGACTCGTGTTAGTGGTAGTACAGCTTCTAAAGTCATCTCTAACTTGGGGTTTCCTAATTTTCACAGAGTTGAAGCCGTCGGTTTTGCATGAGGTATTTGGATCTGTTGGTTTGATAACGTTACAATTGATGTTCTTTTCTGCCATTTTCAATGTATTCTCTGCAGAATACAAGTTTCAGGTAGCTCGTCCTCTTGTTTAGCCACCTTCATCTATGCTAGTCAATCACTACATAATCGCAGAGCTCTTTGGTCATACCTTCGTTCTATGTCTGCTCAAATTTCTGAGCGATGGGTTGTAATTGGCGACTTCAACGCCACTCTGTCTGCCGATGATTGCAAGGGCTGTGCGACATTTTCTAGAGCAGACTCTGACTTTCAGAACATGATTTTTGACTGCGGCTTACACGACCTCGGCTCCCAAGGTTCCCCTTTTACATGGTACAAGGGTTCTTGTTCAGTCTGGCTAGATTGTGCTCTTTGTAATGATGAATGGTTCAATTCTTTTCCAGCTTCATCAGTTCTTTATTTACTAAGGATGAAATCAGACCACCAGCCTCTTCTTTTGTCATTTTCTGAGCTAGCTTCGACTACCAAGTGTTTCTAGTTTCGCTATTTTTCTGGATGGTCTCATCATTCGAATTTTGTGAGCCTCGTGAAGGAGAATTGGGACTCATCTCTCCCCCTCACTGAAACTATTGCTCGCTTTCGCCATGCTACTGAAACTTGGAATTCACAGGTCTTTGGATCCATTGGCAAGACCAACAAATCAATCATGGCTCGCATCTGTGGGGTTCAGAGATGTCTTAATTAACGGCGAACTCCCAACCTAGTCAAACTTGAACTCAAGCGCCAATGTGAATTGGAGTCTATTCTTGAACAAGAAGAACTACTGTGGAAACAAAAATCTTGTGCCAACTGGATTAATTTTGGTGATCGTAACACCAAATATTTCCATGCCATGGCCATGGGTAAGCGACGCCGTTCTATGATTACTTCACTCCAAGACTCTTCTGGAGAATGTATTTCTGATGCTGCGCAATTACGTGAGGAGGCTGCCTCCTTTGCTAATCTTTTTTATAGTCCTTATATTTCATCCGTTTGCTATCCCATCCGCAACTCCTTCTCAGCCATTCCCACGACAAATTTAAATATTCTTGCCCATTTGCCATCAATTGATGAGATTCGAGAGGCCCTCTTCTCCATGACCCCTTTGAAAGCGCCCGATATCGATAGACTTCACGCCCAATTTTATCAAAAGCACTGAAAGACTGTTGGCCCCTTGATTACTAAACTGATCATCCGGCGGCTCCAACACCTCATGCCTCTGTTGATTAGTCCAGCTCAGACTAGTTTTATCAAAGGGCGAAGTATTTCAGAGAATGTAATCATCAATCAGGAAGTTGTTCACTCCATGCACTCTCAAAAGGATAAGACAGGGTGGATGGCGATTAAAGTCGACTTACAGAAAGCCTTCAATCGCTTCTCTGGCCTTTCATTGCTGACACTCTTAATGACATTGGTCTCTCACCTGATCTAGCTCCGATTATAATCTACTGTATCATATCTTCAAGCATGCAGGTTTAATGGAATGGAGATTTAAGTCATAGTTTCGCTCCTAGAAAGGGTATCCGACAAGGCTACCCGCTCTCCCCCTATTTGTTTAATCTTACTATGGAGAGGCTTGGGCACGCAATTGAACAGCCTGTACACTCAGGTAATTAGAAGGCTATTAAGCTTGCTATAAATGGTACGCCAATTTCTCATCTTTTTTGCGGACGATCTAATCCTCTATGCTAAAGCGGACCTTACTCAAGCGCAAAACATTGAAGCTATTCTTGATTCTTTTGGTCTTTACTCGGGGCACGTGATCAATAAACAAAAGCCTAAACATTTCTTCTCGCCCAATACTGATATGAATTTACGGACTGCAATAGGGGAACGTCTTGGTTTCCAAATAGTCACCGACCTGTGATTTTATCTTGTCAGCCCTGTTCGTCACCCTGGCTCCAATCGTGAACTTTATCGCTTCTTTCTTGATAAAATTCAGCAGCGTTTAGATGGTTGGTCGACTCGAACGCTCTCCTTCACTGGACGTGTCACTCTTGCCAAATCAGTCCTTAGCATTCCTTCGTATATTATGCAGACTTGCATGCTTCCCTTATCAGTATGCGATGAAATTGATAGGATTGTGCGACGGTTCATTTGGGGGTCTAATTCAAGGGTTAATCTGATTTTTTTGTGAAAAGGAAATCAATTTGTCAACCCCTCAACTGTGGAGGATTAGGCATCCGAAATACAGCCACTAATAACTCGACTTTCCTAATAAAGGTTTGCGACGCTATTGTTCATTCTCCAAACTCTTTTTGGATTCGCCTCTTTCGAGAACGTTACCTTATCATTGATTACTGCCCTCTATCTATATCGAGGCCTAATTGTTCACCTTTTTGGCGCTCTTTGGCAAATATTTGGCCCTCCTACCATGAGAAATTAGAATGGTCCGTTGGGGATAGAGCCTCCATTCACTTTTGGCATGATATATGGGTTCCCAGCCTCGGTGCACTTCATGCATGGTCATCGGATGTTAACTTTATTACCCAGGATGCCCGGGTAATTGATTTTGTGCAAGCCAATAGAGAGTGGGATTGGGACGCTCTTTCTCTAGTCATTCACCTAGCAGCTCTCCCATTTATCCATAGTGTCCTTCCACCAAGTTTGGTCCTTGGTGCTGACTCTTGTTACTGGCCTGGAAATAGTAATAGATCCTTTTCTGTTAAGAGTGCTTACTCTCAATCGGCCATGAACGATTAGAATGATGTTCACCCGTGCTGGCATACCATTTGGAAATTACATGTACCGGAGCGGATCCGAGGCTTCTTTGGCTGGCTTTTCAGGATAAGCTGTTAACAAATTCACTTCGCTTTGATCGGCATGTCCATGGTGCCTCTTTTTTTCCTCAATTCTTTGACAAGGCTGGAAAAGGAGAAACGCTGCCACCTTCAATGGTGATCGAATGGATTTTAATTCCTTACTTCATGTCAGCTCCCACTGGGCTCTCCTTTATGCATCCTGTTACTCTACAGCCCCGAAAGTTGCTCCTTCAGTAGAGTTTATACAGTGGCAGCCTCCTTCCTCGACATGGATAGCTCTCAACGTGGATGCAGCCGTTTCCACCGTTACTGGCCATAGTTCGGTTGGAGGGGTCTTTCGCAATAATGATGGTGATTTTCTTGGTTCTTTCTCCAGGCAGATTGGTATAACTACTGTCTTGTAGGTTGAGCTCTGGAGTGTTCTTGAAGGACTGAAACTTGCTTGGGATTTTGGCTTTGAACGCCTTGTTATTCAAACTGACAACGCCGATGTGCATCTCCTTCTTTCGTTACCATCACCTTTCAGCCCCTACGCTCTTGTAAGGGCTATCATGGAGCTAGTTGAGCGAGCATGGTGGGTAGAGTTCTCCCTTGTACGTCGTGAAGCCAACATGATTGTCGATTTCATGGCCAAGTTTAGTATTGTTCCCATGGGTACCATCTCCGTCTATGACGTCCCTCCTGATGACCTCCAAGATCTTTTTCACCAAGATGTCTTTAGCCCCCTTATATTCGGTTGAAGGGTGCTTAATGTATCGGCTTCGGTCTCATCCTTTATTCAAAAAAATTACTAGTATTTGATTCATGATAGAGGAACATGTAGAATGCATAGTTTTTCTTTCTAGTGTCTTTACGTACGTAATGAGAAAAAAACGAATTGCTTACATTGAATAAATTGAATTAAGTGGCAACATATGTTATCTTTGTCTTCTTTTGCAGACCAATCAATTTCAAATCAATGTCTTGTCTCTTCATAAGAAAAGAACAAAACTGCCACAATTTTTTCATCTCAAATTTCAAGGAAAACAAAACTGCACTTTCAGGCGTTCATGGCGACAATAAGATTCACTGTTAGAACTTAGAAGATACTAACATATATGGATCAAAGCTTATCTAATTGACAACTTTAATTAAGAGTTAGAACCCTAAAAACTACAACTGCAGCTAAGTTTCCCAAGAACATGAACAGTTTGCTGCTTCTTGTTCCTGTAGTTCTACATTTTAAGACCAGATATAGAACAACTTCTTACAAATATCTGTGAAAACCTCGACAATAACCCCGTGGTGGTGACCAGAGTTCAACGACAGTCGACAAGAAACACTGCAACAGATGTTCCAGTTCTTTAGCTTCAAATATTTCTCTTTAACGATCATCTCCACCGAGGATGCCCGGAAATCATTGTACGGATCATCGGAAGTTTTCACCACGGCAAAGCTGTCTTTCACTTTATTCCTGTCTTAGCTCTTCTCCGGTTATCAAGAAGTTGCTTGAGTGACTCCGATAATGAATCCGACGACGAGAGAGTCGTTGAAGAGAAAATTAGTGTCTCGGTTTCGTCTTCACTGATAAACCACGGGCACCCACTGCCACGGCCACCATAATTAACACTTTGATGAGAAGATGAGCTGAAAAACATGGTATCAAATGACATGTTATTGCGTTTAACGTGAACCCTTTTGCTGTTGCTCTTCTTCTTGTTTCTGGCTGAGCTCTTCTTTTTCTCGTAGAAACCGAAGTCTTTACAGCCGGAGAAGAGGTTCAAAGGCGTTGTAGGGGAAGCAGGAGGACACTTGCGGCCATTAAAATCAGCACCCGGGACTTTAGGCCTTGGCAGAGTTTCTCTAAGGCATCTGGGCTTACAAATGGACGCTAACGATCGATCTTTAGTCGGCGGCGACGACGTCGACGAGGGCTCTATCAACTGGAACTTGTTGTGGTTTTCCGGCGAGAAAACAGCTTTTCAACGACGTCGGAGACGTTCCGGGTACGGCAGGAGTTGAACGAGGATCGAAATATGCTAGAGATCCGTATCTTGAATCGATTTTCCATCGCCACGCAAAGGATTTTTTTTTTGGAATGGCAGTTTAATAGTGTATGAAATGAACAGAGAGATCTTATATGGAGTACACAAATATTTATGAAGAAAATCGAAAGTTGAAATGGTTTTATAACATGCATAAAGTCAAAAAATATCTAAAATATTTGACTGAATATTTATTTTAGCCTATATATTTTTTTGAGTAATTTAATCATTAATATTTTATTTTGAGTGAAAATGGCTCATCTACGGATAAAAATTGTTAGAAAACTAACGGTAAACAGTTTAAAATGATTTGACAGAATGACAAGTCAGAAGAAAAAATATTTTATATCTTATATAAATTTATAAAATTATTTTTTGTCTGATATAACATTGTTTCAAGTCCACAGATTTGTTTATATGATACTGCCATGTCAGCGTGCACTATCATATAGGTTTGTCACGTCATTTCAAGCTATTTACTGTGAGTTGATTGACAGTTTTATCCGTAGATAGGCCATTTTGACCTAAAATGAAACATCAAGGGTTGAATTGCTCCAAAAAAAGAATAAGAGCCAAAGTGACTATTCAGTCAAATATTGAAGGCACTTTTTGGCTTTATACTTTCAAGATCAAATATTTCACGCATTCGTGTTTGTGTAATTTATTTTTTCACATGCGGATTTAATTGAGTATTTAAATATTTATTTTAGAATCTAGGTTTTAAATTTGAAGCTTAATATTAGAATATAGGGTTTATTATTAAGATTCGGAGTTTATGATTAAACATTTAGATATTATATTAAGAAGTTTTTTTAATTAAAATCTCCAAGTTTATTGAATGAGGATACATTCAAAATTACAATGCAAGTTTACATCTGAGTAAACAAAAACACCTAATCCGAACATATTCCTACAACCATTCAAACAAGAAACAAGCGTTTCGATATCATAACAGGACTATATAAAGAAAAGGTAAAAACCCAATCCTAAAGACTCGAAACAAAAATAGATAGTAACATCACCAAAGAACGACGATTAAAGGTAGAACCATCAACAAACAACATAAAAATGCATATTACAATAAGGCACGTTGATAACACGGTTATTAAAACAATTCAATCGCGAACAAGAAAAGTGATTGTGAGCACGTATCTAAATCCAGTTCAAAACAGAGAGATCAATAGGATAACCAAAAGAACGTCATCTTGATTAGACCATGATAGAAAATAAAATAAAAAGAACGACCAAACGATCGATAAAGAAAAGAAAAACGTGCCAAAAGGCAGAGAAAAACGTACCCAAAGGTAGAGTAAAACATGTCACAATGACAAAATTATTTTTTCATAACTAAAAAAATAAGACAACGATGAGAAATAAGAAAACAAAAAATAAATTATCCCGGCGATTGACAACCAGCATCAAAGTTGGTGCCGCCGCCTATAAGAAAAGAACAAACCCAAAAAAATACTATACGGCTAGGATTTTCACTTTCTTGAAATACTGTAGAGAACCCGATACAATAATATAATTTTTTTATTATATTAAGAAGTTTAGATAGACATGTCTACGTAAAAAATTTACATTATTTGTGTATCAAATATTTTATGTTACCCTATATTATATGGATTCGAATTCTGACATTTGCTTTGAGAATATAATATCTTCCTACTTAATAAAAATATATTAACTCCTATAATAATACAAATCATAATATATATATAAAGCTAGTGATCGAATTTTTTTAAAAATAATATAATGATAGATAAGAAAATTCTAGTATACTTTGCCCTATATTTTTATTTTAATTTTTTAAATTGTCTAGTGTAATTATAAGATAATATTTGTTCATTAATTTTAACTTTTTAACAATAAATTATGCATACAAACCACTAAAACCCGAAAAAAATAATATAATGATAGATAAGAAAAATCTAGTATACTTTACCCTATATTTTTATTTTAATTTTTTAAATTGTCTAGTGTAATTACAAGATAGTATTTGTTCATTAATTTTAACTTTTTAACAATAAATTATGCATACAAACCACTAAAACCGAATAGTCTAGATTAATTAATATTTCTTTTTCCATTAGGATTACTTGATGTCAGGGGCGGAACACATTAGAAACTTTGGGGCTATGCCTACCCAAAAAAATTGAAAAAAAAATAAATTTTAATTTCTTCAAAATTTCAAAAAAATTTAATTTGTCTCGCACAAAATTTTTAGAATTCATATTAAATTTTAATTTTTTTAATATTCTTAATTTAATCACTCATATAATTTTTATAAATTTTCATTAAGCCTCTTAGTATTTCAAAAATTTTAATTAAACTTTAATTTAAGAAAAACTGTAAATTGACCCCTTAATTTTTTTTTAAACTTTGTGTTAAAACCTTTTTTTTTAATTTCACGTTAACCCTCTAAACTCTATCACCAAATTTGGACACCGTTAATGTGTTTTTTTCATTCGAAATTAGATAGATTGATATGCAAGTGTCAGGGCTAGACTTGCTTGTTAGAAGTGGACAGGTGTATGGCTTTGACTACTCCTGGAATTTGAACGACCAGGAATTTGATACATATAAATATAATATAGTGTTGTGATTTATTGGATTGAACGACCAGGAATTTGATGTTTCTAAAAATGTTTCGAATATAAATTTTATGGATTAAAAAATAATAATAAAAATAATCAACAAGTAGCTTCAGTAGAAAATAAGATAATATTCATCTTAAAAGATAAGGGTTAAAGCACATGTGTGCAAAGGTTGTTAGAAAAATAGCGTTAATCCAAGACGAAAATAAACAATAAAATATAAATGTTGTATTGAAATATTAAATCGAACAGAATAAATATAACTTATTTAAACCAAACCGACTTATAACGAAAATCGAAAAGAAACGTGTTGAGTCATGCACGAACGCAGTATTCTTAAAACAGATTTTCGGTCACTCCTATGGTGCTCGAGTTCGTTGGTCGTCTGTCTCCCATGATACAACAACAGATGATCAGCTACAGTTACACTGCCGTGTAGATCACGAACATACTCTTGCCTTCGCCTATCACCGAAAACAACTTTTGAAAAATCTAGTAAAACCATAGAAAAGTTATGTGGTTTTCGTTGTGTTAAAATCAAAAGAATGGCATGTTATTTAACCGAATTAATGATCATTAATATTCTGAATTAATGGTCATTAACCATTTAACCGAATTAAATAGGTAACGATCTGTTAATACCATATTAAAACAGAATATTCCCGTGAATCGCACTTATTACCTTTTAATATCCGAATTTAAAGAAAACCATAAATTATCCTTTTAAATTCAGAATATTCAAAAAGATATGCCAATAATAAAGAAAAATTTATTCGAAGTGGGTAAAATATCCGCAGGTCCATGAAGGGCCCCGCCGGTCTGGACATTCGCGTCGCGCGGGTGCACCTCAACCCGAATGGGTTCGACGAGCTTCGATCCGCACCGCCCTGCGCCTACGCGCGAGGCACAATTTCTATTCAAGTCATTCGATGACCACCAAGTGGGTAAGTGTGTATAAACACTTCCCATTCTATTTATCCCATCAATGTGGGATAGGGGGTTTTCACTTCCTTATTTATTTCACAACAATCGTACTTTGAGAATCAATTTCTCATTCATCACTTAACCGTTTTGAGCATATGAGATACCGTTGTAAAGGTCTCATGTAGTATAATAAGATCCAATAAAATCATTATTCGAATATCCATCTTTACCCATTCAAAATATGGCTCAAATTACCATTTTTCTCACATTTTCCCAACAATTCCCCACATGAATGAAATTGATAATTTTATCAAAACCATTTTGACTCGATATGGTGATAGGTTCTACGCTCGATAACTGCATAGGATAGATAGGTTTCCTCCTTTGAACCTTCCCTTGTGAAAGTATATTTACTTTACTAGCTAACCAATAGACGTGATGTCCTTGAACTGTTCAACCATTTGTGTAAACGATGATATACTTCACAAAACTATCTTTCTGGCAATAGTTTTAGTTTTCATGGTTATGTCCATATGGCCATGGACATTGTCTGATTCTGCAAGAGTTTGAAAGAACTATGCCCAATGGTCTCCTTGAAGCGGCCCTACTTCTCTTTCACATATATGACTTATGTTGCTTAGCTCACCGAAGCACACAATGGTCATTAAAAACTTTTAGCTTAGCCTATTCCCTTATAAGTAAGCAATAGCACGTATCGATACTCTCTTATGAGTACCGATGCCCCTACTAGATTCGAAGAAATTTAACCCAAGAGAATACTGATACGTTACGTACCGTACTGGTACTCAAAGCCTTTCCAGGCAATGTAACAGTGTGTACCGATACGCCCCCTTGCATACCAGTACACGAAGGCGTCTCTGGAATCCTTACCTTATAAGGGGTACCGATACACGGGGAAGCGTATCGGTACTCTCCTCCTAACTCTTCCCACGTTTACATTAAGGCGTACCGATACTCTAACCCTAGTACCGGTATGCAAGCCCGGTTTTTGAACTATGGGTACAGGTTTCACCTATAAACCCTGTTTAACCCCCATAATTAAACCCCAAATCGATTCTACAAGTTATTATGAAGGTATTAAGTGGGTTTCTACTAATTTTAAGCCTTAGAAACATCAAATCCCCATTTTACCATTAAAGGGGTCAACCCAAAGCTTATCTAACCATAAACGCCAAAACATGCACAAAGCTTATTTTTATGAGTTGCAGGAAACAATAGGAGTTAGTAGTGTACTAACCTCGAATTAAAGCTGATGAAGAAGCCCTCAAAGATCCATTCCCGTTCTTCTTCTTCAACCCCTCACCAAACACCTTCTTCTACCACAAACAACCATTTTTACCTTGGTTGGTAGATCTCTCAAAGCTGAACAAGCTTTCCTTCTTACCCCAAATGAGATTCTTACTCAAACTCTCAAAGATTACACCTTTTACTTCAACTTGGGTAGGAAGATGGATATGAGAAAGAGGGAGAAGACAAGGGGACAAAGGTGACTTCACCCTCCAACTTTTCTGCAGAAATTAAAGCCCCCCATCAGCTCTCATTGTCTTTAATTATGCTTTTACCCATTTGCCCTTCTTACTTTTACCTTAGCCCAACAACAAACTCACAACACAAGCCCAAAAGCTTTTCTTCAAGCCCAACAAGGCTCTCAAGGCCCAATATCTCGACCCAAACGCGAAGCCCATGCCTCGGTCTAACCCGACCCTCAAGTTCCGAAACCCGGGTCGTTACATGTCGAGTGACCATTTTGTAACAAAACATAAAGTTTAATTGTCAGTATATAACTTTTGAAAGTTTGGTTACCGTTTTAAATTTTTGAACAAAGTTCTGTTATCATTTGTGTACTTTACTGTTATTCTATACATCGGAGGGGAAATAAAAAAGTTGAGGTGGAAATAAAAGGTTTCTTAGTGTTTTAGTTTTAGGGTTTAGAATTCAATTTAAGGTGTTGTGGATAGAATTTAGGATTTATAGGTTAAAACTTAAATATCTAACCATATTACTTAGGGCTGTAAACGAACCAAACGTTCAGCGAACCGTTCGTGAACCGTTAAAAAGGAAAAATCGTTTATGTTCATTTATTTATTAAACGAACGGACATGAACAAAATTTTTTGTTCGTTTAATTAAATGAACGAACACAAACAAAGGACTCGTTCGTTCATTTACGTTCGTGAACGTTCGGTAATCCATTCATTTATGTTTATTCACATATATTCATTTATATTAATTATTTTTCATAACAAAAGTTTTATGTTTTTTTAAAGTAAATTTGTTCACATATGTTCGTTTAAATTTATTTACATATGTCACTTTATGTCCATTCGTTTGTGTTCATTTATCATTTTAACAAACGAACACGAACAAGGTACATTCCTTAACAAACGAACACGAACAAGAAATTATGTTCGTTTAGTTGTTAGTGTTTAATTATTTATTCGGTTAAAATTAAATGAACGAACATGAACATACCCTCGTTCGTGTTCGTTTTGTTCGTTTACAGGCCTAATATTACTCTAAAACTTAAAACCTAAATTTTAACTACGAACATTAAACTCTAAACTCTTAAAGCTAAAACAATTGTGAAAATAATTTGTTTCTATCGTCGCCAATGTATTGAATATAAATTTAAATAAATATCGAGATATAATATACAAATATAATCTTTATCTATTAAAAAATACTATGAAGTTTTGACTTTCTCAACCGATTACAAACCAATAACATTGGGAAGCATGAAATGTTCAACTGTCATGATGTTCAGGACATTTATCCTCAAAAAGAGCTTCAATTTCCTCCAAGCTCTTGCCTTTAGTTTCAGGCAGAAACAAGTAAAAGAAAACAGTACCGACAACCATGATTCCCGACAGTACAAAAAAAATTCCCCCGAACGTAATCTTCTCCGAAATGCTTAAGAATGTCATGGACACAATCCCACTAACTATCCTGTTCACCGATATCGCCAAGCTCGAACCTTGGGCTCGTAATCTCATCGGAAATATCTCCGATGAATAGACCCAAGTGATCGGTCCAAGCCCAATAGAAAAGAACGAGAAATCGGCACACACTGCTACAACACACAACGCAATGGCCCATACAGGCTTCTCATTGCATGGCTGAAGGTATTTCGAGCCGAGGCCTAAACAAGCCAACGAAAAGGCCACCCCTGCCGTGCCTAACAACAACAGGGGCCGTCTCCCGTAATGGTCCAAGAACAGAGCCGATACGAAGACGAAGAATGTTTTGACGATTCCCATGATGATCGTAATGCCGAATTGTTGTTTGCGGTTGTGGATCCCGGCGTCTTTGAACACTTGTGGGCTGTAATACACGATCGCATCGTTCCCGGATGCTTGCATGAAGAAATTAATGCCGATGACGGTGATGAGGATTCGTCGAATCGGCCTAGTTGGCCTTAAGAATTCTTTCCAAACCCCTTGGCCAGTCCATTGGTAGCTACTCGAAGGCGGTTCTTGTTCCGAATTTTCGGCAGCGTTCGCCATTTCGACGAGTCTCGCATCGGCTTCTGTTTCAGAAGCTGACGTTTTAATCAAGACCCGCCTCGCCTCGACGAACCGGCCTTTCATGACGAGCCAACGAGGGGACTCCGGCATCACGATAACCCCTAATGCGACGGCACCGGCTGGCAATGCTGCTAGTCCTAGCATTAGTCTCCAATTCAACGGCTGAGGCAGACCAGACAATGCAAAGTTGGAAACATAGCCTAATAGAATCCCCATATTGATGAAGACTTCCGGCAACGACGAGAGGAAGCCACGAGTCATCGCCGGGGAGATCTCCGCCGTGTAGACCGGACCTATCATAAGAGAATAGCCAACGCCAATCCCAGCCACCACTCTCCCCGCCATGAGGAAAGGGAAAGACGGCGCCAGTCCCATTGAAACAGCTCCTGCAAAGAACGTAGCTGCTGCCAAGACTATCGTATGCCGCCGGCCGATACTGTCGGAAGTTTTTCCGGCGGCGAGTGAACCGATTAGGGAACATATGTTCAAGCAACCCACCAAGATCTCCTGTTGGGTCGAATTGATCTTAAGATCATCTTTGATATATAACACAGCTCCACTCATCACCCCAATATCTGAAACCAAACAAAAACTCGAGTAAGATCAGGTTTTGGTTTTTGACTCAGAAATTTAAATTGCAATTACGGTTACGTTTTCGATCGCAGTGTGTTTACGGCGGGTATTGCAGTTTTTGAAAGTGCCAAAACCTTTATATATCGACTTCAATAGTAGTCCCCGACCTTTATTTAAATCCTTAAACATTGATTAAAACATAAGCTCTTACCATAGCCGAGTAGAACCGAGTTTGTGGAGGCAAGAATAGCGGCTGCAAGAACATATTTGTTGAAACGATAATTCCCATGACGGTCGACATTTTTGGGATCAGAATCAGGAAGCAGATGATAGTAATCCTGCTGCTTGTTCAATTCCTGAACAGAACTGAGTTTCATGACTGGAAAATCAAATTGCCAAAAAGCTTAAAACTCCAACAAATACATAAAACCTGGAACAATATTATTTTCAGACAGAGACAAAGAACATGTTCATATTTGAGTAATGCGAACATCATAAGCAAGCTGTTTTTATATATATTGATTTATTAGACATCAAAGAAATAGTAATGAACTTACTATATCCACACGTCCTATTAGGGTTGCCGATTGGGCGTTCAATCGAGTCGAGTCAAAAAATTTCGAGTTATTCGAGTTTACAAATCCTATTTTACGATTCAAATTTTATTTGAATTTTTTGCGAACTGAGTCGAGTTTATGAAATTCGAGTCGAGTCGAGCTTTTAAGTTTCTGTACAAATTTAATTGTAATTATTTATAATGTTATAATACATATTGATTCCAATTTAAACGACTTTCTATATATATATATTTATTCATATCTTCACATGTGATATACATAATATATCAAACAGAATTGATAGACTTGATTCAAACTTGAAAAATGATCAATTAATTACTAAAAAAATCGAGTTATTTAAATTTCCATTTTATAACTAAAACTTTATCTGAACTTTTTTTCGAGTCCAGTCAAAACGAGTCGAATTTTTTCGTGTCGAGTCAAGTTGAATAATTCGATTTTTTTAATCGAATATAACAAAATAATACCATAAACATCATATTTATATTTAAAGCAATTCAATTATACATATTTGTAGTATTAAGTTCCATTATTAATCATGTTTAATAGACATTAAATTCAATTACTGATTCTTTATATTTTATGGATCATATAAAAATAGACATTAAATTCTTTTTAATACTATTTTAATCATATTTATATTTTTTTACATAGGTATTTTTGAAAGATATTAAGTGTGTGGTTCCATAAGTATTCTTGAAAGATATTAGATGTGTGGTGGGGTAATAATAATTGTATGAAACAAACAACGTGATATAATTTGTAGGGAGGGGCCAGTTTTTTTGCTGTCGGTTATTATGATTAATAATGTCTTAAAAGGACAATTCAATCAACAGCTCTCCCCCTAATTACCTTGCTGTATAAAATATTTATCATTTATGTCAATATCAATACAAAAAAAAATATAATTTATGGATAATATAAGTGGATTTGGTTTGAGATATGCTAACGCAATTGCTTGTACAAGTTCATCTTTGGGATCAGTATTCTTTACTTCTCTTGAACATGGTAGAACTAAAGATACGCCTTGATTTCTGGGTCATATATGAACGAACATTAAAAAAATACAAATATATCAATAATCAATAGGTCTAATAGAGTGAGACACTAAATTAATTAAGCAAAGTCATGTGTTCGAGATGTTATAAATAGAGCAATTGGTGACCCTCATAATGGATTTCTACAATACTCGATTTTAATTAACCGGAACTAGCTACCTATCTGACGTTGGCGATCACCAAGCACAAGCTACTTCTCGAAGTCTGCGTGGTCTATTGTACTCTTCGTGTTTTCTATGTTAATATCAAATTATTCATTTTTCTCATCTGTGAAAGTAGGCAAAGCCGAATCACGTTAAATCTTATCTCTTTCGCATGTCTAATTTTACATTCTCGCTTTGTTATTTTTTCGTATACAAATTCCTAACTGTTGTAGTCCGGGTTTTTCGCTTTAAACCCACCTTTTGCTTGAATCCAAACTGTTGGGACACTTGATCCGTTTCCTCTTTCCCATTTCTCGAAAATCGAAGGCAAATATGTGTATATACAGGATAGGGCAGATCAAATTCGAAACTGGGCTGAAACCACACAATGAGATTTGTACATATTTTGGATCTGTTCTCTTTGATTGTCGGATTGTTTATGGTCCGATCAATTGTCGTTGAGGTAGCTAGGGCTTTAAGAGTAACAAATATTTGGGCCACTTGTGCACCTATTAGGTTGGTCGCATGTCTTTGTAAGCTAAATCCGGATAGGGTAAATTATAAATTTCATCATTCAATTTTACTCATTCTTATTTAAGTTATTTTAGCCATTAAAGTATAAAAAATTTTAATTTATTCACTTAACTTTGACATTGTGTCGTTTTTTATCATTCAACCGTTAAATCACAAACAATGTGATGACATGATAGATAATTTGATGACTCACTAAAATGGCGTAGTTTAGATCCCTACAAAAGCCACCAAAATAATTGTTTTGAGTCCTTATAAAAACTTAAAAAATGCCTTAATATTTCTCTTTTCTTATTTCTTTTTTTTTTCCTTTCATATCCTCTTGATCTATCTAAACCAACCTAGATTTTGATTACCATCTGCTATGTCATCACGCCATTTGCAATTTAATGGTAGAGTGACCAAAATAAATAAAAGTAAACAAAATAAAAGTAAGTAAAATGATACGAAAGCCAAGATCCAAGAATTACCTCAAAATCTAAGAAGTCTCTAGATCGCAATTAATCTAGCAAACTCGCTAATATGATCCAAGAAAATCTCAAAATTCCAAGTTCAACAAATCGGTAAGAAAGCATGATCTTGATGTAGAAAACGAGATAGTTAATGGTGGTGGTGGTGTTGGATAGATTTGTCCTTGGCACCCTCCTAATCGCAATTGAATAGGCAAACACCTACAAACAGCATGAATCTCTCCGATGAATAGATAATGGCGAAATAGATGTTATTGTCCTAAGCACCCTCCTAATCGCAATTGACTAGGCAAACACCATAATAGGCTCTAACCCACCCCCTAGACACAATTATCTAGGCAAGCAAGAGTGTGAAGATATCTCCCTCGCAAGAACTTGAAGAACTTATGTTGAAGAGGACTTCTGATACGAAAAATAACAAGGCAAATCCATCAACCTTGAAAATAAAATGGCCCATGGCCAAAGATTTTTTTGTAACTCAAATATTCATGATGTTTTTATTAGTGAAGCAAATATACCTTTAAATAGACTACAAATGAAGAGTTTAACTTGAACTAGGAAAAATAAAGATAATAATAAAATAAATAAACAATTTTATCTAGCCTAAAAAATTAATAAATAGATAAATAAATAACAAATCTAATCATAAATCATCTAAATATCTTCATAAAGAATCCTAGATTGAATTTAAGTACAAATAATCAATAAAATTATTGAAAATTCATAATAATCCCTTATTAAACCTATATAGAAATTTCTGCTTGCACAGTTTTCACTAAAACAGACATAACTTGAGCTTCCGACATTGGATGCGTTTCAAGATGCATTGCAAAGTTAAGAGATAGATGAATGTGTTTGAAGAAGACATGTAGACACATAAGTGCCCTGTTCCCATTTGAAAAGTCGATGCAAGTCGGCTGAAATTCCAGAATTAGAAAACAGCTTCAACTTTTTGGCTACAATGCATCGTTTTAGCCCTCCCATGCATGTATCATTCCTCCGTGTTAAAAACGATTCGTCCCGAATTTTATGAGTTGTTGATCACAACCTACAAGTCTATTGATATGTCTTCAAGAATGAAATATTAAAACTAGGATCTATATAGAGAATTTGATTTTTTTTTCTTTTTTCTCAACTACTAAAAAAACAATAAAAGATAATTGTTTTAAACACCTAAACCAAGGCTTTGAATACCAATTGATAGGAAGCCATGATCCAAGAATTGCATCAAAATTTAGGAACCCTCTAGATCACAATTGACAAGGCAAACACCATAATAGGCTCTAACTCACCCTCCTAGACGCAATTATTTAGGCAAGCAAGAGTGTGAAGATATCTCCCTCACAAGAACTTGAAGAACTTATGCTGAAGATGACTTCTGATACAAAAAATAACAAGGCAAATCCATCAACCTTGATAATAAAATGGCCCATGGCCAAAGGTTTTTTTAACTCAAATATTCATGATGTTGTTTTTATTAATGAAGCAAATATGCCTTTAAATAGGATACAAATGAAAAGTTTAACTTGAACTAGGAAAAATAGAGATAATAACAAAATAAATAAACAATTTTATCTAACCTAAAAAACTAATATTTAAATAACAAATCTAATCCTAAATCATCTAAATATCTTCATAAAGAATACTAGATTGAATTTAAGTACAAATAATCAATAAAATTATTGAAAATCCGTAATAAATAATAATTCCCTTATTAAACCTATATAGAAATTTCTGCTTGAACAGTTTTCACTAAAACGGACATAACTTGAGCTCCCGACGTTGGATTGATGCGTTTTAAGATGAGTTGAAAAGCTAAGAGATAGAAGAATGTGTTTGAAGAAGACATGTCGACCCATAAGTGCCATGTTCCCATTTTAAAAGTCGATGCAAGTCGGCTGAAATTCCAGACTTAGAAAACAGCTTCAACTTTTTGGCTGCAATACAACGTTTTAGCCTTCCCATACATGTATCATAAAATTAAGTGATGAAATTTATAATTTACCCATTCGAATAAAATATGTAGTGCGAGAATATAATTATAAATTTAGATTGAAGTGAATAAATGACAAATGTAATGGATGTTGGATTAAAATCCGCAATTGTTGGCACATATGTAAAATGTATGATGATATTATAAAGTACGACGCAAAATTAAGTGACTAATTATGTTAGGCGTGTCATAGGTATTAAAATATCATGGAAATAAAAGTGTAGATACCATAAGATATATTTATAATTCAATGAGGGGCAGGGTTATAAATATTTAATAGTTGATTTTATAATCAACCGTATAAAGAGGTAGTGGTCCCTAATAAATATGTTAACTTGTTTTTCTCTCCTTCCTCGTCAGATAGTTTTATGTTAAGAGATAACATATCTTCTTGGAATATCACAGCCACACTCTAGGTGATATTCATCAAATGATTCAAGGTTTTCAGTCCATCAATGAATTCAGGTACGCTTCAGCATTTAGTTTATTGTTTTTGATTATTTGACATGATATATCCTAGGTTAGTTTTTTCATACCAATTATGTTTTAGGTATGCTTTGGTTCTAGCAAGTGGCATCAGAATCTCGTCATGCCGAATTATTAAAAATTATTTGATATTATTTTTATATATTCAGATTGGTTCGTTACTAATGCTTTAAGATTTCGATGCTTCGTGTGATTTGGTATTTGTTATTTGGGCATTTAAGGTTTGATTAAATTTCATGCTTTCTAATTCACGATTACAATTATTAGGTTATTATTTGGATTTATATTCTGATAATCTCAAGTGCTATAATCATATCATTGAATTTATCGTGAATTGTATACACATAAACTTTAATGACGTTCATGTTTGATGCATTAAGAGTCTTTTTTTTTAATTTCTTTAAAAAATTAAAGGTTTTATGCTTATAGATTCATTGTTAATGAGAATTGAATTTAAATTTTGACCGATTATATATATATATTTAAGAACCATTAATATCACCTTATATATATTTTTTGAATATATTTTAGGGTTATAATCGATGGTTAATATGGTTGCTTTTAGTTTGAATGATATAGTATTGTTTAATTTAAAAATATTTATATGTATAAGTTATTGGAAATCTAATTTAAAAAATATAAATGATTCCGCATGCATAAGCTATTGAGAATCTAATTTATGTTCAAGTATGTATGCGTTCGAATATTGCGTACATTGTTGGAATGTTAGACAGATATTTAAGCAAACCTAGTATGAACTATTGGATAGCAGCCAATACGGTTATGAGATATCTTTAGAGAACAAAAATTACATGCTCACATATCGAAATTCTGGTAAGTTAGAGATCATCAAGTTTATAGACTCCAATTCTATTAGAATATTGATGCAAAAGAGTTTTGTCACATGAGCTGCTAATTATAGATTGAATAGAAAGACCACTTTAGTTATTTTGTGAAAATAAATATGCATTCATTTATTCCATAAACAATAGGAACACTTCAAATTTGAAGCACATAAATATTAAGTTCCTAGTTGTTAAAGAAAATTCAAAGTGGTTGTGTGTCTATAGAGCATGTTGGTACAAATTCTATAATTGTGCGCTTATTAAGAAATTGCCACCCCTTGTCTTTCATGAGCACACTACTCATGTGGGTGTAATATTATTTAAGAATATTTGGTTTTAGTGGAAGTTTGAAATTTTTAAAAAATGCTCATTAATTTTAGACTCAATTTCGGTTACTTCAGTTTAAGAATATTTTAAGATTTTTTTTGCAAAAATAAAGTTTTTTGGGTTTATGCACACTCTGATTTCAATAAAGTTGATCTCACTAAGGTTTAGGAGGACCAATTGAAAATAGACATGTTCAGTTCACATTTCATGTAATTTTCCTTGCTATGCATTCATGATTGATCTGTCATTTGACTATATTTGTATACGTGATCATTGATAGGTCTAGTCATGATTGATATGGCAAAGACTGCTTTGATCATATATGGACGTGATTGTTATAGAATACCTATTATATAATAGCAAAATTTTAAGCTCATAAGATTGTACATTTATCAGGAAACGTATGTTGCCCAAGTGGGAGATTATTGGATTAAATCGCAATTGTGGGCACATATGTAAAATGTATGATTCTATTATAAACTATGACACAAAATTAACCAATTACGTTAGGCGTGTCATATGTATTAAAGTGTCGTGAAAATAAAAGTGCAGATACCATAAGATATATTTATAATTCAATGAGGGATGTGTTATAAATATTTAATCGTTGATTTTACAATCAACCATATAAAGAGGTAGTGGTCCCAAAAAATAGGTTAACTTATTTTTCTCTCATTTCTCGTCAAAGAGTTTTACGTCAAGGGATAACCTATCTTCGTGTAAGATCACAACCATAAGATATATTTATAATTCAATGAGGGATGTGTTATAAATATTTAATCGTTGATTTTACAATCAACCATATAAAGAGGTAGTGGTCCCAAAAAATAGGTTAACTTATTTTTCTCTCCTTTCCCGTCAAAGAGTTTTACGTCAAGGGATAACCTATCTTCGTGTAAGATCATAACCACCTTCTAAGCGATCTTCATTAAATGATTTAAGATTTTCAGTCCATCAATAAATTCAAGTATGTTTTCGTATTTAATTTATTATCTTTGATGATTTGACATAATAAATTCTCTGTTACTTTTTTTATACCAATTATTTTTGGGTATGCTTTAGTTCTAACAATGGCAGTAATCATGAGAAGAAGAAAATAAGAGGATGGGCATGTGAATTCATGACCCCTTAATAATTACAAGTTCACCAACTTGATCCCCTTCCGAGGAAAGTCCCAAAATTTTCCTTTACAAAACTTCAGCGCCTGTCAATTGTCGAGGATGAAGTTTGTAGCGAGTTTTATCAATCCGTCAAATATTAATTAATATTTAATATTTATTTAAATAATTTATTAAAAAATATTTGAATGATATATATATTAATTTTTTATTTGTAAAATTATCTTTTTAATATAATGTTATTAATTACTAAATTTAATTGTATACTTATGAAATTATTTTTAATTTAATTTTATTAATTATTAAAATAATATATATTTTATATATTAATTTTTTATTTATAAAATTATCTTTTTAATTTTATTAGTTATTTAAATATAGGTTATTTGAGAACTCTTTTTGTAATTATCAAAGATGATAAAGTTTTTTCTAATTCGAAAAATTTTACTTCAATCCGCTCTTACAATTCTTTATATCTCAAACATTCAAATTAAAGAATTTAACTAGTCAACCATCTAAAAATAGTTCATACCTATGCTTTTTAATTCAAAGCATTGTTTACCAATCTCAATCGACAATTGCTGACTTCAGCCCTCTTTTAGTAACATTTCCAGCAGGCTACAGAGCTGAGCTGCTAAGACCTTATCCTATGGCGGAAGAGCACAATTAGTTCAATTTGTAATTTTTAATAGGGAATTACATATTTAGTATCCTAGTTATACCCACGTTATTATTTTGGTATCTCAACTATTATTTTTAGTAAAATAGTACATAACATTACGTTTTTATTCTGTTTTGGTACTCGACCGTTTACGACTAATAGGAATGATGACGTGGCTTGGTATAATCACAGTTTTAGTCCAAAACACTTATATATATGATCAATTTAGTCCAAAATCGATCAATTTAGTCCAAAATCGATCAATTTAAATCATCATCTTAATTTTGGGGGTAAAATTGCAAATTATGTTCGACTGAATAAGCAAAATGATGAATTTACAATTTTAATCCAAAAATTAAAATAATATTTAAATTGATAGAATTTTAGACTAAATTGATAGATTGTATAAGTTTTTGGACTAAGACTGTTATCAACCCAAGCCACGTCACTATTTCATTAGTTTTTAACGGCCGGGGTACTAAAATAGAACAAAACATAACGTTAGGTACCATTTTACTAAAAGTAATGGTTGGGGACTAAAATAGTAACACGAGCATAGTTGATGTACTAAATATGTAGTTTTCCCTTTTTAATATTCAGGACTACTAGAGTCGACAACTGATGTTATTAAAGACAATGGTTCAGAGAATTAACCAGATGTGTGAAATCTATCGTACGATTCGAGTTTTTTTTTTAGATTCAATTTCCGGCAGCTTGCTTCTTCCTTGATCCTCCGTGCCAGAAGGGAAGCTTGGGGTTGTTGCCGGCGGTTTTCAACAAATCTCTCCGCCGCCTCACCTACCACGACACAAGCAGGTTTAACATGATCCCTTGGGTGGACCGTGCCCACGTGAACTTTTCGAAGTTCACACAATTTTTTTTTTTAATTTTTATGAATTAATTCTTATATTTTATGATTTGTGTCTATTTTAAAATTTTTATAATTTGTGCTAATCTTCAAAAATATTTTAACTTGTTTCTATCTTAAAAAAAATTGTGGATCCGCCACTAGACACAAGTACATGTCTTTGCTGACTCTGGAAGCTAGGAATAGACACAGCGAAACAATAGTCACAATTTAAAATGTTTCTGAATATGAAAATACTTTTGCTGTTGTTAGGGAACATGTCCAAATCTTTTAACGTTGTAATTAGCTGTTCTTGGCATCCACCTGGTTTTGCCATTTTGAACGCATGTATTATTGGTAAGATTTTACATTTGGAAGCAAATTATGATCTCTCTGCCAAATATAAATAAATACCAACAAAATCTTGAAAAAATGATCGAGACCTTAATTTTGGCATTCAGCCATCGTATACTCTCAATGTATTTGTTCATCAAATTCCTTTTATAATCATTGATATTTAATCGAACCGAATAACTGGACTCAGTGGTAAAACGGATAATATTCATCATATAAGACTCGAGTTCAAATTATTTGTTATACAACGTATGTGTATTGTCAAAGGGTTAAGAGTTGTTTTGTTTACAACACTAGAATTTATTTCCCAGTATAATTGCTTTGTTTACGACACTAGAATTTAAAACATTGAACTTTGTTTAAAAATTTAACGAATCATTTTACTAAATCAACTGATTATTAATTATGCATGATCAACTTTAATTATTAGAATATGATCATGAAAAATCATTCTAATTTTTATTCTAATATTGTACATGTTTTCAATAAATATTAAAATAAATGGTTAAACCTTCCTAGGCCCTGAGCTGAATACCCAACAGATTTATTTTCCCTTAAAACAAATAATGTAAATGTTGATTTTGGGATATCGGTGTAAATAAGTAAATCTAATGACGATAGTAATAACTAACAATCGACTGATCTAGTGAGATGAGACATTAGATCTCTTAAATATGATCAGAGATTCAAATTAGACGTTGTAAATGGAGTAATTGGGTTGAGAACGTCGCTCCTATAATGATCTTCTGTAGTACTCGATCCAAATTAGTTATTAATAAATTAGACATCGATGATTAAAAAACTGGTTTAACTACAAAATAAGTGCCAAAACTATGTGTTTTTTGCAATAGGTGCATAAAGTATTTTTTTGGCTAAAATAAGTGTCTAAAATTTATTTTTGGCTAAAATAGGTTCCTAAAGTATTTTTTTGCTGAAATAGGTGCCTAGAGTTTGTTTTTCTGGTCAAATTAAGTGTCTCAGTTGGCTTTAAAACAAGCCAAAACTGAAACTTTAGGTACCTATTTTAGCCAAAAATGAAACTTTGAGCACCTATTTTTGCTAAAAGATACTTTAAGCACATATTTCAATAAAAAAATGAAATTGTAGACACTTATTTCGGCCTAAAAATATTTTAAAAAAACATAATTTAAACATTTATTTTGTAGTTAAGCCTACAAAAATTGACAGTAATAATAAAAATTCGTTTAAATGTGAACAAGATTTTATGAATATGAGTTGAAATTATTTTACTACTACAAAAATATTTCCATGATATACATTTTCGGATAGTAGAATTTAGAGAATCTTTTTACTTGAACGATTTTTTTTCCCTAGCCTTTTTTCTATTTTTTAATAAGAGTTAATTCTAGTATATGTTCTTAAACTATGACTTCTATTTTAAATTGGTTCCTACATTTTATAATGTTTTAATTTCATCTCTTAATTTATGGCTCTTATTATAAATTAGTCCTCAAACTTTTGAACATTCTAATTCCATCTCTAAATTATAGTTTATCTCACATCATATTATTACATAATACGCATTAATGTTTACATGACAAACAACAATTTTTATAATTGTTTTATTAACATGGAACATGATTAACATATATTGATAATTTGAGGATGAATTTAGAAAGCTAAAAAATTTGAGGGGATCAAACTAGAACAAGAGTCATAGTTCGAGGGTGAAATTATAATGTTCAAAAGTTCGGGATACCAAATTAAAACAAGAGTCATAATTTGAGGACAAAATCAAAATGTTTAAACTTTTAAAAACCAATTTTGAATGAGGGTTATAATTTGAAGACATAAAATGTAATTTTTTTTTAATAATCATAAAATTAATAGTTATATTCAAACTCAAATCAGATTGAATCATAAATAAAAATGCTACTCCTCATTTTTTTATTAATAATATTTTTTGAATAGTTTTAAGATGATTATAAGATAGTATTTGTTTATATTCAAACCTGATTTTTTTTAGAATGAACATCACACTCAAGTTCTCCTAGGCCAAATATTACTTAAGACTATTCAACAGAAAAAGAAGACGATGTTTATTTTAAAATTCGAATAATTTAAAACTCTTTAAACTCAATTTTTCTAGACAAATAATATACTATCTCTTTTTCACTTTTTCAATTAAAGATATGTAAATATAAAATTTTATCCAAAAATCATTGAATTTTTTTACTAATGAGATGAATTTTAGTCTCGTGGGTGCTCCACTACCACTCGACAATAAGGTACGACACAGTGACATTGCGCACTAATAAAGTTAGATTTCGGGTAATTTGTTTTTTAAAAAAAACGAACCTTTTAAGTAACCCTCTACGGCCACAACCCCACCACCACGCAGCTGCGGAGGGCGGGGGCCAGCTGCCACCTCCCACCAAAAACAAGTGCCAAAGTATAAACCAGACAAGATTTAATATTTTTTTTCTTTTAATTGTGTTTCCGGGTGTTTTTTAGAGATAACAATGTCATCATCGCCATCACCAGGGGCTACTCCAGCCCCGACTTCTCCACCGTCATCAAATTCTACCTCCCCTCCGCCGTCTTCCTCCGCAACTCCACCGCCAACCCCCGCGACATCTCCTCCACCCGCCACTCCTTCAGCTCCTCCGCCTTCGACTACCCCATCTCCTCCTGCTCCCTCCACTTCATCACCTCCGCCACCATCATCATCCTCCAGCCCTTCCCCTCCGTCTCCTTCCACATCAACTCCGAGAACTCCAGGGAATCCATCGCTGCCACCGCCTTTGAGTGGCTCGAGGACTCCATCTCGTCCATCGGCGCCGCCGTCTGAATCGGGAAGCGGGTTGACGACGGGAATGGTGGTTGGGATAGCAATAGGAGGAGTGGCGTTATTGTTGGTTTTGAGTTTGTTGTGTATATGTTGTAAGAAGAAGAGTAGAAGAAGAAGAGATGACGAAATTTACTACATGCCTCCCCCACCGCCTCCTGCTCCTAAAGGTCAGATCTTTCCCCCCATTTTAGTTCATTATTTTAAACAGGAAAATGCTTGTTTTTTTATTTTTTTTTCTTTGGTTTTCCATTAAAAACATGAAATTTTGAAGATTGATGCTTGCTTGGGACTTGATTGAATTTGAAGATTTAATTTTGCTTTTCTTTTTCCTGTCTGGTCTCTTGGTAGTCATCATAATTCAAAGATGTCTTTTTTTTCATCAGCTGATCCATATGGTGGCCAGCAGTATCGCCGGCAACAGAATCCACCACCTCCCGTGAATCAGTCCACCGCAGCACCTCCGAAGCCATCTCCTCCACCAGTTATAGCATGGAGACCTCAGCCAATGCCGCCACCTCCACCACCCCCACCTTTCATGAGCAGCAGTGGAGGTTCTGGGTCTAATTATTCAGGTTCCGAAACCCCGCTCCCGCCGCCCCCGCCTGGTATTGCTTTAGGTTTCTCGAAGAGCACATTTACCTATGAAGAATTAGCGAGGGCAACCGATGGCTTCTCAGATGCAAACCTCCTTGGACAAGGTGGTTTCGGGTATGTGCACCGTGGAGTTCTCCCGAACGGGAAACAAGTAGCCATCAAGCAACTGAAGGCTGGAAGTGGACAAGGGGAGAGGGAATTTCAGGCGGAAGTCGAGATTATCAGTTGTGTCCATCACAAACATCTCGTGTCATTGGTCGGATACTGCATCTCGGGGACAACAAGAATGCTTGTTTATGAGTTTGTTCCGAACAACACATTGGAGTTTCACTTGCATGGTAAGATAATCTTAATTTGCAAATCACAATGCTTGCTTGGACTTTGGATTATTGTGAATGCTGAGTAATGTTCGATTCATCTGGTAAAGCGAACTAATAAAGAATCCTAATTCCAGGAAAGGGTCGACTTACCCTGGATTGGCTGACTAGGATGAGAATTGCAATAGGATCTGCGAAAGGATTGGCATATCTTCACGAGGATTGTATGCTTTTCGGCTCTCTCCCTTGCATGCTTGCTCTAGTCTGGGATTTTTAGTCTCTTGTTAACTATTATCAATGTTTTCAGGTCATCCTAAGATCATTCATCGGGATATTAAGTCGGCTAATATTCTTTTGGATTACAAGTTCGAAGCTAAGGTATTGATTTCATTCTAATTTCTTGACACTTATAAACACTTGAAACATAAACAAAATACAATGTATATGTTTGGTTACAGTAGTTTTCAATGGCCATCTCGGTATGTCACCGAAATCCGTACGTTTGTCTCACACTATTGTCATGATATGATGGATAAAAATGTTGTTTTCAGGTCGCTGATTTTGGACTCGCAAAGTTTTCTTCCGATTTCAGCACTCATGTCTCTACTAGGGTGATGGGCACTTTTGGGTAAGAAGGCCTCTGCTTTCTTTTTTTCTTGGTACATAGGATATATGATTAAAATCTTTTGCTAGTTGTTTTCGGTTTACTTAATTCTCACTCTCTACAGGTATTTGGCTCCCGAGTATGCTTCAAGTGGAAAACTCACGGATAAATCCGATGTTTTCTCTTTCGGGGTCATGCTTTTGGAATTGATAACTGGACACAGACCCGTTGGCTCTTCTTACATGGAAGACAGTTTGGTTGAGTGGGTTAGTTATTAATTTTGGTCTATGTTTGTTCGTGCAATCACTCACAAAACGCATACTTTCATCTGCATATTCTTCTCCGACTCTCCGGACCAGTTCCTTTACGGAACTCTAGATTTAAATTTCATAAAATTTTTATTAAGTAAATCTGATTTGGCATCGCAGGCTAGGCCATTGCTCACACGAGCTTTGGACAGTGGAAACTTTGATGGTCTGGCTGATCCTAAGTTACAAAAGGAATATAACCACAACGAAATGACTCGCATGGTTGCTTGTGCTGCTGCTTGTGTGCGACATTCAGCAAGACGTCGACCTAAGATGAGCCAGGTAAATGGTGGAGAAAAAAAATCCGTTCGACCTTATAGTACTTTAATCAAGTAGACTCTGACCAAAACTGTAACCAAGCAGATTGTCCGTGCTTTAGAAGGAGATGCATCATTGTCTGATCTCAACGAAGGAATGAAACCCGGACACAGCAATGTTTACAGCTCATACGAAAGCTCTGAGTACGATACAAACCAGTACAACGAAGACATGAAAAGGTTCAGGAAGATGGCATTTGGCACAGACGAATATGCCGCTAGTAATGAGTACAGTGAGCCGACCAGCGAATACGGTTTATACCCTTCCGGCTCGAGCAACGAGGGCCAAACCACCCGTGAAATGGAGATGCGAAGGATAACGAAAAGTAGCCAACGCTATAGCGGAAACTCGGCCTCGTGATGCAACAACATACCTCATCATTTCATTGTAAAGATCCCACCCTTCTTTTTTCATACTATATTGACCTGAATTGCCTTGTTTTTTCGAGACAACACACAATTTTCATCCCCTCAAAATTTTAAACCAAGGGTTTTCATTGATTTGTATTTTCTTTAGTGATTCACACTAAAAAGTAAATGATGGATACATTTTGATTCTTTTATTTGTTGTTTAAATGTTGATATCAATTTGGTTTGGTGAAAACTGAGGCTGTCTCCTTTCATTTGCTGTTAAATTATTTGCTGTCAGTTTTGCTTGATTTGCAAATTTATTAGTTAGGTTGGATTCCTATGGTCTGTTGTTGACATTTGTACTTGTTTGTATTTGAATCAAGTTTCCACCTGAGATTTCACCAACTCAGAGCATCACCATCATTGATCCATTATGATCAAAGATGATAAATTTAAGGCTAAGATGGGAGTGTTCATGCTTTCATTGATCAAATCGAGACCAAAAATTTTGAGTAGTCAAGTTGAATTATTTTATAACTTTAATTTTATTTTAAATTTTTTTAAATCGAGTTGTTTGAGTTTCTGTTCAAATTTAATTGTAAATCTTTTATAATGTCATGGTATTAATTAGTTCCAAATTAAGCGGTTTTCTATAATCATATACAATATACATACTTTTTCATATATGATATATATAGCAAGAAGAATTGAGAGACTTAACTCAAACTTGAAAACTGTCAACAACCTCCTCTAGAGCAAGTGTTTAAAAGCTCTCAGTTGACATATTTTTCTCCGCTAAGTTGTGTGTTCTAGACCTAGTAGGAGCAAATTCTTTCTTCCCCTCCCATAGGTAGAAATTGTTCAAAAAAAAAATCAAACTTGAAAACTGACTCATTAATTATTAAAATTTTTATTTGAAATTTTATTTTTCGAGTCGAATTTATAAAAATTACGAGCAGTTGACTATTTTTGCATAGGTAAAGTTTTGCACATCCATGCTGTCATGTACTTGTCCAAGTTGTGTAAGCTTTGAAAATGAGCAAAGTTTGAGATAAAAAGGATAGGATCATAGCCATTGGGCTGGCCACCGTGGGGACATTTTCCCAACTTTGAAATTGGGATAAAGCAACTTTTAATCCTGAACTTGGTAACTTTTTCCAATTTGGTCCTTAAACTTTGTTTCAATCCACAATAGTCCCCAAACTTATAGTTCACTTTAGGACTACTAAAAATGGTATTAAGTGGATAAAAAAAGTTTGGGGATTAATTTGTGAAAAAACATCAAGTTCAGGGACTAGAAAAGCTCGGGTGGGGTTGGGGGCTCACTTTTATCACATGCATGGCCTAAGAAAGCAAAATTCTCCACATTGAAAAGGACAAAAAGTTGGCAGTTCATTTGTGTTTGTGGAATCATTCGTTTGACAAAGCTATACATTTAAAAGCAGCTTTTTTAAACACAAAAGCAGAGATTATTTATCTGTCAGTTTGAATGTATCCTAAGACTTAGACGCCAAATACAATGCAGAATAAAGTAATACAACAGCAATAAAGTAACATAACAGTCTAATAACAACAAGGTGGTTATGACATGTACTTGTCCTTAAATATGGTAATTGTAAAGATAAGTAGCCAAGATGTTTATCTTGAGAGACCTGAGTTCGAATAGTTTTGTTTGCAAGGTGTATGTGCCTTATCAAAGGATAAGAAAGAGTATGAACTAATACTACAATCACCAATTTCTCATTATATCGAATAGACTAAGCTAATTAAGATTTGGAACAACTAGATTCAAGAAGAATTGCATACCAGATTTTCAGATAAGTTTCTGAGAGTTCATCCCATTCGTGTGAAGATTGGTCGTAATATTCGACCAAAAGCTTAAACTAGTTCAATCAGTCTACAAATCCCAATATCTAAAACCCCAGTCCACTTTTCGGACTTTCTTCATTAATTCTTTCAACAGTACATGAATTTTCTGTTGTACACTTGAGACTCTGATCGGTAAGAGGTAAAAAAGGAAGTGAAAAGAATCATAATCTGTCTTGGTCTCCCCGTTCTTTCATTGATGTAAAAAAAGTAAACTTCTGTTTCCAGGGAGCATCTTTTTGTTGTTCGATCCACGACAAAAAGGCACTGTCTAACAAGCAGAAGATATTGACATAAAGGAGTTGGTATCTCACCGGAACATATCGGAAATTCGCAACCTGAATGATTGGCCATATGCCACCTTCTAAAATCAAGGCCGGGAGGAAATCTCTCTTCAAGTCTTCCTTCACTTGAGCAACACTTTTGCCGGCGGAAAACCCCATATAAGTGAAAAACACAAACAAGTCAAAGGGGCCAAAGATAAGGCCATCCATTGCAACTTTGGAAGCAACGAACCTTGCTGACTTTGGGCGGAGTTGAAGCCTCATCTTTATAAATTTGTCCAAGCCTTCATACCTACATGAAGAAGGATTACGGTAGTAAGTAGCTGCCAGCTCGTACTATGAAGTGCATCCGACATAACCGGTTCAAGATGTACCAGCATTGCCAATCTTACACGTTAAAACCCATTTCTAAGTTTTATTTACAATGCACTTTAAATCATCTAAGGTATTAGTTATATGCAATCTGTAAGAATTTAGAAGAGTTCTGCAATATTTTATCAAATGTATCAGGGCAACAAGTTTCAATCCCCAAGTAGAATTTGACTGTTCCGGATTTAGCAATTTGATCTCGACAAAACCTTGAATTTCTTGGAGGTATGTAGAATGCTAACTCACAGCCATCGCATACAAAAACATAATCTCTTTTAATGTCTGAGAACAAATTGTCTAATTTAAGTATATGCAGCCAAGTATAATTTCGCAGATAAAAAAATCAGGCTGATTAAATCACAGTAAAGGAGGGGGGGAAAGAAGAAGAAAAACAGACCAGAAGTGTCCAATTGGTCCAACAAAGCCGAATCCAAACGTACTTGTGACAGCTACCCTTTTCCAGTTAACTTTAAATTCTTGATCTTCATCCTGCCAATTGAAACACCAATCGTCTTACTAGTGCAAAAGAGCTGTTTTACTCAGAATCCAGCTTCAGCACACACGCAAACGGATGATAGAAACTACATTTCTGAAAATTCAATCATGGTTCTAGCCAACAAGTCACTGGACAATGGGTACAAGGCCAAAATATGTAAAATATACGAAACAAATCATTACAGCTGGTTACTTGTCGATTAGAAATAATGTTCATTTGTTGATATCATGACATAAGAACCATCAAACAGAAGAAATTGGTTGTTTAAAGTGTAAGAAAATAATTCTAAAGAACAATACATGCACTAAATACTTCTATTACCTTCTATGTGGTTCAACTCTGACATCTGGAATACCTTACAAGCGAATGGTAAGCATTATGTAGGGACCACTGATCGAAAAATGTGTAATCAAATTATGAAAAATCCAAAATTAGATAGCAAGACAGCATGAGACCAACCAATAATACCCCCTTAACATCAACTGCTTAATCAAGATTACATCAGTACAGAATTAGGACATTATAATTTATTTCTACATTCCAACTGAGACATGCGTAAGATGCATGAAATGCAAAGATCAACTTATAAAAAACTATTTTGGGGAAAAAAGTTATCTGATCAGAACCACATAAGCTTTGAAGAATTCATATTGTCTAAGATTTATGATTGAATTTTGCAAATGAAAGAATAAACAAGAAAACAAAGGAAAACTCAAATTTATATTGAATGCTAAGAAATGCACACCATAGCATCATTAAATCCACTGTGACCATAAACCCTGGGTATAGAGTGATGCTAACTAAGACACATTTTCAGTTTAATCACAAGTAGACCAGCACAAAAAAAGTTGAAACCGCAACAAAAAAGAGGGAACAAAACAGCGGACGTGTTTTTCATTAGTATATCTCAATTGAACCCTTGTAGGACAGTAGGATGTCTTAAGGACTTAAATTGCACACCATCAATGGAGTTTTAGAATATAATCACCACAAACATCGGAACCGACAACCCAAACCGCAAAAAATTAGCTTAGTTTGCATTACCGAAACAAGCAAATTTTGAAACTTTACCAGCTCTTCTGGTAATGCAATATGCTTTAAACAAATTACTCCCGAGACATTGCTATAATCAGATTGAATTTACATTACAACCTGAGAATCAATTCTTTAGATTATACCTCGAATATCATCAACTATCAGCCAATAGCTCTTAATAAATAAATGGTGAATATATCCCAATAAATTTCACCATTGAAGACTACAACAACCTACAACAAACCAACATAAAATCTAAACATGCAGACACCCAATTCAAAATAAACAAATAAATATAGGAACTTTTCAAATGATAAAACAAAAACCGGAAGTACCCAATAGCTCAAATTGGTGAAAATGTATTAAAAAGGGTAAAATGAACAGGAAAATGAGATTGAAAAAAGGGTTTTCTGGGGATTGGGGGAAAAGCTGCTTACTTCAAATTGAAGGCGATTCTTTGCGGTGGAATGGGTAATGTATTGAGCAGCAATATCCCCAACGCCCCAAAGGAAGCCTGAGCTGATAACTTGTGTTTTTACAGGATGAAGGGATAAACAGCTCTGGTAACATTTCCATATCCTCAACATTTTATCCAAAAAATACAGAAAATTTAGAGAAACAAAAGGATTGTTGAAGCCGTAAAGGGGAGAAATTGGAGACTACAACATAGAAAATTTGGAACCCATGTCTTACTGGTGACCGCCTCGCCTGGAGGAGGTCAGATTATGCCTAGTTCCACTTCCATGACTCATCTCTCTGAGTTTATTGGGTGTTTTTGGCTGACTTGGAATGCTATTAAAACCTAAAAAGATTTAATTTTTAAAAAAATGTTTTATTCAAAACACACCAAATCTGACTATGATTAACATGATTAATAAAAAATTACTTATGATTTTTTATATAAAATATAAAAATAAGGGTCTGTTTGGTTTTTAAGGATGCGTCCGTTTTCATTTTCATGGTTTTAGAAAATGAAAATCGAAAAAAATGTTTGTTTATAAAATTAGAAAACGAATTGTAGAAAACGAAAATAAAAATAAATGAAAATTTAAAAACATAAAACAATTTTTTATTGTTTTTATTAAAAATATTTTAAAAAATAGAAAATATAAAAATAATGATTTTAAAATTTTAAATTTATTTTAACTCGGTTCTAATCTTTATAATGTCATTTTTAAAATTTTGATCTATTTAATTATATTTTATATTATTTTAATAATATTTTTAATAATATTTTATTTTAATTATTTAATAATTTAGATAATGGAATAACCGGCACTCTTTTATAGAAAATATGAAGACTATACGATATCAATTCTAAAATTTAACATTAATCGGGATCAAAATATTATATTTTTATCAATATATATTAGTAGTGATTGAACTAGAAATCAAAATAAGAATAACCAATAAGTATTGGGTACATTGGTAATACACATTATACTTTTAAGGAGAGGACACGAGTTTAAACTTTGGAAACGACATTGTTGGTAGGAGGAGCTAGGGGTGTTCAAAAGTTCGGTTAATCGAATTAACCGGCCGAATCGAAAAAAAAATTTAGTTAATCGGTCGGTTAACGGTTAATGATTTTTTTCAAACTTCGGTTATCGGTTAATTCGGCTCGAAATCGATTAATTAACCGAATTACCCGAAATTTTATATTTATATTATATATATTTATTTATTTTTGGTCACTAAACTTTTAAAAATTTATAAAATGGTCATTAAACTTTATCAAATTAGCACAAAATGATCATTAAATTTATTAAATTATTAAAAAATAATCATTAAAATTTTTAATATTTATCAATAATTTATAATATGCAATAAATCAACGATCATTTTGTAATAATTCGATAAGTCTAATGGTTGTTTTATAACTTTTGAAAGTTCAGTGGCTAAAAATATTATTTTAACATAGTTTAGTGACCATTTGTGTAGATTACCCAAAATTTTATAACAAATTTCGGTTCGGTTAACGGTTAATAGGAAAAAAAAATTGGTTAATAAAATTTTGAAAGTTCGGTTCGGCCGGTTAACCAAAGCGACCGTTTGAACACTCCTAGGAGGAGCCTCACACACTAAACATGAACCATAAGACGGACATGCACATTATAAAAAAAAGAATACAACATATAATAATCATTAAAAATAAAATTCAATTGAATAAAAATTATAAAGCTAAATAAGTAAAAAAAACATTTATAATATTTTTAGATTAAGTTACAAAATAAGTGACTAAAATATTTTTTAACTAAAATAATTGTCTAAAATTTAATTTTTACCTAAAATAAATGCCTAAAATATTTTTTTAGCTGACTATTTTTAATAAAAATGAGGGGTCCATCCCAACTCCTACGTAGCTTCTTCCTTGCATAGTAGATTTGATTGACGTTTCTATCTTGTTAATTATTAAAGGTTTTTTTTTCTTTTTTATGAAATATTATTGGAGTATAAAGGAAAATAAAAATAGTAGTCGAAATAGATTGAAAATAAAAAAATAAAATTGAATTCCTCGAATGATCCTAATAGAAGAAAAAATATTATTTTTAAAAAGTCAAATTCGAATAGTTTATCCGTAAGATATATATATATATATATATATATATATATGTTTATTAAGGAAAATGAACAAATATGATAACATATAAAACAAAGTTGTTTATAATTCTAATGATGATTGGTTTCTGTATATTCAAATGGAAGTGATGTGGTGTTGACCTATTCTCGGGGGCTAAGAAAAGGAAGGTCACCCTTCAATACAATCCGTTATTTAATTTATTCTTTTTTATTCTGAATATACTAATTGAGAATTAAAAAAAAAACACTTTAATTGATATTTGTTGATTAAATACTTTATGTTGATACTTAATTAATTCATATCGACACGCATTATACATTTAGTTTTGGTAGGTGAGCCTCTCAACATAAATTTTTTACATACATAAGGTCTCGAACTTAAGATTCGCTGTGATATCAAGCTGTTTATCATTTGGACCAATTCATTGGTAATATTTAATTAAATTTAAATATACTTAAAAATTTGAACCCAACAAATAGTCTCAGTGAAAAAGCGGATGATATTTATCCTAGGCGATCCGAGTTCAATCGCTTTGTCTGTAGGGTGTATGCATTGTCAAGGTCACTTATACCTACTTCTATTATTATCAATATTTTAATCTATCAAGATATTTATATTTTTTGTTTAAACCTTATTAACTTTGGGTGACTTCTCTAGTAATTCACGTTTTTTGTTAATTAAGAGTATATAATCTATTTATCTCCTTATTTCTGTCGTTCATGTTAAACAAAAACTTTGTTCCTTTCAACCATATGTTTAAGTGTATTGAGTATATTACTTATAAATTGAAATCAATCATATATTTTGGTTAGTAAAGTAGTAAATTTTATTTAACTTTTTGGGATGGAGATTCTCAAAACCCGTGGGATCCGATGAATTTGAGGATGAAAAATAACCAAAACATACAATGAGATTAGGCTGTGTTGATGTATCTGTTCATCTAGAATTTGTTTTTTTTTTCTTTGAATATGATTGTTATTTGTTAATGGACTGATAGATGCTGCCATTTTCTTGCCTGAAACAAGAATTAGTGTAGGCTGTTGAATTGTGGGTTGTCTACTTAGGTTCTTATATGTCTATGTTCTTGTTCTTAAGTGGAATCAGATGATATAATGTAACATAGTTGGATAGGCAGAAATATGATGAAGATTTGAATATCTTACGAATACATTTCTATGTTTGCGTGATGAAAAATTATATATGTTGGTTGAATAATATTGATGCTAAATCATGTCACTTGGTGAATAAATATGTTAATAATAAATCATGTCACTTGGTCAATAGGCTTATTAATTTTTGGCTTAAAGTTGCATCCGTTCAATCATATCTATTAACTTTTTAACAAATTTTTCAATCAAAAAATTTGATCTTTTCATCAAACGGTTTAATTTTCCATCCGCTGTATAAAGGAGAGATTTCTAAACATTTGCACAACTTCAACAATTCAACATTATTTACAATATCCAAAATACATGCATGAAAAAAAAAACGTTTTTGGTTTTCAGTGATAGAGAAAGACAAGATTGTATTCGATTGTTCACTGCAATTGTGCTACTGTTGTGAGCGTTTGTTGTTGTATTCTGGGAGATAGACGCCCAACATTACTCAGGCAAACGAGAAGAGGATGAATGTCTTAAGAAAACTATTCATACAGGCCTCAACAAAAATTCTTCTAATTTTAATTATGTCCGATTTCAAGTTCTGTTTTTAATTTATCAGTGTACAAAATAAACATGACTGACTTAGACAATAAAGCTAAGAGAAATTTAAATCTACAGCAGAGTAGTCACTTAGCACAAAATGATCATTAAAGCCAACTAACACTGTCATATCAGTGTACAAAATAAACATGACTGACTTGGACAATAAAGCTAAGAGAAATTTAAATCTACAGCAGAGTAGTCACTTAGCTCAACAGACATATAATATTCTGATTAGGGCATGGTACAACAAACTGAACATAAAAGAAGTATGGAACGTGGTGTATAGAATGGTGGCATCCGGTATGCATCCCTATGCTCAGACTGGGGAGACTTATAGGGCAGAACAGATGATAGTCGAGATGCAAAACAACAAAGTGGCTTCCAATGTGCGTACTTGCGGTATCATCGTGACCGGATATTGTAGAGAAGGTAATGTGACGGAAGCTTTGAGGTTTGTGTATAGGATGAAGGAGCTAGGAGTGAAACCGAATCTTGTTGTTTTCAACTCTTGTGTTCACTTTTTTCGAAAAAAAATTATTTCATATTTCGTGTTAATCACTTGCTTACAAAATGCATAATTTGCCGGGCACTAACACTGATGGAAGTGTTAGGAATTTGGCATGCGACAAAATAACCAAAGCGATAATGACATAGATCAAGACATGCACAGGAGACAAGATTTAACGTGGTTCGGGTTAAACCTAGTCTATATTTATAGATCCAAATACTTGGTCACCAAGAAACCTTATTCAATAAGATCTCTACCTAAAAAAGATATTTACACATTAAAGAAAATCTCAATTACCAAGTAATCTTCAACCACTAGAATTACAATAAAACCAAACTTAATTACCAATTAGAATTTGAGTCAAAATATAACAAATCTCCCCCTTGACACAAATTCTATTCGAGCATTAGTCTTCAACAGCTTCAATTTTTACGTAAGCCAAATATCCGTTGAAGCACTATTGAATTTTGAGAATTACTCCTCCTGCAACTGAAGGCTCATTGCAGCAATACTCCTCTGGCATGTCTCCAACATCGCACGGCAAAATCTACAGCAAAAATTCCTCCACAATTGCGCAGCTCGAACCATAGCTCATGATACCATTTGTTAGGAATTTGGTATGCGGCAAAATAACCAAAGCTATAACGACATAGACCAAGACATGCACAAGAGACAAATCTCATGACCCGGTGGAACCAAAACACTCTTCTCAACATCCCTACAATACCCATCTCTACAACGTAGGCACAATAGTTGTAAATATCTTAAAAGTGGTTACATCTCTACAGAGTAATTCTCTCTCTCTCTCTCATTCTCTTGTTCTCTCATAATTCAAAAGGTTAAACCTAGTCTATATTTATAGACCCAAATACTTGGTCACCAAGAAACCTTATTCAATAAGATCTCTACCTAAAAAAGATATTTATACATTAAAGTAAATTCTAATTACCAAGTAATCTTCAACCACTAGAATTACAATAAAACTCAACTTAATTACCAATTAGAATTTGAGTCAAAATATAACAAATCTCCCCCTTGACACAAATTCTATTCGAGCATTAGTCTTCAACAACTTCAATTTTTACGTAAGCCAAATATCCGTTGAAGCACTATTGAATTTTGAGAATTACTCCTCCTGCAACTGAAGGCTCATTGCAGCAATACTCCTCTGGCATGTCTCCAACATCGCACGGCAAAATCTACAGCAAAAATTCCTCCACAATTGCGCAGCTCGAACCATAGCTCATGATACCATTTGTTAGGAATTTGGTATGCGGCAAAATAACCAAAGCTATAACGACATAGACCAAGACATGCACAAGAGACAAATCTCATGACCCGGTGGAACCAAAACACTCTTCCCAACATCCCTACAATACCCATCTCTACAACGTAGGCACAATAGTTGTAAATATCTTAAAAGTGGTTACATCTCTACAGAGTAATTCTCTCTCTCTCTCTCATTCTCTTGTTCTCTCATAATTCAAAAGGTTAAACCTAGTCTATATTTATAGACCCAAATACTTGGTCACCAAGAAACCTTATTCAATAAGATCTCTACCTAAAAAAGATATTTATACATTAAAGTAAATTCTAATTACCAAGTAATCTTCAACCACTAGAATTACAATAAAACTCAACTTAATTACCAATTAGAATTTGAGTCAAAATATAACAAATCTCCCCCTTGACACAAATTCTATTCGAGCATTAGTCTTCAACAACTTCAATTTTTACGTAAGCCAAATATCCGTTGAAGCACTATTGAATTTTGAGAATTACTCCCCCCATCAATCAAGGCTCATTGCAAGAAATACTCCTCTCCGCATGTCTCCAACATCGCACGGCAAAATCTACAAAAAAATTCCTCCACAATTGCGCAAGCTCAACCATAGCTCATGATACCATTTGTTAGGAATTTGGTATGCGGCAAAATAACCAAAGCTATAACGACATAGACCAAGACATGCACAAGAGATAAATCCATGACCGGTGGAACCAAAACACTCTTCCCAACATCCCTACAATACCCATCTCTACAACGTAGGCACAATAGTTGTAAATATCTTAAAAGTGGTTACATCTCTCCGAGTAATTCCCTCTCTCTCTCTCATTCTCTTGTTCTCTTATAATTCAAAAGGTTAAACCTAGTCTATATTTATAGACCCAAATACTTGGTCACCAAGAAACCTTATTCAATAAGATCTCTACCTAAAAAGATATTTATACATTAAAGTAAATTCTAATTACCAAGTAATCTTCAACCACTAGAATTACAATAAAACTCAACTGAGTCAAAATATAACAAATCTCCCCCTTGACACAAATTCTATTCGAGCATTAGTCTTCAACAACTTCAATTTTTACGTAAGCCAAATATCCGTTGAAGCACTATTGAATTTTGAGAATTACTCCCCACAATCAAGGCTCATTGCAAAATATACTCTCTGGCATGTCTCCAACATCGCACGGCAAAATCTCTACAACAAAAATTCCTCCACATTTGCGCAAATCACCCATAGCTCATGATACCATTTGTTAGGAATTTGGTATGCGGCAAAATAACCAAAGCTATAACGACATAGACCAAGACATGCACAAGAGATAAATCCCATGACCCGGTGGAACCAAAACACTCTTCCCAGCATCCCTACAATACGCATCTCTACAACGTAGGCACAATAGTTGTAGATATCCTAAAAGTGGTTACACCTCTCCAGAGTAATTCCCCATCTCTCTCATTCTCTTGTTCTCTTATAATTCAAAAGGTTAAACCTAGTCTATATTTATAGACACAAATACTTGGTCACCAAGAAACCTTATTCAATAAGATCTCTACCGAAAATAGATATTTACACATTAAAGTAAATACTAATTATCAAGTAATCTTCAACCACTAGAATTACAATAAAACACAACTTAATTACCAATTAGAATTTGAGTCAAAATATAACATGAAGAATTCGGGGTCAAACCAGATGTTATAACATTTAGTACGATTATGAATGCATGGAGCTCAGCAGGGCTGATGGACAAATGCGAGGAGTTCTTCGACGATATGGTGAAGGCTGGTATAGAACCCGACGTCCATGCCTTTAGCATCCTGGCAAAAGGTAATTCAATGTGGCTGCCTACGCCCAGTGTTTATATATACATTGTTTGTATCAGGCAAGCCAGAAAAGTAGTCTACTGTTTAATTTGTATACAATTTTAGTTTCATTTCTATAAACCAATATACCTCATATTCCGATTTGCATTCTCCGAATCAGAAAATTGTACTCTTCTTGTCGATGTTTGTTCTTCAATCTTTCAACAGTTATCTGAATCAAAACAAGTCAAAGACCAGCTTAATTTCCTCACCAACCCAATGTTCTTACAGGACAAACTACTACTGCAGATGTTGCCCAAGAAGAGTCTTGCACATAACTCTCCGCTGCCTGCTGGTTAGCACTAAAGCCACTACCGATAGGCCGAGGGTTTCAATTTCGACATCAACATCTACTATCGTTTTTCACATCTCCGATTAAGACATCTTTCATAGTACAGACATAACAGAAGCAAGTAATCAAGTATGAAAGAAAATCTGGTTCATATTTCTCTACACATATACAGGTGGTAACTCGGTACAAGGAACACCATAGTGAATCAAAGTTAATCTCCTATATAACCAGACATACCCTAAAACTATGGCATGGTTCATATTTCTCCAGGACCCAGGCTTCGTTCTGCGTGAATTTTCGAACACCTATTTGGGGAGAAGCTGAAAATCCAGCTTCTGCGAAATATACGTTTGCACTTAAAGTGACCATTCGATATTACTTCTCCGTTCGGCAGTTAAACGCCTGTTGAAAAAGTATTGTCGAACGGGCCCTCAGTCATATTGGCATTAACCATTTTGAAGCTTGAGAGGTTTGGTATTATTATGGGAGTTAACAACCAAGGAACAAGAGATATGCTTCTTATGCTTTGACCTTACCAACTTCCCCACCACATACCCTCTGGACCTAACCACAAAGATCAGCTTCATCGGAACTCCACTGCCACCATTCGAGTCGGCAAAGCCTCCACCGGCACCATACAAAGGAACCTTATCTCCATGGAGATTCACAACAACAGAACGATGACTCTTTCTTGGTTGAAAATACTTCAACTGCAACCATCAACATACATACCAATGAATTATTGTGTCAAAAATCAAAATGCCTGGGAAATTTTGATGTTATTGCTACCTGACCAATGGCGACTGCCATTTCTGAGTACATTAAATTGACTGGATTTGAGCTAACATGAATCCTAAAGAAAGTTTCAGGATTGTACACCGTCATCTTCACTGAACAATTCAGCGTAAGCATCTTGCTTGGAACACCAGTCATGTCGGCTCCCTCTCCAAAAAAAAAATTTATGGACCGTCAAGCTGTGCAAAATAATATTATCATATACAACAATAATAATATAATATATAGGGCAATTATTTCCTAATGGTTGAAACAAAAGTTTGTATGTGTCTTAGTTTTAGGGTTTAAAATTTTAATTTAATGCATGTGTTTAAGTTTAGAGTTTAAAATTGGCTTAATTACAAAATAAGTGCTCAAACTATATATTTTTTTTGCAATAAGTGCTTAAAGTATTTTTTTGTTAAAATTAGTGCCAACAATCTTATTTTTTGCTGAAATAAGTGCCTAAAGTACTTTTTGGCTGAATAGGTGCCTAAAGTTTTATTTTTAGTTGAAGTAGGTACCTCAATAACTTTAAAACAAGCCAAAAATGAAACTTTAGGCACCTATTTAAGCCAAAAAATACTTTAGGCACCTATTACAAAAAAGAGACATAACTTAAGCACTTATTTTGTAGTTTAGCCTTCAAAATTTAAGGGTTTAATGTTAGAATTTAGAGTCTATATAGTAAAACTAAAAGATTTTACCATAAAATAAATGTTTAAACTATACCTTTTTTTTTATTTAGGTGTCTAAAATTTATTTTGGTCATAACATGTGTCCAAAGTTTCTTTTTGTTTGTTTTAAGTGTAGCATTTTAAAAAACACCCAACATTCAATTATTATATGACACTTGACTTGTTTTATGCACCTATTTTGATCTAAAAAATAATTTTAGGTACTTATTTTTATCGAAATAAATAAATTGCTATTATGGTCAAAATAAAGTTTAGTCACATGTATAATTTAGACACTTATTTTATATTAAACCAAACTAAAATCTCTAATATATTATCACTAAAATGTAAATATTAACCTCTAAACTCTAAATTCAAACTATAACACTTAAATTTTAAATCCTTACGTTTATACACTTAAACCCTAAGCTAAGTCGCTAAACATTTTAAGTGGTCGTAGAAAGCATGAAATATTTTCCGATATGTGTATACATGTAAAATTTAATCACCTTAACGTCGATTTGAGCTCTGTAAGGACGACTGGCACCCCATATGATTAAACAAAACAAGGTGAAAACGACGACGAACCCAAACAAACCCATCAGAATCTGGCACTTTCTCGTCGACCCTTTATTATCCCTACCATTAAGATACTCTCCATAATCACCTTCTTCTTCTTCGATGGCATTACACTGGATCTGGGACTGAGTCCAACCTTTTTCGTTTCTCTTCTTTTCTTTCTTAAGGTTTCCCGAGACACGGCTGGCGGATGAGGCTCTCGAGTGTCGGGTGTACGAAGGGTGGGAAGGAGACTCCGTGGGGCTGTTGGTGGCCGGAGTTGTTGCCTGCAAGGAATATGGCTTGTCGCCTTCGTGGGAGTCCCTCGAAGGGCTTTGGACGTAGTAGAGTTAGCATTTTGGGGATCTTGGGGACGATGGATCGGCGGAGCTGGTGACGTCGGAATCCGATTTGGTGTGCATTTTGAGCTTTTGTGGAAATGGATTTGGGTTTTTTATTTTTGAAGGACGAGAGAGATCAGTTGCAGTGATGAACTGGGGAAGAAAGGAAGTAAGGAGTCAGTGGTAGGTTCGGAGCTGAGGTATGGAGGAGGTGAAGCTGGAGGTTCGGGGAATGAGTGTCGGCAATGATTCGTTAATTTGTTTTCTTGTTTGGGTTGGAAATAAAGTTAACGTCGTGTTTGACGGAGCATAACGAAGAGTGACGTCGTTTTGTAGATAATTCAACGAGTAAAGAGATTGAAATAAACAATAGTACATTTGTAGAGGATTAACTCTAGACCTGATAAACTTAATTTGATAAGTGTAAATAAAATTCGATTTTGAGTTTTTTTTTTAATTTGAGTTATAAAATTTAAATAATATTTGAGTTATAAAATGTGATTCAAATAATTTAAAATTTTACTAATTAGTACATCAATTTTCAAGTTAGAGTCGAGTTCATTAACTTTGTATGATATATGTACATCTCATATGTAAAAATACGAAGATATATATATATGTGTATTGTATATTTTTTTAGAAAAACGTTTAAATTAGAACCAATCAGTATCATAACATTATAAATATTCATAACTAAATATAAACAAAAACTTGAGCAACTCTACTTGAATTTTATAAAGTTAACTCGATCAACTAAAATTTAAATTATAAAATATAACTCATCAACTCGTCTCAATCAAACACTCACCTCTATCAATATAGACCCAAATATGATTACCCAAATTTAATTCATAACTTGAAATAAACTAAACTAAACTAAACTAATATTAACTCAAATTTTAACCGAATTGATATAGACTTGTACCCTATTTGACCCAAACTAAAAACTAACCCGAATTTAATTTATCCAAATTGAAGATTGATCCAATTTTAACTCAATAATCAAATTGAAATGAACGAATAATTATTGTCATCTATTTTTCTAAAATTATGGTAACTCAAGGTAAACTCATAAATTTTATATTAGAAGTAGATAATTACGAAATTATTTAATCCACTCTAAATTACCCGATCCAATATATGACTAAAGAAAAAAGAAAATGAGCGGCCAAATAAAAAGCAATTATCATCTCTTCAAATTTTATTTTAATTTAAATCTCATTATATATAGATTTAGATTTTAATCTAAGGCTTCCTTTGTCATTGTTGTGCCCAACGGCCGTTGGGGGCAAACACCCGTCGTAAAAAGCTAAAAATGCTAACTGCCATCAAAGGCCCGTTTAGGAAAATAGTGGACAAACACCGTTGGGGATCAAAACAATATGAGAAAATGAAGGGCAAACGGGCGTTGGGGACACTGGAAGCAACAAAAAACGGGGCCTAAGTTTAAATAAAACATGTTATTACAACTAAACAAATCAAAGCTCGAGAGACTTGGAACACACATAATACATACTCAGGTACAATAAACATTTCCCGTTCCAATAGTTGAAAGAAGCACAATCCAACACCCAAAGCAGAAAAAAAAACTGCCTACCTGCAACAAAGAAAACACTATTCTGTTACATTCTATGTAAACGAGCGGCGATCAGCTTCAGTTAGATCTACTTCTTTCCAGCGGCAAACGTGTATCTAGCGTTGACAGGATCTGGGGCATCGACATCCCCCCGGACACGACAATTTCTGAAATGAAAAGAATGAATGAGCTTAGATTTGAACCAGGAAATGTTATGGTAATGCTTTCGCTCTATTCGGTTTTCTTTTCTTCATACATATAACCCACAACTATAACAGACCATCACCCTCCTTGTAAAGTGGCAATTTCGGAAGAGTTACGAGAAGACAAAGACTAATTGGTAACGGTGAGCAAAATGTAATCCCACCCTCCATTGTGTTTGTAAATTACGAGAACAAAATTAAGGGGAAGCCCTCACCGATTCCTTCACGGACTGATAGATTTGGTCTGATAACATCATTGGTATTGATGAGGAATATATCACCGATGTAAAGATGATTTGTGGGAACATAGACACAGCATAGCTCTTCTTCACCAGAGTAGGTCTGCATTTTAAAAATGAAAAGTAATAAAAACAACATTCTCGATATTGCAAATGCCTGGTGTGTGTGTGTATGATCATGTAGAAATTGTAATTTTGGAACATAAACTTCATTTGCCCACCTGTAGAGCAACAGATGAAGTAATGAACCCAAATGCGTATTCACCGATACGTGGATGCCTTATGATGGCTACTTCCTTGAACGCCTGGGTCTTTTGATCTGAAACAAAATAAAGATATATAAAACGTGAAAAGAGATGTGGAATATAGATCGTCGCTATCTGCAACAATTTTAATAATATGAACAACCCAACTAATTTTTGTCATGCGAAAGAAAACCAGCAGAATTCACACCTGGTGATATAGCAGAACTAATCTGCTTGGAGGCATTGTAGATATGGCGAACAAACGGCATCCGCTTGATAAACCACTCACCAAGACCTAGGACAGATGCTCCCAACCATGACGACATGAAAACCCCAACCAAGAAGATGAATGTTATAGAAGTTACAAATCCAAGACCTGTCGAAGAAGTCCAAGGAGAAAACATCAAGAGGCCTTTTAGGTTAAGAAGATGGTACACGCCCTAAAAACAGACATTCCTAACAAAAAATGATAGAGATTGACATTAGTACATCTAATATGGGTATTGGGTAAACTATTTGCAAAATGTCCAGAATGTATAGATATATCTGCTTGTGCGTGTCGATTTATTTCCATGCTATCAAAGTCACTTTCTTGCAAATTTCATATGAAGAATGCTAACAAGCATCATCTAGGCTGTAAGCATAACGATATCTTTTGAGAAGATAGTAGAAGGTAATGAAAGATTTCTGCACTCTTGTAGAATATCATCCAAGCTCTCACAATTATCAATTAATCCTAAATATTGTCCGCAATCCCTCAAAAAAATTGCAGGGCACAACAATCCTCTGTCATTCAGAGGCCTTAAGCAAAGATCACATAAATTTACAAACTCCGAGATCCAATTAAAGGAAAAAAAGAGTAAAAGATTTAACAAACTATTAAACAAGTTAACAGGTCTAGAAGGGAGAGACAGAAGAGTCTTTAAGCTACTAAGGGAGATGCTCACCAAATATATCAATGCCAAGTTGAGCATAAATTGGAGAGAAAAAGCCATCCACAAAGTGAATAAACCACCACGTTATGTAGAAAGTGATTGCTATAGGAAACAGAATGACACTGCAAAAACAACAATGAATCAGCTACCGGCATAGTAAATGACAATAGAATTTCTGTAAGATAAAATTCATTAACATATATTTACTATTAGAGACCAAATCCACGAAGTTTCTGAGTCGTCAAGTAAAAGTTTACCACAGTCATGATGGAAAGAACTACTACCATTTTTATAAGATGACAGACAAGTAGCAGAAGAAATTCATGATAATCAAAAGCAGGAAGATGAAAGCATGTCACTTACCATCCCGTCATGAACTTCTTTGAAGCCCAGCTCCTAAAAACTTTGTAAAAGGTCTAAATAAAACAAAGCTTGTCAGTTAAAATATCAATAGGAACCATGACAATACTCTTAACCTACTCCATCGACCCGAAAAAATAATGTTAACAAGTCTCATAAGTGAAAGGGTGACATCAAATTCAAGCCTGGGATTCAAGACCCCAAACTTATCAGAGGGAATTTTCAACAGACATCTAATACAAAGATATCGGTAATCATATATTCTCTTGTACAAGCTTTAACATGAGTCACAGAACATTTTAAGATAAAATATAAATCTTGGATACACACAAAAACTTACATAGCTTCTAAAGAGAAAAAGGAACCATTATCACAAATCTTGGACAAGATCCAATCAACCATCAGTCTTATATTCTGGTTTTAAAAAACATAAACAAAAAATTACAAAACTTTCAACAGTTCCAGTAAATTATGCTGTAATCATACAACACAATAAAACAGTTCAATTTCATATAAAAATTCTAAAAAAACAATCGTATCTAATCAACACCCAATTTAAAACATCCAAATTTCTCTATTAACATTCAAACAAAACCACATTAAGCTCCTTTATGAAAGTAATAATTCACATGAACTGATTGCAGCCTTTTCATTAGCAACAACAACAAAAAAACGGCTGCAGAAGACCAAGTCAAATCGAATCCAATAAAAAAATTTAACGTCAATTAACATCCAAAAATAGCTATTTTAAAGTTTTTTTTTTCTAAAAAAAAGAGACCTCACGGCCGGCGTGATGCGAAGAAGATGAAGGAGAAGGTTTGGCGGAATCATCGTGGGGAGAGTCAGCGACCGGGATTAGAAGCTCTCGATCTCTACTCGCCATCACGACCTTCGATTTTTCATCGCCCATCATCAAAACTTCTCAGCTGCTGCTACTAATCTCCTCCCACAAGAAATCCCCAAAACCCTAACTCGCTTCCACCCTTTACTCCCAACTCACTGATTATATCAATCACGAGCAACTAACACAGAAACAGTACATATATACAAATATGTATATAATTTGAATTTTGGAAACTGAGATGAAATTCTATGGGGGAAGAGCTCTTTGAAATCCCTGCTTCCTTCCTCGATTTTGACTGTGTTTTTGTCGTTCGATTTTTTAATTTAATTTAGTTATAAGAAAATGAGTAATAATGGGGCGGGTAAGGGTCCAGAGGTGTAAAACATGTGAGTCCAAAGGAGCTGTTGGAGTATTTTTAGCACTAGTTATGGGGATTAATTAATCGATAAATTACGTTTTCCCATCCTTTCAGTTTTGACTGTGTTTCCGTTTAGTCACTCTACTTTAAAATCATCCAATTTAATCACTAAACTTTTGAATTGCTCTTATACCACTAAATAATTAACGACATTATAACATTACATTTTCTTTTAAATAATTATGAAATGATTAAAAAAATTATTCGCTTTATAAAAAAAACCATGAAATCTTCCTAAAACCTAAATTTTCGGATTTTTTTAGATTTTTTGAAACTGAATCATATTCTTTTAAATCTCAATGGTGGGAGATAAAGAAGGTCAAAACGAGCTATATATCGTGATTTCACGATGTTTAAATGATACGGATTGTAGATTTTAGTCTTTTTTTCTTTCGATTTTGGTTTAAATTTCGTAAGTTTTACATGGTTCACATCATCGTGATGTTTCTGATTTAATATCCTAGTGATCAAAATAAGAAAAAATAAAAATTTAATGATCAAATCAATTTTTTAAGTAGTCAAAATAGCATCATTTAAAATTGAGTGATGAAAAGAATCATTTATCCTTATTTAATTAAAGATGATATACTTGAATTGGTTAAGTAGCGGCTGCTGATGTTGTAATGTGGATGAGCTGTTGTTTTGATTGCTATTGGGTGCCAGCGTTTTGCCTTGAAACCCATGTCTGTAATCTCGTAATATAATTATGGCTAAACGGTTTATTTAGTCCAGAGTTCGATCTAAATTAATAATATTATTCTTCTCACAAAAAAGGGTTCAATTAGATTTTTCAGTTCATATATTACAGAAAATTAGTCTGTTAACCAACGTTGATCGTTAAAGTACTGATATGATAGTTAACGGTGTTGACATGGCAGTCAACTATGTTGATGTGGCGGCCGACAATGCTGATGTGGCGGTGCATGTGTAATGATGACGTGGCAAAGGGCTGAGTTGATTTTTTAAACTGAATTTGAGGGCATGATTGAATTTTTTGTCGAGCTCAAGGGAATAATTCATTTTAATTGAAGGTTCGATAACTTACTTAATTTTTAAGCTAAAAAAATAATAAATTACTAAAAATTTAAAAAATATTTAAATACTCATAAAATATTAAAAAATAAAAGTACTATAATAAATTTAAAAATTAAGTAAAAAACATAAAATTAAAAATATGAAAATTCATAAATATAAAAACTCAAAATTTTAAAATATTTATAAACTATCGAAAAAGTTTTCAACTGTTTCTGCCTATGCGAAACCTATTAATATTCTTTGAGCATATTTCTAATGAAATCATCCTTATATTAAAGTAGAAAAAACAAAAAAAAATTCCATCATTTTCCTTTAATAGAAGGTTGATTCCATTGAAAAATTATTTAACAAATAATAATACTCAGACTGACAAAGTCAAAGACTTTTTTGATGAAAGTGCTCGATTTTTAATACTTTATAAACATATTTTAATATTTATATTTATATTTTATCACTCTTAATCTCTAATATATTTTAATTTTTAATATTAATTTTTATTTTCAATAATTTTTATATAATTTATTTATTTTTATTAAATTTATGGATTTTTTTTAAATTGAAGATGGGCTAAATTCGATATTTAGAATATGGGCTAAATTCGATTCTAATGATTATAATAAAAACAATATTAAAATTAGATTATTAGTTACAATATTTCATATATAACTTATATTTGGTGCGATTTTTTATGAATAAAAGAGGCTACAAACTTATATCCTAACTATTAGAATCATTATGTAGAATAGTGAAAAGAGAAACCTTGGACACTCAATTAAACAGATCCCAACTATAATGGACCACCGTGTTACACCCAAGCTGTCCTATTGGAGCAATAGCCGCCTCAATCCTTCATAAACTCCCTTAAAGAATCCTAATAACCAACACTCTTCCTCATCTCACAAAACTCATCCACATGCTCCTTACTACAAGCCCATCCGTGCTTAATGGGTGGGATTTAAATTAAGAACATAAATTTCATGTTCCTTTCTGGTGTTTCTTCCGTACTCAAACGCTAAAATATTAAGTTTAGTATAATTAAAGTTTAAGGAATTAAAGGTAGAGTGTAGGGTTTAGAGTTTATAATTTAAAATTAGAATTAAAGAGTAAATTTTTTTGTTGGGTACGGAAAAAAGCACAAAAAAGCAGAGAATTCTTTTATTAAATTAACATAAAGTTGGATTAGGATCTAATGCCCTCAAAACTGAACCAGGCCAGCTGGTTAAACTAAGAATAATTGATCTTGTCGGTTTCAACCGATGACATTAAACCACGTATAAAATAAAATTAGTGTTTATGATTTAGATACGTTAGCTTTCAAATTTTCAGGAATATGTCCAAATTAAATTTATTTATTTAAGTTGTAAAATCTCATTACATTTTTGAATTTATCCTCTTTTAATCAAACTAGCGTGATCATAATAAAAAACACATGAGATGATTATGAAATTACGAGACTTGGCAAATAAGTAATAGTCAATTGCATGAAGTTGAAGACCAATGCAAACATTTTTGGTCGGTGATCGATCATACTTATATGAAGACAGACACATGATCATATGTTAAGGAGAATAAAATTATATACAAAATTTAAATTTACAAGAGACTAGCGCTTTCCAACCCAATGATCCTTCCCGTACCTATACGAAACTGAACCGTTGAGTTTGAAATAGTTAGGCTGGTTGGTGAATTGAAGAGGGTCGGAATAACATCATAAATTTTAGGGGGGTAAAGTGTAAATTTCCTATGGAATAATTTGAAATTTAGTGATTTCTTAAAGGATTTATGCACTCATCCCATTTTCAGGCCTTGGTTATTTTGCATAGTTGTGATAATAAGCATGACCGGCTAACAAGTTATAGACTCGGCTCGGTCAAAGTTTGATTAGAGATTTTAATAAGTTGACTCAAGTTTAGCTCGAAATAATTATACACTTGTATGTTTCAGTGTTGTTAACTTATTATCATGGTTAAAGACTTTAAATTTCTTTCTTCTTGTGGACTTGTATAATTTAAAAAATATATTATGGTTACTTGTGGACTTCAAACTGTTATTTTTCAAAACTTGTTATTATGGTTAAATACTTTAAATCTCATTTTTTTGTGGTCTATATATATTATTTTTAAAAACTTTAATAAAATATTTAAAAACAATTTTAAACGAGCAACAAGTCTCGAGCCAAACCAAAACTATTAAAAATCTAAAATTTCGAGCTCGAAGGGCGTAGTTGTCACCCCTTTGTGCACAGCAAAAAGAACCATTTAAGCTTCCATCCAAAGCTGCAAAGTGGCCCTAAAATATGGTAAAATCATATTTTAATCCTTATAATTGAGAAAAGAGTAAAGTACACAAATGGTCACTAAATTATTCTAAAAATCTAAAATGGTCACTAAACTTTTAAAAATGACATATGAGCATTAAACTTTAGTTTTTGTTACTAGCATGTTTAATCCTTCATATTTACACAATCAATCAATTTAGTACTAATTTAACCCTCATTATTGATGTCTAAATTGACTAAACGTCTAAATATTGAGGATTAAATATGTTGCTATACAAATTTTTATAACTGTCAAATCACTAAAATAATAACAGTTAAAGGCTCAATGACCGTTTTGTAATAAAAATTAAAATTTAATGCCCTTTATATAATATTTAAAAATATAATAATTATTTTATAATTTTTAAAATAATTTAGTGATCATTTGTATACTTTATCCTCGATAAAACTTAAATTTATACAGAATCGAAAACAAAGAAGAAAGGAAATTTCCGAGTTCCACTAGCATCCAACAGAAATTGTCATATCTGCGTTACTTTGGATTAGAATCTTAGATTAGATATATCCAAAGCAACCACAATTTAAAGAGGTTAAAGAATCTGACAAATTAGAAAAAGGTTGGAATACGAGCCGCCATCTCAAAATTTGTATAATTCATACGCAATAATTTCCTCTTCTTCCACTTTATCTTCTCCATCACTCAACCTTCTGGTTTCACTTCTCACTGCACAAAGCTGGTCGCCGAATGATAACACAATCAAATTCTCATCAGAAAAGCAGAAGCAGAAGAAGTTGAAGAGAGATGTTGAAAGGCAAAGCTATGATAAAAGAAACTGATATGCCGGAGAAGATGCAAACTCATGCCATGGATTCTGCTTCTCAAGCACTTGATCTCTATGATGTTTCTGATTGCGTCTCGGTTGCTGCTCACATCAAAAAGGTCTTGTTTTTTTCAATACCCTTTTTCTCTTTTGGTTTTATATGAAGGAATTTAGTGTGAATTTGGGATTTTTAAAAAAAATTGCAGGAATTTGACAAGAGATATGGAGGGGGATGGCAATGTGTGGTGGGTTCAAACTTTGGGTGCTTCTTCACTCATACAAAAGGGACTTTTCTTTATTTTGCTTTGGGAACTCTTAACTTCCTTATATTCAAGGGTTCATCTTCTTAGATTTTGATCTTATGGAGACATGTTAAGTCTGGGAGGAGGGCCAAAAGGGCAGAGCTCAGCCATAGCCAAAAAAACCCCAGTTTTATTGGTCAGCATATATATATATATATATATATATAAAGTGTAATAAGCTTTCTGATTCTGCTGCTGCCAAGAGTTATGTTCAAATTGATAAACTCAGTAGTTCAAATGTCTCTTTATGCTGTTTGCGGTGTTGTTGAAAGCAATCATATTATGAAATTTGTTGCTTTTTTGGTTGGTTGTCATTTTCAGCAAGGCTGCTGCTTATAGGTTGCTGTGGCCTTTAGAAATTTAAGCTTGACACATGGAGGTCCAATGATTGATGGAGTGTATATACTTGGTTTGAACAAGTTTAGGCCAAAATTGAGCTCCATAGATGATATATTGGATTCATATATTAAGATAAAACTTGGGTTGTTTACATATTTTCAGTTACAGAAATGAAGCTGTGATTTTGAAAATTTACACACAAATCTCTGCAATTAGTCATCTTAATAGTTGCTTTTCTATGTCTTCCACTACTTGTATTGTGTCATACACTAAGAATACTTTCTTCCAATCCAAGTCCCATATTCCACTCAAAGCTTCACAGTGGTTTATATCTCTTTCCAGCATTGCGTAAAGGCTATCGGTGGGGTGGTTTTCGCCGGCAAGTTCACTATAGCTTCGATGACGTCGCAAGTTTCCTTTAACAAATGATCTAGAGAGATATGCCTTTTTCTGTTTCCAACCAGGCTTGACCATGGAGGTTGGATCATTTGGGAATCGGGATGATTTCGTTTGCACAGTCCAAGGAAGGTTGTGTGGCGGCATCTGAGAAGTCACTGATGCCAAATTTTTGTGAAGTTGTAGGAACATCCATATGAAGATCGAAAATCTCGTCTACATGATTCATAAAAGCTGGACTGCTCAATAGCAATGCCCGTAGACTGGTACCTGTCGTGAAGCTTTCACTGTCGGTTCCGATGGGAGAGACGGGGTAGTTATCGACTTTGCCAATAGATTGTTTGCTGTTTTGATCATCCATAGTAACCAGGGTGGCATCACAAACAGAACTTTCACAGCAGTGCTCTATAAGGAAAACAAGGCAAAAGAAAAGAATTAGTCAGCATCCCCACTTTGATCATGGTTTTTTTTAATCAATAAGTTAGTTCTCAAGCTACATGCTTTTCTTTCAAGGAAAGATAATTCGAGTTAAAATCTCAACGTGACGGACACAGTCGTTTTCGGATACTACGTTGTTGATTCCCAACAGTTCTTGTTGGAGGAAGTGTCAGCATTAGAAGAGAGACAACAAATTCCAACATGTAATGATTTGAATATGGTAGACATTGTACATGCAATTACATCAGAATGCATCTCTAATGCGAGCAAATGGCATCTGGTTAATGCCAACACTGATTTAATAAAATTTCAGTCACAAAAGGATGTTACCTCCGATCCGAATATCGGTGTGCTCTGTTCCCTCTTCCGTAGAAAGTTGCTCTGCAGTTTCACCGCCGACATCATATTCCGGTTCGGGATCAAACCCCTTCCCTTCCAAAACAGTATCATTTTCGGATACAAGATCAATCTTCTTTCCTTCCAAAACAACCTTATCTCCTTTGCATTCTAACTTCTCAGTATGCACAGAAGATAAACCGCATTTAATAACGTGACTATCGGGCTTAATCTCTTTGATGGAGTTATTTTTCAGAAGCCGTTTAAAGTGCATTGTCTCGAGGACATACTTCAGCGTCTTCTCTGGATCTTCTGTTCGTAAAACAAATTGAGACTTCCTTACTTTCGGGGTATCGATTTCGAAGGTAGGTCTCTGTTAATTGAATGTCTTCTAGTCATCAATCTCGGACTTCTTGCCTTCTTCTCTTCAGCTGCTGACCAGACAGATGAATCCATGGAAGTAAAGTTGTTGGTTTGAAAAGACGAAGATCGGCTCGAGCTAGTGGAGGGGATATCCGAAGCTGAATCTGCATATCTTGAACTGAAGCATCTCATTTCTTCAGCATGTATGTTATGCAATAGATTTTGCCTAGCTAAGCTATCTCTAATCACTCCCCTAAGCTCCTCAATGCAATCTCTTGAAGAAACATCAGCTGAAACGTGTGGATTCCGGATTCCCTTCCGGTAATTCTGATCTCTAGCCGGACCCGAACACATGTAAAGAATCCTGCAATTCAAGAGCTCCTTTCAACAGATCTTTTGCTATATCCTCCAACAGGTGACAGGAAGAGCTATGACATTCTTCCATGGCACCACCTTTAGACACCGTCTCTTCTCGTTCGGCCTTTGCTCTTATGCTCCATCTTCGTAATCGTCGCTGATTCTACGACTCCCTTCGGATCATCACACATAACAAACGACCTGTAAACAACCGATCTTAAACCATCGTGAGACATAGTCTGTTTATCCAAACCGTTTTATAATATGTCAGATGCATACAAATCTTCAAATACCATATTTTATGAAGAGTAAAGATTTTTTATTTAACCCGAAATTGAATGAACGATGACACGAATTTCAACGAACAAACCAACCCAGCAAAAACAAAGAAGACCCAGATGAGAAAATGCAGGCAAGAAAGGAGGAAAACAAAGACAAGAATTTTAAGCTGGAAAAAATATTGTATGCACAGGAGAGGATCTTTACTTTAACGAAGGGTTCATTTTGCTGGATTAACTGTAAAATTATTAACTAAAGATACGTGTCATAGTTTAGAAATCGAAATCGTTCTTTACAGGGTAAAGTACACAAACGGTCACTAAACTGTCTCAAAAAATATAAAATGGTCACCGAATTTTTAAAAGTTGCATAATAAAGATTAAACTTTAGCTTTTGTTATAAAATAGTCACTGAACCATTAACTGTTGTTACTTGGGTGATATGGCCGTTACACAAGTTTGTATAAAAACACATTTAACCCTCTATATTTACACATTCAATCAATTTAGACATTAAGAATGAGGGTTAAATTAGGACTAAATTGATTGAATGTGTAAATATAGAGGGTTAAATGTGTTAACATTCAAATTTTAGTAACTGGCACGCCGTTCAATGAACTACAGTTAATGGCTCAATGACCATTTTGTAACAAAAACTAAAGCTTAATGCCCATTATATAACTTTTGAAAGTTTAGTGACTATTTTATATTTTTTGAAATAGTTTAGTGACCATTTGTGCACTTTAACTTTCTTTAAATTATCTTTTCTATGCTAATAGGTCCTCAAGATTTTTGTATTTTAGATGTTATTTCTCATATTCGAGCCCCACATTCTCTTATATGATTTACTAAGGGTTAAATACCGGCGGTCAGATTTTTTTAATTAATACTCATAAATTTCTTAATTATGTCTAAATATTTCTGACATTATTATAAATACTTGTTAAGTCGATAAAAATTTAATGTTTCCAAATAAAAATAATATATTTAAACAGCAACATAAGAGCATTTTACATGGGGTGCTTATTGAGCGAGTCGATCGCGAGTTAAGTAGTGCTCAAATTGTGTTCGTTAAAATATCCTGTTGCTCTACTCGGTTCGTTGCTCGTTAAGCTTGATAAAATTTTGCTCGACTCGTGCTCATTAAAAAAATTCATTGCTCGACTCAACTAGTTGCCCATTAAGCTCGCCAAAATTTTTACCTTATTTTTTAAGGCTTAACTATAAAATAAGTGCCCAAACTATGTCTTTTTTTAGTAATAAGTGTCTAAAGTAATTTTTGGCTGAAATAGTTGCCTAAAGTTTCCTTTTGGCTAAAATAGGTATCTAATTTTTTTTTGTTGAAATAAGTGCCTCAATTGAGTTGAAAACAAGCCAAAAATAAAATTTTAGACACCTATTTCAGCCAAAAATACTTTAGGCACCTATTTCAGCCAAGAATAAAACTTTAGGCACCGATTTCAATCAAAAAATACTTTAGGCACATATTTCAACAAAAAAGGTGGGATCTGAGGAGACAAATAAACGAACCTGCATGATTGAGTTAGAAATAAAGTTGATATTCGAGTGAGAGACTCTTCTTACTTTCTCAATAATTTTTTATGAATAACAAAAGAGAAAATCCTCGAGGAATTTTATGGTTTTAATTTTCAGTCGTATTTTTTTATATGAGAAATGAAACTGAAGATTTTTCTCCTTTTCTATTTTTATAAATAAAATAATAATAAAAGAAAAGGAAGATTTTATGAAAAAAATGAAAGACTTGTTATTATAATTTAATTTTTTATTAATATAAAATATTTTTTAATTCTTGAAAATACAAAACGTTTTGAAAGTTTAAAAACAAAATTTTATGGTTAAGTTACCTAGCAATTCACTGAATTTTCTAAAGTTTTCAACTAGTATTTAAACTTTTTAGAATATAATTTTTTAAGGTAGCCACAAAAAAATCATAAAAGAATTTATAAAAAAAGGTATAGAGCTACTCACGAACTTATCGAGTCGAATTAGGCTTTGCTCGACTCGACTCACTAAGATCTTGAGTCGAACTTAATTATAAATTAAACATTAATCGAGTTTTAATTGAATTAAGCTCAAATTATTTGCGAGCTGCTCAACTCAATAAGCACCCTAATTTCACCTCGTTTAAGAGGACATGCACATGGCATTTATTTTGACATATTTGTAGTTTTTGTAATGTAATCCAGGCACAATATTTTGTCTACTTCTTCCGTTTAATATTTTAAGTTAAATAATAAATTTAATATCTTTTAAATAAAATTTTAAAAAACATTTAAAGAGTTATAACTGATTTAAATTTTAGAACATAAAGTCGGTATGAATTTGAGAGGAGTATAAAAGAATTCAACTTATGAAAAGAAAAATTCTTAACAAAATTGCAGTTAGATGACTAAATTGAATCCAGGCACAGTATTTTGTCTAATAAATCTTCTGACATTGAATTTTTTTTTCCTACAAGCATGACTAATTTCCTCTCTGAAACATAAATCTTAAACTCTAAATCCTAAACTTTAACCCCTAAATCATAAATTCTAAACCCTACAACATGAACCCGTAAACTAAACCCTAAATTAGGTTTGCTTGTGGAAAACTCATTTTTACCGCCAATGCATGAAATATTTTTCCTGTTTGAATTATTTGATTAATATTTTATCATTCAAACTTTATTTGAATTTTTTTTCAAATAAAATCGAGTTTTATTCACCCCTTGATACAATATTAGTTTGTATCAATAGTACATAACTTGTTACCAAATAGTTTGATTACTCTAAATACAAGATAAGTTACTTAAGGCGGTTAAGTTTGTACGTTTTCCCGGACATTATGCAACATTGTTTTTTCCCTAACAATTACGTTTATTGTTTGGAATTTAGGTTTAATTTTTGTTACAATTTGACCCTCAAATTTATATTTGTGAAAACATGCAGACCGTTCATTCTCTGGTCATAAAAACAGAAAACGATAACTAACCAATCCAACCTTTTATTTCTTCAGCCTCTGCACCTTCACATGAACCCTTATTGAATTTCTGTTCTCTTTTTCTTCCTTTTCTTCTTTGTTTTTATTTGTATTAACAAAGAAGAAAGCTTAATCCGTGCATGATTTCGACAACATGCTTCGAACAATAACGCGAAAGTGCACCATACTTACCTCGGCGGCATCGTTCAAAGGTACGAAATCGTCTGACAATTCCGGCAAGCTCAACCACCAAAATCTCATCCAAAATGCTACTACCACCCCTGCCCCTGCCCCCGCCCCCGTTGACGTTATCGACATAAAAGAAGTAGAACAATCTGAGCCAGTAGTACCTGATGAGATATGCGCAGGTTCGAGCATCTTTATCTCTTTATACAAATATATAGGGATAACAACGGGACGTGACGGGTAGTTTTTTAATTCTTCGGACCATTGATACAGATATGGAGATGATGAAGGAAAGGTTTGCAAAGTTGCTTTTGGGTGAAGATATGTCACGTGGAAAAGGTGTTTATTCAGCTCTAGCTCTGTCAAATGCAGTCACTAACCTAGCAGGTACATATTCTTGATTCTTATTTTCCTCGTATTCGACATATATTCGAATATGATTATAATAATTGAACACGTACCAATACCCGAAAATCATCCCGAGTTCGAGAAACATAGATTGTTACAAATTGAAGGTGGCCAAATTATATTGCAGCATCTATTTTTGGAGAGAAAGGGAAATTAGAGCCCTTGGCTCCAGAAAGGAAAGCAAGGTGGAGAAAAGAAATGGACTGGATTTTATCTGTAACTGATCACATTGATGAATTTGTTCCTTCAAAGCAGACATCTAAGGATGGGACAGACATGGAGGTAACCACATTAATCATGATGTCTCTTTCGAATTTAATTGTCTCCCAACATTTTGTTTCGAACTTTGACAGGTTATGTTCACGAAACAAAGGGCCGATCTGCTCACGAATATCCCCGGACTGCGTAAACTCGACACGATGCTCGTCGTCGGTATCTCTATCCCTTTTTCAGCTGATGGTAAAGATTTAACCGTTTAGCTGCTGCTGATCATATTGTATAATTACACAGGAGACTCTGGACAACTTTGGACAAGAGAAAGAGTTTTGGTATGTGTCCAAAAACGACCTTGAAGGGTAAGAAAGCAGCCAAAGGGAGGATAAATGGTGGCATCCGGTTGTTAAGGTTCCCGAGAACGGACTGTCGGAACCACAACGAAGATGGCTGCAAACCCAAAAGGAGTCTGTAAACCAAGTGCTAAAAGCAGCAATGAACATTAATGCTGAAGTCCTGTCCGAAATAGCAATCCCCGAAAGTTACATCGATTCCCTGACCAAGGTAAAAGAAATCGACCTCATAATCTAGAAATGCGACATGAATTGATCGGATGATGAGTTAATAGTTTCCTGGAACTAGTACTACCTGACTTGGAAGCAAGAAATATGCCCAATCATGCTGCCACTGAGTCACTAAATATGCACCATTATGTCTGATGCAGAATGGAAGAGATAGCCTTGGTGATTCAATCTATAAAAGCATCACGGTGGAGTACTTCGATCCGATACAGTTCCTTTCGACGATGGGCTTCTCGACGGAACACAAAGTTCTCGACTTGAAGAACCGGATCGAAGCCTCCATTGTTATCTGGAAAAGGAAGATGGTCCAGAAAGATGGGAAGCCTTCATGGGGTACAGGTGTTAGTGTTAGAAAAAGGGAACTATTCGAAGAGAGGGCCGAGAAGGTGCTTACTTGGCCATAGTCTTAATGATTTCCTGAATTTAATACTTTGGATTCACCAACTCCTTTGTTGCCATGATTGAAGAAGCGAATTAAATCCATTGCATCTAATAATGTCAGATTCTGAACAAAAAAGGCTGTAGTACACTCTAGGGAACTTTGTAAGATATTTGAGGACATTCATCATTTCAGGAAATCTGACATTATTGGTAATACCTTCTAAAAACATCAGCTCAGGAATATGGAATAAACTGATAGAACCTGCCAGGGTTTTAACCATAAACTTGATTACATAATATCCTTGGTAATACCTGCAAGATAAATTGATTATTTGTAATTAGCCAAAATTGATCTAAAGTAATCTTGACTCTGACAATGTTTGTCTTCCATAATCTAGATTTCAAGAAGCCTGTTGTTGCAGCTGTTGAAGGATTGTCCCTTGGAGGTGGTTTAGAATTGGCAATGGTTTGTATTTTCTGCTGAGGGACAGCTATGATTAACTTCTTTTGTTAGCAACTTTGATTGTCAGAGTCATAGCAAAATTGTTTGATTCTATTGGAATCTCATACAGGGTTTCCATGCTCGAATTGCTGCTCCAAAAACTCAATTAGGCTTGCCAGAGTTGACGCTTGGGGTGATTCCTGGGCTTGGAGGTATGGCTGCTTACATATGTAGAGTTCTTTGAAACTAGCATTGTTCTTCTCGCAGAATGGGTTTTTTTTGTTGAGGTGAGATTTATTTACCGGCTGAATCTATAATATGGTTGTATTTTAAGGTACACAACGTCTTCCAAGGCTTGTTGGCGTATCAAAGGCTGTTGAAATGATGCTGGTAAGAGTAAGACTGTTACTGGTAGAGCAGAGACATATTGTGGTGATTGATCATTGTTGAATCATCCCTAATTTGGTTTCATTGATTTCTTTTGCTTGGTTAGAGGCATCATGTAGTCCTATTTCTGGATGACTGAAACGGTTTGAACTTTTAAGAATATATTTAATTCTGATGCATAATTTCTTTAAATGATAAAATCTTTGAACTATCACTCATTTTCCACTGGATTTAGCTTTGCTCAGTGGTTCTGATAGAATGATTATAAAACTCACCGCAGGAAATAAGCTCTGGCAGGTCAAAACCACCATCTTTTCCTTTTAGTAAGATTCCCTAACCTGAGTTATATGCTTTGACATCCATGTTTTTTTCCCTGAACTAATTTTGAAAGGTTAAATGACTTATCTTGCCAGTTTTCTTTGCCATCAAATCTAATCCAATACAAATCTGATCTCTTTACAGTTTTCCAAACCAATATTGTCTGAAGAAGGAAAGTCGCTAGGTCTTATTGATGACATAGCACCCTCTGAAGAGTTAGTGAGAGCATCTTGACTATTCGCTTTAGAAATTGCCCATAGACGTAAACCATGGGTGCGTTCTCTCCATAGAACTGACAAAATAGGATCCCTGTCTGAAGCACAGGGGTTGTTAAGAACTGCTAGAGAGCAAGCCAAAAGGACTTCTCCGAATATGCCACGGCACCTTGCATGAGGAGGGCATTCTCCATGGAGGATATAAAGGGCTTCTAATGGTATTTCTGTTCAGAGCCTTTTATTAACTGGATATGATACATCAACATCATATGATGTTTCTTAATGCTAGTAGCAAGCTATCTTAGCAAGAACATTTATTCCCACTACAGTTTCTCAAGTTCAGAGATACATTTCTATTTTCATTACTTCATCTCATATGATCTTCTAGTTAACTTGTTTGCAACAACAGGATTGTAATATATTCATATACATTCTTATTGTAACAGGAGACTTCAGTGTCCAAAGAGATGAAGTCAAGTCAAACACTACGAAAGCTCTTACTCATCTATTTTTTGACCAACGTTCTGCAGCAAAGGTAAGTAATGATTCTTTGAGTCGGTGCTTGTGTTATGCTCGGACAGTTTCTATATGCTTTGTAGCTTTGATTGAATAATTGTTCCAACTTTGTCGAGTTTATTTCGATATATTCAATAAATCAAATGACTTTATATTTAATACTAAATTTAAACAACCTCATACTTGAATTTATATTAATTTACCATTCAATAAATCCACTTTGATTCCATCAATTTTTATTTGTTTTTGATTTTAAAGGCTTCTGGTTCATATCCCTGCATATTTTTTTATATTTTCCTCCAGCATAACGACGTCGTTTTTGTTTTAGCATTCAAGTTATCACGCTGTGCGCTATGTCATCGTCCCGTTAAAAAGTTAACGGCGTAGTGACATAAATGAGTCAAAAAATAAAAATTAATAGTAAATTTGGTCCAATTAAAAGGTTTGCGGTAAAAATGATTACCCCCAATAGTTTGGTGGTAGCTGGTGTAATTTAGCTTAAATTTTATTTATACTGAAATTAATTAACATAAAATATTGAAGAGTTTAACTCTAATATTTTTTTTCATTTTTATTTTAATAGGTTAAAATTAGCATAATGATTTATTTCAAAATGTTTGTATTTTTCTGATTATTTTGTTCTAAAAAATTAGACTATTAGGATTTTAAGAGTTCAAAAATTAATTGTAAAAGAACATTAACTATATTAAAATAAATTATAAAAATATGAACCCATTCCCCTTTGGCGGAGAAGAGACATTGTTATTCTTTAGAGATTTAGATTCGAATAATTTATATGTGGGTGTATTTATTTTCAAAGGGTTAAAATTAGATGAGAAAACGCGTGATGTATATTTAACAATTGTTGATTTTATATTGATAACCAGAACTAAGTGATAAAAACAATAAAGGAGTTGGAAAATCAATGTCTTGGCCAGAAAGTCAAAGGCAAAACCAGGTCTCTTGGTTGGCCGTCTCTTTCTCTTCCTTCTTTCCTCAGCTTTTCTGCGTCTTTTACCATACGAGTTGTGGAGGAAACTGGATGGACACAGGAGGAACAAGGTCTTTCTAGGAAAATTTCTTGCCGTTGTTAATCCGTAAGAATCAACATTGAAATAGCTGTTCGCAATCTCTAGTAACTTCAGTTCAAATCTTGGTATTCCTCCTTTGAAGAACAATGGCAGAAGCCGTCTTATCTGAGGTCGTAGCATCTCTAGTTCTAAAACTGGGCTCTTTCGCTATCAAAGGAATCAAATTACCCAAGGCTCTAGGAGACGACGTGAGAAAACTTGAGGCCACAATGTCTACGATCAAAGCCGTGCTTCAAGATGCCGAAGAGCGGCAGGGCAGCAACCACGAGTTGCAAAACTGGCTTTGGAAGCTTAAAGATGCTTGTTACGACCTCGAAGACGTTCTCGAAGAATTCGAGATCGCCGCAACTTGCCCCAGAGAGCATAGAAGCTTCCGAAGCGAGGTAGGTTGCTTCTTCTCACGATCGAACCCTATACTAGTGAGTTTCAACATGGCTCGTAAGGTTAAGGGTGTAAGAGAGAACTTAGATGGGATAGCAGCTGATAGGTCCAAGTTCCATCTCATGGAGAGGGTTGACAGTAGGCGTATCATACACAGGGAAAGAGACATGACCCACTCTTTTATCCGAACTTCCGATGTTATCGGAAGAGACGACGATATAGAAAACATCGTAGACATTTTAGTTCATCAAGGTGAAGATAAAGACCTCTTGGTTATCCCTGTTGTTGGAATCGGTGGTCTGGGGAAAACAACTGTTGCTAAAACGGTGTACAACGATGAAAGGATCGATTTCCATTTCGATCTCAAGCTCTGGGTGTGTGTATCATCGAACTTCAATGTTGTTAAACTCACAAGAGAGATCTGTAGTTTGGCCACCGGTAAAAACTGCAGCGACCTAACACTCGAGCAGTTGCAATCTAGCTTGCGTAGCACCTTGATGGGTAACAGATTTTTACTTGTTCTAGATGATCTGTGGAACGATAATAGAGCAAAATGGATCGAGTTGCAGTATTTGTTACTCGGTGGTGCCTTGGGGAGTAAGATTATTGTGACCACGCGGAGTCCGCTGGTTGCAATGATTACGGGCAATGTTCCGGCGTATAATTTGACGGGTCTTTCTCAGGAAGATTGTTTGTCGTTGTTTCTGAAATGGGCTTTCAACGAAGGGAAGGAGAAGCTGCATCCTAATCTCATGGAAATCGGGAGGGAGATCGTGAAAAAATGCGGTGGCGTTCCTTTGGCCGTAAGGACATTAGGGAGTTTGCTTTATTCGACGACTGATGAACGAGAATGGTTGTCAATACGAGATAGCGAGATATGGAAGTTGAAGCAAAGAGACAATGACATACTACCGGTTCTAAAACTGAGTTATGATCAAATGCAGCCTTACCTGAAACAATGTTTCGCCCTTTGTTCGATGTTTCCGAAAAACTACTTATTTTACAGCTTTGAACTGATACAGTTTTGGATGGCACACGGACTTCTTCAACCTGTCCAAGAAAATAAAGAGTTAGAAGACATCGGGCTACAGTACATGAAGGAATTATGCTCGGTATCGTTTTTACAAGTCGTCGAGGATCACGAGTTCTTTTTCACTTGTAAAATGCATGATCTCATCCATGATCTTTCACTATCCATGGCACAAAACGAGTGTTGCACCATAAACTCCCTCACCGAACATGTTCCTCAAAAGGTTCGGCATTTGTCGTTCCCCGACACCAGCTTTCTTTCCCATGAAATTATGAAATGCTTACTTCAATCCAACAGGGTGCGTACGATGTTCTTCCCCGTCAAAGGGGTTGCACCTTCCGGTGAATCTTTTATTAGTTTAAGCATCTTGAGGTTCAAGTATCTTCGGGTACTTAATCTGAGTGACTCGTGTTTAGAAGTGCTGCCGAGCTCATTCGGAATGTTGAAGCATCTGAGGTATTTCGATCTTCTTAGGAATAAGAGAATCAAGAAACTCCCCGAATCGATTTGCAGCCTTCATAATCTGCAGACTTTGAGACTCGAAGATTGTAGTCAACTCGAAGAGATTCCTCAAGGTATAGGGAGCTTGATCAACCTTCGATTTCTAGAGATAACCACGAAGCAATCCTTTCTTCCGGAGAACGGAATGGAATGCCTAACATCTCTTCGCTTCCTATCGTTTTTCGAGTGCCACAATCTGAAACACTTGTTCGAAGGTATACGATGCTATTCGGCCCTCCAAACATTGGTGCTTGCTTCTTGTCCAAGTCTCACCTCCTTGCCTCGAAGTATCAAATACCTAACTGCATTAGACACTCTAGTGATCGGTGATTGTGGAAAGCTTAATCTAGATGACGAACAAGACAACAAAGACTGCACGTTGAGACTCCGTTCATTGCTACTCGGAGAATTACAGCAGTTGGTGGCATTGCCTCAATGGCTTCGCTGGTCCGCGAGCTCCCTGCAGTATTTATACATCGATGATTGTCCCAATTTTGCGGCCTTGCCTGACTGGTTCGAAGACTGTAAATCACTTCGAAAGCTTGAGCTATTGAGATGTCCCAATTTATCATCTTTGCCAGAGGGGTTGAGTCAGCTCAGTTCCCTGCAAACATTGAAGATAGGACACTGTCCTATTTTGCTAGGCAGATGTAAAACGGTAATAGGAGAAGACTGGCCCAAGATAGCTCATGTACCAGAAATCTATCTTGATGGCTTGAAAGTTTGATTGTGTTATTTAAGAGGCTAAACTAGAAAAAAAGGCCCTCAAACTAGTTTAATATTGTTAAATTAGCCCCTATATTTTTATTGTTGTACCAATAAGTCTCTAATTTGTACTTCATTTAGCCCTCTTTCACCTTCAAAACTATATATGAAAGTAGAGACACAAACCAAACCAATCTGACAATAAAGACCATACAGCCATAGTAATAAAAAAGAGAGTCAAAATTTTCATTTCTGAAGAACAACGTGCATACAAACAATGAGGCACATGAACTTGGGTCTATCTTAGTCAGTTCATGTAACATTCTTAAAAAGAACTGGCATCCAATGGGTTTAGATTTAAATCCGAACATTGAAACCCTCTTATTCTTAAAAAGAAAATACATTAATGGTTGATGCAACTCCATGCTATAAAAGAATCCCTGAAAAAATGGATGGGCAAATAGCACCCAAATACAAGAAATAATTCCCACGTGTTTTTTCGATCATGATTCACCGAATAACCATTAATCAACTTTTTCTCTTGGAAAGGACTCTAAGCTACATACTCCATGAAGAATTGTAAAATCCGTTCTCCGCTTTTTGCTAAAAATAGGAATAGATTAATGAAACTCCTAGCACCTATGGATAGAAGCTATTCACAGCTATAGGCACATAATGTATATGGTACCGTGCAGTTTATAATGTTATGAGCTGAAGCTATGGTTGAGGCAGACAACTGATAAATTTATCGTAATGGTGGAAATTAATCAGAGCACTGGTTAGTTCCAGAATGAAGCCCACAATCACCTTGCCATTGCATCAAATCTGAAGGTGGAGAGAGCGGAGTAGTGAAGAAAAGTATCATACCTTGTGCCAATTGTCAGCATTTTAGATCTTTACATATGTTTTTCGTTTTTCGATTTAGCAACTCCGTTTTCAGGAAGGGATGGAGACCGTTGAAGATCATTGTTAGCACTGGCAACTACCACAGCAGCCGTCTGAGATGTCTTTACTGTAGGTGGACTAACATTTTTCGGAACTCCATTGGTAACAGATCCTTGTCGATTTCCAGTCTCGTTTCTGACCATTTCAGTTCCATTACTGAGGCTTCTTTGACTCTCTCTCTCTGTTCTAGCTAATGATGAACATTGTGTTTCTGTAATAGAAATAGAGCAGCATTGTCAATTCCCAATAGCTAATGCATGGCAAAAAGATAATACACCAGAAAATAGATGATATATATAAATTGAAAAATTCCACCCAGTCACACTACATAAAGCAATTTACTTGTTGCAAATGTTAAGCAAAATGATCCAAGTTTCTAAATTCCAGGATACGGACTTTATTCATTTTCGTATCCCCTTTCTTTAGACATCCATAAATTGAATATCGATCGGTGTCTTTGAAAATTTTGTTAAAACAATCCTCTCCTAGTTACTGAGAAAGTTGGGGATGGTTTCATCATTTGGAGCTTTGTTCCCTTTTGATGCCCAAAATATAATTAGACGTGAATCAAATTTTCAGTGAAGGGAGAGGGGAACTTGCCCTTTATTTCTCCAAAAGTAATAAGCCTATTGAGACGATCCCGGAACTTTGTCAAAACAATTCTTTCCTGCTCTGTATAAATCTCTATCATTTGTGAAGATTTGCTGCAGCCACGGCCCATGATTCCATTAGAGGAAGCTTCCACGAACATTGTATCTTCTTCATCACACATCAATGCCAAAGTTCCTGGAAACATAGGCCTTTGCTTTGGCATATCATCACCATCTGAGCTGGAATTCTCACGGCCAGCTTTATCAGCCTGGTTTGTACTTGAACAATCATCAGCCATGGTTTTCTCAGCATCGGAATCTTTGTGGCTTTGCAGCCTGTCTTGAGTGGATGATGCAAGGGAGGTTTCAGTCTGATCTTCAGCCCGCTTTTCAGTCATACTTCTCTGATCTGATTCAGAATGCATAAAGAAATTAAGGGAAGACCCATTAGCTGAAAATAGGCATATTGATTAACTTCTTATATTAACTAACTAAAAAGTTGGGATTCTTCAAGTGGCATCAAGTGTCCATTTCTTACAAGTACTTCACTAGGACAAGAATGGTCTGAAGTAACAGAAATTATTTCAGGAAACATCAAAATCAATATTCAAAACAGTTCAATACGATATTTGTTGACACACAGTCTAAAATTATAAATTATGCTGACGTCTTAATGTGAAACAAAAGTTGTAGCACTTAATTCATTACAAAGGAAAATAAGAAATACGTAATGCCACAAATCTTTCTTGTAAATAAACAGTATTAAGTAATTTTGTTTGTATTAGAAAACCATCGGTATAAAGAAATTAGAGATGAATATAACTGCAAAGCAAACATAAGTTGATCATCGTGCATGATAACCTTCACACTGTTTTCTTGTAAATAAGCACGATGCAAATGCATGAATTAAGAACTAAAATAATAAGTATGTCATGAATTAGACACCATATGTTTAGAATAGAGATTTAAATTGTTTTGCATGTATTCTCTTTTACCTGCAAGTGTCTTCGCAGCTTCTCCAGATAGAACTACCAAAACAGAACAAAGCTCCTTCAAGTCCTGCTTCTGAATGATGTCCGCTAACAGAGACCTTCCGTGAAAATGCATAAATTAGTTTCCTGAACAAGCAAAACAGATATCTTTTCACCAAGACACTCCATTTACCTATATGTGAATTTTGACGTGCCTACTGCAGCAGTTGTACCTGAACGGGAAACTGGCACAGAAGAGGAGGGTGAAGAAGCTCTGATATGTGTTGCCTGAAAAAAGAAGGTGAAAATGTAAGTTCTAGAAGCAGAAACTGAAAGTAATAATGAGAATGAGAAAGTTTCTATGGTAAACTAATCAAATATCAAGCAGCAGCAGAAGAATGAGAAAAATAATTTGAGCAAACACTCGTTCCTAATTAGAACAAAAAGCATTAGCTAGATTCAAGGTAAGCGTAACTGAAATAAGATTCAGAAAGTTTCTCCAAAGACAAATGTCAATAAATACATGTGGACAATGTTTACCTGCGGGAAATGTCCAAGCCTGTGAACAGATGGCTCCTTGGCAGTTGACCCAAAGAACAGTTCCTGACCTTTTCTCTTCTTAGAGACTGGGATGGGTGCAAAACCAGAGGAACCAATAGCTCCAGTTATGGCAGCATTTGCTGCCTGCTGAATATATGCCATATTGTTGGCATGGTCACATGAAATAGAGCCTGTCTCTCTTCACTCCCCTCAAAATTTTTGCAGTCCATGCATTTGCAGTTTTCAGAGCAGAGAATGTTGGCTTGGAAACATTCACAGTACTTTTTAAGGCACCCAGATTTCTTACAGTGGCATCCTTTGTTGTGCTTTCCCAATATTAAAACCTCCCCAGCATCTTCCTCAAAAAAAAAATTCAAAACTAGTCCATATGAGAATGTCAATGGCAGCAGGCTCTATCAAAATCAAAAGGCATTCGTGCTATACATTGAATTTTCTATTTTGCTATCAAATACCCTGCCCAGACCTTCTTTTTTCATGATATGATGTTCTAAGAGTCTAACCACATAGAATTAAGGAAAGAAGATATAATCTATGTGCTGCAATTAAAAGTGAGGCTACACGATCAACAGAAGAATATCATTCTAACTATTCCACAAGGCCCATCAATGAGTCAAGGCAACAAAAATTTGGCCCTAGCTAGACATGTAAATGAAGCACTATGAAAATTTGCATCCCAATGGTAAAAAATAAATATAAAAATATGACTTTTTGGCTTTTTCTGAATCAATACTGTGCAAAAGTAAGTTTGTATTTCGTAAGTGTAAGCTAAATGAAAAAAAAGGCCAGCATACCCTGCTATCCCGTGCACCATGTGGGCTGCTAGCAATTTTTGGCTTGAATGCATTTGGATTACGCTCCAAAGTTGCATCAATAGCATCTCTCCTTGCAGCTTCATTCTCAACATTGTTATAACAATTAACACAGTTGCACCCATCACAATATACCCCAGATGCAAAGCACTCACAGTACCTGATGAATGTGGTAGATTATTAACTTTCTATATCATACACCATCAAACATGTGGATTATAATTAGCATAAATAATGGCTTAATTATCTGAATTTACAGAAAAATCATACACGATAAATGGAATAATTGAAAACAAATAGCACTATCTTAAATGCTCAGGCAAGCTGCCTAGATGCTAACTATAAAAGTCATAACTCAACCCTATTTCCATCTACATGCACACTTCTTAACATATAGAACATACATGAACTCTGAATCTAATCGGCCTTGGAAACATCTATACATTTGTCACAGAGCTAATAGATTTAGATGCATATAGTGAAGCGGGTCAATGCAAATAGAAGGGAAGGCTACTTTTTCAGCAGAACCATCTGTTACTGAAGCAAGGCACAATTGGACAGAGAATGAAGTGTATTTTTAAAATCAAACGTATGTTCCTACTATTTCTGAAATTAGATCAAATGATAATATTCCGACATCTTGCATTATTTGCTTTTTGAGGCTGCTTGAGGCAAACCAACCTAAATTAAAAGGGCTTGGAAACTGATGCAGAACAAACTTATAAGCTAGGAAGTACAACTTATCAGTGAAGAAAGATAACGTTAATATTGGTACGAAGTGTAATAAGGGTATTTACTTGATTGTCGCTGTTGTAGTATTCTTTCCATTAAAACATAGACATATATAATGCTACACCACATAGGAGATAATAAACTTCCCTATTTATGGCAATGTTTATTACTATATCCAACTCATCTTCGAAAGTATTTCGATGTTCTACAAACTAATTTGATACTTCTTTTTGTAAAAGAATTGAAAGAAGAAACGATCAAATCAGGGATTTGATACTTCTTTTTGTAAAAGTAAGAGGAGGAGGTTGCACAGCAGCCACAGGGGAGGTTGCCACCATCTGCGGTGGCATTATCTGTTGCTGCTGCTGCTGAGTAACTGTAGCAGCCGACAGAACCTAAGGAGTAACCACACAAATTTCTTGCGTCGATTGAGGGTGTTCCGGCAAAACTACAACACCAGAAGAAACCCCGCCAAAACCGGCCGTGAAATCCAGCTGCCTTGCAAGCTTCTTCGCCGGAACCCCTTCGGTATCGGATTGCACCTTTTTTGGCGGGAACTCACCTCCTTCTCCTTCCCCCATCTAATTCCAACTCCTTCAAATTTCAAAAAAAATCAAAATCAAATTCGAATCTTTTTTTCCAATCCCACTGTCAGACACAGCTGAAATCAATCGAATCATCTCACAAATTGCCTTAAATAAACTCGAATTCAACCACTTTTAGATCCACAATCTCCAAGACCTAAAATCCCAAAAGAGAACACCAAAATTCCTCCAAGCTCGAGATTTCCACCACGAAGTTCCAATAAACAAAGAAGATTTTGATTCCGATCGACGCATAGAGAGAGAGAGGAGAAAAGCTAGAGTTTTTTTAAAGCATCTGATATTGAAAAACAAAGAAAGAAAAAAGAGAAATTCCAAAAATTGAAATTTTTTTGTTGCTTCTTCTTCTTCTTCGTCTTCGTCTGGCTAGGTTCTCTCCTCCCTCTCTCGCGAAGTTTTGAAATTTCAACTTCTTTTTCCTTTTCGTGTGATTTCATTGAAATGTGAGATTCGAACTGGCTTTTGTATCCGACGGTTTACGTTGAAATACCATCTTATAACATTTATCATCAAATGGGAGTCATTGCCCAATCTAATTTTGACATGTAGAAATACCATCTTATAACATTTATCATCAAATGATTAATAGAAGGATTATGAGAGCAAAAGTATTATCCGTAAGCCGTTGCGGACATATAATCGAGAATACTTAAATGTTCAATATTTTGTCTTGTCGGTAGAAGTTTATTTTAACTTGTCTTGATTTAATTCGAATTCGTTTTAAATTGAACGTGACTTTAACAAGATAATCCAAATCCTACAAAGTTAATATTTCAGCAGAATACAGACGCAGAAACAGAGTTGAGCAATATAAACTAATAGATTCATTAGAGAATGAACCATTCCCTCCATAATTCTTCCGACCACCATGTCCAAATTTAAGCATCATGTCCTCCGCAGATCAAACTCCTGCAAATACATATACCAAATTGAAACGCCGTGTCATATATCCGACCGAGTGTATAAGATACAAACCCTCCGAATAAATGGAAAAAATTGAAACAAATTGGAGAAAGAAATGCACTACACTTACACAATGGAACAGCCGGATCTTCGGCCGCGCCGTTTCTGTCTCACCACATCTTTCCTCCTCGGAGTTGGAAGAACAACCTTGATTGCGGTATCGAAAACGGCTTTCACATTCTGATCCGACGCATCGACCAAGATCGAGTCGTATATCCGTTAAAACATGAAGGTAAGTACATTTACAAGCCATAATCATAAATGACATCAAATTCACCTGCTGAGTCTTGGAGCTGCATTCGATATAAGCCGCCGCACCGATTTGTTTCCGCAATTCCTCTCCCTGTGTAAACAATCGATATCCAGATAAGCTATCTTAAATTACGATCGCAGATGCATCTTCGGTCGTTATCGTAGGAGAAACCGAAACAGTAAAATAGCATAGTAAAGTTGATGTCAAAGAACATACCTGCGCAGATATTATAATACCAGACCCCATTTGATCAGCAATATATGCTCTATCTTCCCTAAGATCTGATTTATATAGAAAAATAAAATAAAACATTATTCACCATTCAAACGTACTCGAACGAACATTAAACGAACATGTTATCGAACATCGGCCTACCTAGCTTAGTTCCAACCAGAACAATTGGAACATCTGGTGCAAAACGGCGTAGCTCTGGCATCCACTGTGAATAAATTAAAATGGAGTTTTAGGAAGGCTTATTTACAAATAAGTACTCAAAGCATATCAACATTTTCATTTAAGTACCTAAAGTATTTTTTAATAAAAATAATTACTTAAAGTATTTTTTTTATCAAAATAAGTACTTAAAGCATTTTTTGATCAAAATAAATACTTAAAGTATATATATTTTTCATCTAGGTTCTTAAAAACTGTCATATGATATTGATTAAAGGCTTAATATTAAAATAAGTGTCTAAACTATTCATTTTTTCTTTTTTTTGCTCCTTTAAGTTGCGAAAACTATCTTGTTTTTTCCTTTTAGGTGCTTAAATTTTTTTTATCCTTCAAGTGCCTAAATTATCATTTTTACCCCTTTTAAGATCAAATTGATGCACGATGACAAAAAATTGATAGTTGGACACCTAAAAGAGGCAAAAAAAAAGTTAAACACCTAAAAAAAAACAAAATAGCTTAGGCTCTTATTTTAATACTAAGCCTTGATTAAACAATACATTAATTATCTATTTTGATAAATATATATATATATATATATATACTTTAAGTACTTACTTTGACTAAAAAATACTTTTGATATCTATTTTAACAAAAAAATATACTTTTAAGTACTTAATTTGACTAAAAAATATATTTTAGATATTTATTTTGATCAAAAAATAATTTAAGCACCTAAATAAAAATTTTGATATACTTTAAGTACTTATTTGTGATATAAACTTAGGAAAATGCAAAGACAATAACCATTAATGGAGAGGGGAGTACCTTCTTCAGAACATTTTCATAGCTTGCTCTGCTAATTAATGAGAAAGCTAAGACAAAGATGTCTGCACCTCTGTAGCTCAGTGGCCTTAATCTGCTATAATCTTCTTGACCTTTTCAAAATGGAGAAATCAAATCAGAAACCAAAACGCCAAGAAAAAAAAACCCAGATTTTCCCTGCAACCAAACACAGCAAACATCAAAGAACAACTCAAAAACAATACCTGCAGTATCCCATAAACCCAGATTAACAATGCTCCCATCTACAGCCACATTGGCACTGAAATTATCAAACACTGTAGGTACATAATCCTGAAACACAGGAAAAAAAAACCCATATAGTAAAATAATCCAAGATAGTGAAATAACTTCAAGGTAAAAGGGAAAAAAAGAAAGAGAAGTTGTTACAGTGGGGAACTTGTTGCTGGTGTAACAGATGAGCATACATGTTTTTCCAACAGCTCCATCTCCAACAGTAACACATTTAATGAACTTTGAAGCACTCATCTTTTCAAATCCTCCAACCTAGTTCACAAATAGTTCTTCAGCTAAGCAACTATACACACACACATGTATATATGTAAGTATTAAAACGTCTTGAAAAGTTGATGTAAAGATGGGGGGAAAGTGTGCTTACGAGAGAAGTATCCATCAATCCCGTAAAATTAAGGCATAAAATTAAAAAAACATTTAATATTTAATTAAATAGTTACTTTAACCTCTATTTTTTAAGTAATTAAATTTTTAATAATTTATTTTGGGTTAAAATAATTTTTCTATATATAAAAATTGTTAAAAAACTGACGGTAAATAATTTGAAATGACTTACAGAATAATAAGTCAGCAAAAAAATTATTTTATATTTTATATAATTTTATAAAAAAAAAATTGATTTATGTAACATTTTTTTAGTCAACACATTTGTCTATATGATACTATCATGTATGTACTGTCATATAGGTTTGTCCCGTCATTTACCGTCAGTTGACTGACAGTTTTCATCCGCAAAGAGGTCATTTTGACCCAAAGTAAAACGCTGAGGGTTGAATTACTCCCAAAAAATAAAAGGGCCAAAGTGACTATTCAATTAAACGTTGGGTGCATTTTTTGACTTTATACTTAAAATTAAATTAATAGTATTTTAGTTTATGTAGGATAAAACTTGCATTTAGCCAAAAATAAATTTTGAACTCGCTTTTAACTAAATGTGAGTTTAATATTGAGTGGCTAGGTAAGAAAAAAATTATTTTATTAAATTATTTTATACAAAACTCGTTTTTAATTAATGACGAATTTAAAACTCGTTTTTGACTAAACATGAATTTAACCTACATAAGCTAAAAGGAATATTATTTTACATAATTTAATTGTTTTTCTAGATAATTTTCAAAAAAAGTAAATATTTATTTAATTTCCCCCATCAATTCATCCCTCTCAATATATTTCAAAAATCCAAAAGGAAGATTGTTTTTGAAATGCAGGAAAAATGGGGGGGCTCTGTTTCCCTCAAACGGGCACCTATGGGGGATAAGTAATATGGCTCTTTCTTCAGTGTTTGCTTTTCAGCTTTTATGTTCTTCCACATTATTTATTACTACTTGCTAAGGAATAAACAAACTCCTCCAATTAATTGCCACTTGAACTTTTTTCCCACAAAGTTTCAAACTTTTAACTGCTCATTCACGGTTCAACCGCTATCTGGAAAATTTTTCAAAGTATAATAAATCGATGGCTAAAGTACATAAATGGTCACTAAATTATTTCTAACAATATAAATAATTATTAAACTTTTAAAAATTACATAATAGACATTAAACTTTAGTGTTTATTATAAAATAGTCACTGAATCGTTAACTTTCATTAACCGGGAAACGTTGTAATTACGAAAATTTATATAATAACATATTTAATCCTCAATATTTACACATTTAATTAATTTTGAAATCAATAATGAGGTTTAAATTATGAATAAGTTGATTGGATATGACAATATGGAGGATTGAATATTCTATTATTCACATTTCTGTAACTGTCACGTCACTCAAATAATAATAGTTAACGGTTCAGTGACTATTTTGTAATAAAAATTAAATTTTAATGTCTATTATGTAACTTTTGAAAGTTTGATGATCATTTTATATTTTTGGTGATAATTTAGTGACCATTCGTATACTTTATCCTAAATTAAATATTTGATATTACTTGATAAACCCTTCAACAGATTTAATATTGTGTTTTTTAGTTTATTTCAATCTCATATTCTTATTCGATGGGGTTAGATGAGTTGAATTAAATTGTTCGTTGTTGATGGGATTGAATTTATATAAAATATTTTTATTTAGGCATAAAGCCAAAAATACCCCTATAACTGAATAGTCATTTTGACTTGTATTTTTTTAAGCAATTTAGCTCTTAACGTTTTATTTTGGGTTAAATGACCCATATGCGGGTGAAAACTGTTAGCCAACCGACGGTAATGCCTTAAAATGATATGAAAAACATGCATAGTAGTGCACGCTAACATGACATTTTGTCAATGTGTTGACTTGAAAGAATCTCACATTAGTCAAAAAATAATTTTATAAAATTATATAAAATATAAAATTATCTTTTATGTTGACGTGTCATTTTGTCAAGTTGTTTAGTTGACCAATAATTTTATCTGCAGAGAAACCATTTTAACCCAAAATAAAACATTGAGGGTTAAATTATTTCAGAAAAAAGAATAAAGGCTAAAATGACTATTCAATCAAATGTTATTAACATTTTTTTGACATTATGCCTCCTATTTATACAATTTATTTTTTTCTTGTTGAGATCCCTACGAGCATCGTCTGATAGAGTATGAAGACAAAATATCAGATCAAAAACATATAAATCTTAGAAGCACAATATGGTATTTATTGAGAAGTTCATCAACTATTCGACGGATGACATTTCAAAATTTTCTCTATATAAAATTAAAATTTTTTTGATAAATTTTGATTATTTTTAATATCGAATCAAACTCAATTGATCATAGATGAAACTTTTGATCATTTTTAGTGGTAATGATTTTGGATTCCGTTTTGTAGTTTGTCTCTGCATCTATGCTTCAAAAAGAAAGACAAAATAACAGTTGTGAGAGAACGGTTTGTGTGATACCCCAAAATTTACTAAGATAATAGCTTAAAAGCTAACTTAGTGACTAAAATGACAAAAATGAAAAAGTTAGGATTTCTCTAATTATGGGTTTTGAAAAGGAAATTTCTAAGGTTTAAAGGTCTCATGTGATAGATAGTGAATTGAATAATGTATTCTTAAAGTTTGGTTGAATTCCAAGGAAAATTGGAATGGGAATTGAAGTTTAAAAAGTTAGTGACCAAAATGTAAATTTTAAAAATTTTATGGCTAAAGTATAAACTTTGGAAAAGTTTGGGGACTAAAGATGTAATTCCCTAAAAGTTAAGGGTTTTTATTTCATAAATAAATAGATCACCTAAGGGTGTGGATCGAATGTGAAGATTTTGGTTGGATCTGATGTTTCTAGTATTGGGAAATTACAGTCAAAGTTTAAATGGAATTTGGATATCCGAATTAAATCGAATAATTATGAGATTTCATCATAAGATAGAGGAAGGTTATAAAAGTCCATTATAAGTGCTGGGAATATTTTTAGTTCGATTCAAGATGAATCCTACAGTTTAATCCTGAATAAAGAGGTTAATTATCGGTATATCGGATCGAATGAAAAAATCGAGAGACTGGTCCAAAAGCTATGGAAAAGTCATAAAATGTTATTTTATGAATATTTTATTATGGTTGGTTGAATTCTAACTAGATTTAGTTAGTTTTAATGGAATGACAATTTGGAAACAAACTAGTAAATAAAGACTAGTTGGAGGGCAAATTGGTTATTTGGCAATGATGGCAATTTTGAAATATTTGAAAGTTATAAAGGGCAATTTTGGAAGAAGGAAATGGAAGATTAAATCTTGGCCCTTGATTGATGATAAAATCAATCTCAACCATTGGATAAAAATGGCAAAATTGTAATTTCACTATTAAATGAATTTAATATTCATTTAATAGATATATGTGTAAAATAATGGTGAAAAGATGAACATTCCAGCCAAAAACGTGAGGGCTAGGGAAAGAAAGAGAAAAAAAATTTCCAAGCTCGATTCAAGCCCTGAAACTCGGTTTTAAGGTAATCTCTTCAACTACAACGTTGTTATACTCTTCAAGCTCTATTTTTTGATATCAATAATTCATGAAATCCATGCTTGATTGATGAGGATTTACATGATAAATAAATTAGGGTTTACGGATCAAATTGGGGCTTTTGAGATTCTATGATTCTGTGATTGAATTCAAGTTGAAATCAAGCTAGTATGATGTTAAAATCATGATATTGAGTTGGGATTTAAGTTTTAGATGTTTTGATTATTATGAAGATGATCAAGGTTTAAGGATTCAAGTTTAATTTAGGGTTTGTGATGTTGAAATAATGATCTAGTAAGCTTGAATTATTGTTTGGAAGCAAAACCCTAAGTTAAATTGTGTAGAGACCATTTCGGCAAATTGAAAAGTTGAAGGACCAAATCTAAATTTTTAGAATTTGGAGTGTATTTATGTTATTAATGATGTTAGAGACAAGAAAATGAAGTTAGAATGCTAAATTGATGTTGAATTGAATTAGTGACCATTTTGATAAATTATCAAAGTTAAGTGACCAAATCGAAATTGATGTTTTGTGTGGGGGATAAATCTGATTTTTAGTTGTAATGATGGAATTAAGGTAGTAATGTTGATTTGAGTACTAATTTGCAAAGTTAAGAAGCTTTAATCCTTATATTTGCATTTTAGTGACTATTTCGGTTAAGAAGGAAAATTAGAGGGAATTATTTTTGAATAATTATTTGATGAAGAAAGTGATACATTAGTGGTTTGAATCAAGTAAGAGGACCAAATTGACAAGTAGCAAAGTAATGAGAAATTAGTATAAAGTTTGAAGTTATTTATGGAAGTTGTGTAGGAAAACTGGATTTGGCAGTAAGTTTGAAAATTCACCATAAATTCTACAAAAATGGTTAGAAGGTGAATTTTATACCGATGTAAAGATTTGTCCGCCTAGTTTCGTGTCCAACAAACGGAAACTGATTTTGAGTTCCGAGTAAAAATATATGAATTTTTAAGCAGTGAAAGGTCAGAAAACAGTATAGCAGGCTGTTTCGAAATTTTTATACTGGAAATTGAATTTGAAAATTCGCCATAAATCGTACAAGTTGAATTTGGGCTATTAATTTATATGGTTGAAAAGCTTATATAATCGTTTCTTTCAGAACAAACAGAATCAAATTCCGAGTTGTAGATTATTTTATATAAATATTTCTTTGGAGGTACTGCAAATTAACAGAAAATGAGAATTGATACACTTTGTATCTAAGGTTGATTAGTAAGCTTGAAAAGGGTTAATGGAAGTTGAAATTGGTCACTAAGGACCATAATGAGTTTTTGAACAATACAAGGAAGAAAGGAAAATTTTGGAAATTTTAATATTCGAATGATTATCTTGGACAATATGTCTAAGATATTGTTAGATTGAGATCTAACAAATATTTCATTTATTTGATTTATGAAGTTCAAGTTCGAATCAAGAGAGGTTCGAGGTGTAATGAAGAAAAAGATTAAAGAGGACTTAGTGAGGCATACAAATAAATAGCCCAGGTGAGTGCAATTGCATGCATATCATAATACATTGATATTTATGTCATTGAATATATGATTGATATAATATGAATATGTCAAAAATTGAGAAATAAAATGCATTGATCATTTTATTACTTACATTGATGAAATTAAAATGTTATTTCATGTATGAACTGCCCAATGTTGATAAATATATTGATATATGTTGCCATTGATGAAATAGATTGATGATATAAAGCCCAATGTATGATATAGAGATTCGATGGTATTGATGGATATCCATAGAGTCATAAACAATTGTATAAATATTCTAAGCACTTCAGGTAAAGTGCAAATTTATTCTAAGCACTTCAGGTAAAGTGCAAATTTCATTAATGGTATACTCCGGTAAGTATACTGAAGCACTTCGATGCTAATCACTCCCGGCAGAGTGCAATAATACACTATACTCAAGTAAGTATAAGGGGGATGACTCCTGTACATAGAATCTCTTAATTCGATACCTTGGGCCAAGTAAATTGAAATGAATCAAAGAAATAGAATGATAAGTTTGAAAGCCTGCATATAGAAATGAAAAAGGTATTGGTAAGCATTGAGAGCTTACGGATGGAAATGGCAACTGTAATTGGTAAGATCTAATCTTATCACTTTAATATTCATATATGCTGTTACATATTTATTTATGCTAACGAGCATGACATGGTACAATGATCATTATTATTTATTTACATTGATATTTATGTCAAATTGTATTTGACTATGGATTATTGCCTCACTAAGTAATTACTTAGCGTGTGACTGTTTTACACGTAGGAAAGAAGAAAATGGATAGAGTAAGGAGCATAAACGGACATCATCAATCAACAACAGGTACATCAGTATCAGTAAGATATCTTTTGACACTATTTGATATTTACTAGTTGGCATGTATATTAAAATGATATGTCTGCTCTGATAGAATTTGTAATTTATTTAGAATCTGGATGAATTTTAAATCATGTAGTTTCACTAATTATATAAAGTCGAATTAAATTGATAAGTTGTTGCCTAAAATTAAATCTGATTTGAAGACGAAAAATATAAATTTTAAACTTTACGTGATTAATTAGATTTGTATATAAAGACTAAATGGTAATATTTTTTAAAGAAACAAGTTTTGCGAGTAATTAAACCTGCAGGTGGCGTCTTCATTAAAGAAGGGCTGTTGAGCCGGTAATCCAGCTAATTACTGCAGCATTGACTTGAGCAGTGGTAAATGTGCGGTAGTTACGCCTATTTACATGGAGAAGTCACCTGCAATTGGCGTCTTCACCCGAAATCTGCCTATAAATTGGAACGGCAGAATCAGCTATGGAGGTAAAAAAATTGAGTGAGAGAAGAGTTATGGAGGTAAAAAATTGAGTGAGGAAAATGTTTTTTGTGTGTAGAGAGTTTAAGGAAAGAGTATTTGAGTTATTAAATTGGGTATGTAATTTTTTAGTTAATTTATAAATTATCTGATTAGTTATGAATAATATATTTATTAATCTTATTAATTTTTTGTTGCATGAGGTGAAGAGATTTTAAGGGAAGCATTTGAAGCACATATTCGTTGATTAGGTACTTATTTTTTTAATTTATAAATTAAATGTAGATATATTGTTGTACATGTAAGATTTTATTTTAGGGTAATAATAATAATTAATTATAGAATTATAAGTTGAGCATTGAATTGGAATTTTTATTAATGTAGCTATGTAGAGTTTAAATATTTTTCTAGGGTATATTAAATATTTTATTGTTTTATAAATTATTTGATTTGTATATATATATATATATATATATATATTCTATTAATTTGAATTATTTTAATTTGTAGAATTTAAAAATAATGAATAAGGTAGAATGTTGTTAAATGTTTAGATAATTATATTCGAGAATAAAAATTAGTCATTTATAGGTATATTCGAGAACAAAAATTAGTATAATTAAGGGAACCATATTCGAATAATTTTAGGTATATTCGAGACAAAAATTAGTATAATTAAGGGAACCATATTCGAATAATTCTAGGTATATTCTAGAACAAAAATTAGTATAATTAAGGGAACCATATTCGAATAATTCTAGGAAAATTAAGGGAACCATATTAGAATAATTCTAGGTATATTCTAGAACAAAAATTAGTATAATTAAGGGAACCGTATTCGAATAATTCTAGGTATATTCGAGAACAAAATTTTGTATAATTAATGGAACCATATTCGAATAATTCTAGGTATATTCTAGGAAAAAATTAGTATAATTAAGGGAACCATATTTGAATAATTTTAGGTATATTCTAGAACAAAAATTAGTATAACTAAGAGAACCATATTCGAATAATTTTAGGAAAATTAAGGGAACCATATTCGAATAATTCTAGGTATATTCTAGAACAAAAATTAGTATAATTAAGGGAACTATATTCGAATAATTCTAGGTATATTCGAGAAAAAAATTTGTATAATTAATGAAACCATATTCGAATAATTCTAGGTATATTCTAGAATAAAAATTAGTATAATTAAGGGAACCATATTCGAATAATTCTAGGTATATTCTAATAAATGAAGTCATATAAATATATAATTTGAATATTCGAATAAAATAATAAATATTAATAATCAAAGTAGTTGGTGTGCAGATAAATTCGAGATATGGCGTCTGATCAGTTGTTGCAGTTAGACCGTATGCACATTTCATCTTATATCGGCGTAAGCAATTTGTAACTTATTTATTTATCTTCGAGTAAGAAATGTATGTTAGTTGTACAATGTTATTAATTAAATTTAATTTATTAAATGTAGGACGATCACTATTGTTTTCGTCCTCAAGGGACGATGACGGAGGAGCCATCTGCTCGCATTGTTCGTCACTTATAGCAGACGGGATTTTATAATGCGACATTTGTGCATGGCTATAAGGTGGTCCTGGGGTTGATAACTGCGTTGATTGAACGCTAGAGACCAGAGACCCACACGTTTCATTTTCCAGTCGGGGAGTGCACGATAACCCTGCAAGATGTAGCTTTACAGCTCGGTGTCCCCATAAATGAAAATGCGATCGTGGGGCAGAATAACTACAACGTATATGCGATGTGCAACCAGTTCCTCGGGAAAAACCCTTCAGAAACCGACACGAAAGGGTTACGTGTGAAGGTGACCTGGTTGGCGAATGCATTTAGGGTAACCGAGGACTCAACCCCTGAAGAAGTTGCATGCGCAGCACGTGCTTATATCCTGCAGCTCATTGGTGGGGTATTGATGCCGGATAAATCTGGTAATCTTGTGCGCACGCAGTATTTGTCACTGTTGGAAAATTTTTCCGAAGCTCGTTCGTATAGCTAGGGCTCTACGATATTGGCGGTCTTATACCATGAAATGTGCAAGGCTGTTATTGTTAGAAATGGGAACAAGATATCCGATATTGGTGGATATCTTATCTTACTTCAGTCTTGGGCGTGGTATCGACTGCCATATTTGACACCTATAGTCAATAACCCAGTTGAGTTTCCACTTGCTGGAAGGTAATACTAAAATAAAAATTTATAATGTGTATATTTTTTATTAAAATTATTTCGAATTACTAAATAAAAAAAATTTCGGTTTTAGTGCAGGTGGCGACATGATTTGAGAAAAGCGGGGTGGTGCACAACGACGTTATTGACGTGAGACTGAAGATCGAATCTGAAGGGAAAAATCAGGTATTAAAGTTTGTTTAAAGTACAGTCTTGCATACCCAAATATTTGTTGATGTTAATATTAATTTTTTTGACAGTTTATTTGGACGACGTACGACGATGCGAATGTATAGTCTTGCGTACCCCAATATGTGTGGGAGGATGCTACATTTTGGGGTACAATTGTACCGTTGATCCATTTTCGGTGGTTGAGTTTCATTGCGCTGATAGAGTCTTGCGATAATTCTGGTATCATCAACTCGTTCCTGGTCCTCCAATTGATCTCAAATATATTCACACAGGAGAACAAAAAATTAGGTTTGATGATAACTTGAGGCACAAGCAAGAAAGTTTCATTGCTCGTTGGAACAACCAGAACTTATATGTGCCAACTGATGTGACTCCACTACAGGAAGATAATTTATGTGACGTTTCAGACTATATAGAATATTTTTATAACAACGGAAAACCATTCCTGACACCCATGAAAGTGAGTCAGAGATGGCATACAGAGCGTAGGTGCTCATATCAGCATAAAGCCGGTTCGTCTGTGCATATAGAGAACCTGCATCCGCCATCAATTAATCATGCGGATTGGTCATCATAAAGTTTAGGTGTACCCTCAAGGCATGTAGGGGGAACATACGATTATGATGATCCATGGGATAGAGCACTACAAAGATCCCAGATGTTACATTCGCAACGTACTGATGTTGGATCATCCTGAGTTAGTGCGTTTCAACAACCACTTCCATACTTGCCTACTCCACCCTTTTCCACTCCGTTATGTGTTGAAGATATGTACGCGACACCACCTTCTATACAGATGTTAGATGACCAGCCAGGCGAAGACGAGCTGGATTTGGAGGACCCACAATTGCCACAGAGGATGGCTCAACCCCCACGACGGTATAACCAGACATCTTCCCTGCATAGACAAGAGCTGTCGAGGAAGAGGAGAAAACAAGATGTTTTTTTTTGTATTTAGAATTTTCATATTAATGTTTAAACTTTTATTTGGAACGATTACATTTGTTAATATTTGTAATTTTATATATATATATATATTATATGATATTTATATTAATTGTTTAAACTTTTTTTTGTATTTGCGATTTATATTAAAGTTGTTTAAACTTTTCTACTTATGGAACAAAAGCACTTAATTTAAAAATGTTCTGTTACTTCATTAATAAAAGTTTACAAACTCATTCAAAACTGTTGTGACGGCCTGACACGATAGTTAGGACGATTCAGACATTTATCTCTCGTGTGATCGGCTGCTCTACAAAGTCTACAATGCCTAGTTTGAACTCCCTCTCGATCATCCGGATCATCCATACAAGTATGAATGCGGAAGGAAGTCGGTCGACCCTTTAGCTTTCTTCGAAGACTGTGATTTGGTAACCATTCTTCGTATATTGGATCTGTTGGCCAATATTCCTTATTTGGAATCGTCCTAAACATAGGCCTGTAGATATTTGCCATTGTTTGCAACCAAAAACAATCGTCCATCAATGTATATGGGTCTATACGGACATGCGTGCGACGATTGCGTGAGCGCATGGGTATCTATATGCCTGAAAACAGCCACAGTCTCACCAGCTCACATGCAAGTTTACTCATAACAATTTGTGCTCGTTCGGGCGTACCAAGGCTTGGACATTAAATTCAGCATCGTTGGGGTCGAACGAATCCACTCTTATGGCGGTTGCGTCCTCTTGAAGTTTCTTCATACTCTTTTGGAGAGTTTTAGACCATTGTTATCCCTTATTTATTTGGGAGTTGACCTCCTTCCCTTTGTCGCACCATACTTTGCTCAGTCTAAAGTACGTCTCCCAAACAATACTAACAATTGGGAGATGGCGTGTCACTTTCAACACCGAGTTGATAGCCTTGGCAAGGTTAATGGTCATATGCCCGTAACGTTGACCTTCATCATAGGCCTGTAACCATCGTTCCCTGGGAATATCAGTAACAAAATCATGTACACGTTGTTCGTTCCTTATAAAACGCCTAAACTTCGCATCGAACCTTGGTCGAACCGTTTCATACCCTGATCGTAAAAACATTACTTAGTAAACGCAAGATAAATATCATACGTAAATAAACCAATAATTTATACAATAACAAATTGCACCTTACCTGCGCTTAAAATTTTATGACGAATCTGATTGTTCCGAAACTGAGTTTTTGCATTGGCAGCAATATGTTGTATACAATAAGCTAGATAAGTATGTGGTAGTCTCCATAAACTTTCGGGCCTATCGATTACTGATAATAGAGCAAACCCTCTATCAGAAATCACACAAATCTCGTCCTCTTTGATTACGTGTCGACGTAAATTATTCAAAAAAAATCCATCCCTCGGCATTTTCCTTCTCAACTATGGCAAAGGCTATTGGAAATATATTCTTGTCTCCGTCTTGAGCCACAACAATAAGCAATATCTGCCCGTATTTCCCATTCAGCCATGTTTCATCAATTTGAATCATACGTTTGCAGAATACGAATCCTTCAATGTACGGCTAGAATGCCCAGGATAACTTACTGAATATTCTTTTTTTGGGAATTACTTCACCTTGTAGCATTACCACCAGCAACGTTTCGTACTCCACTACAATTTCAGGGATAAATACTTGCATTGCTCGTAATAAAGCCAGTAGCTCATTATATGATTTATCCCAATCGCCGTAAACTAAAGCCATCGCCGTTTGCTTCGCCATCCACGCCTTATAGTAAGATGTGATGTATTCAAGCTGTGCACGGATCGATGCTACCAACACTGTAATGGCGATTCTCGGGTTCTTCTCAACCAACAACTTTGTGTAAGCGCATATCAAATCGGAGTCAAGGTTTATGTGGTCCTGTGAGATTGAAGTCATGGTACATGAATGTTGATCAATGAACTTTCTGACCTCCCACATCTTCTTTCGTTTTATATACGAAACTCTTATCCTCCAGTTACATTTGCTCTTATAATTCACGCACCTTACACAATATTTTCCGCTATCAGATTCAGCAATGCAAGATTGCATATAACGTCTGACGCAATACTTCTTAATTGTTAATTGAGCATCTTTCTTTGTATCGAATTGAGCTTCGAGCTTCAACTCTCCGTCGGTTGAGGTTGAGGCTGAATAATGACAAACTACACGTGCCTCATATTCTTCGTCCCGCATTGCAGCATAGTCCACCTCATATATGTGGACTGGAGGCACGTAAGGTGGAAAATTGGGCTCCGATTGTTGCAGCTCCGGTTGAACATAACCCCAAACCGACAGCTCATCGGCCAATCTATATCTAGCAGACATTACTGCCCAAACATCTTCCTCAACATCAAGATCATGGCCCTGAGCAGCAGCGGTCCTAACAGCATCAACATCATCAGCTTCAAGCAACTCGACATCATCATCTTCTGCCACTGGTATAACATTTTCGCCGTCCTCGCTGAAATCATCAACTATTTCGCCCCAACGACCATAAACGTTTTCGGTGTCACAATCCATCGTGATATTCGATCACACCAATGACTTTCTTAATTTACCAAAACTCCTTAAACCTTAATTTTTTTGAAATGAACAACAAAAGAACAAAAATTCCCGGGCAGGTACTATATATATATATCCAGGGCTGACGCCACCTGCTGTTGGTGTTAAAGGCTCATGTCGCCACCTGCTGATAGCGTCCTAAGAAGAATATTCCAGACCTGTACATCATCTGCTCGTGGCGTCTTGTCGAGCCAGCTTTATTCGGCTGACACGGTTGACCTCTCTTTCACTGCAGCTGCTGATTCGCGGCTCAAATACCGTAATTTGGCTGAAGACGTCACCTGCAGGTGGCGTCTTCATTGAAATTTAAATTTTAAATAATAAAAAATTCAAAAAGAAGCAACCTGCAGGTGGCGTCATCAAGTTACTGTGGTTTTTGCCATAAATCCCCAATTATAGGGCAGCGTGCCTTATTCCCCTAAATATCAACCCTAAAGGCATTATTTGTGTAAAATCGCCTTAAACTATGAAAATGATCGTTTTCGTCAATGATCTTTCAAAAATTATAAAATAATTATTAAATTTATCGAATTATTATAAAATGATCATTGAACGTTACAAAACATCATAACAATTTGATTATTTAATCTTCATTTTGCATTAATACAATAAAATATAATGACCATCTTATAAAAAATTAATAAATTTAATGATATTTTATAATTTTCAAAATGTTAACGACCAAAACAATTATTTTTTTCATGGTTTAGTTAATACTTACGTACTCTTAACTTTTTCGGGTGTTTTTTACTCAAGTCTGTAACAAATAAACTTGTGTAAAAAATGTTTCTTTTTTCTTTCTTGGTCGTCAAGTTTTCAACTTTTTATTGCTCAAAATGGACCAGTTTTGGGGGACTGTGAATTTTGTACCCTTGCATTTATGTTTGGAGGCAAGGTTTGTTGGACGCCATTAATGGCTTAGCAAACTCTCCTCTGCATTGAAGAGTTTCAGCATTTTCACCTACCTTTGGAGCATGGTCAGAATTTGAATGTTTAATTGAAGAAAAAAATGGATTTATAATGGATTTAAAGAATGGTTTTGATTACCGACATGTGTTTGGTGTATTGTACTCCCAAGGAGAGACATGCACATTACCAAAAAAAAATGATTTTGATAGGCTTAACTGAAAAATCAACCCTGAACTATATATTTTATTTGTTTTTAGCCCTTAAATTATTGTTCGGCCAAAATAAGCTCCTGAATTATCATTTACTGTCACTTTAAGTCTGATAGTTATTTAAGTCAAAAGAAAATTATTTCGACTGATAAGATGTTAACACACCACAAAGATTTTTTGACCAATAGATAATTTAGGGACCAAAAGAAGAAAAATGACATATTTTAAGTACTTATTTTGACCAAAAAATAATTTAATGACTTAAAATGACAAAAATGATGGTTTATGAGCTTTTTTTGAACCAAAAAATAATTTAATGGCAAAAAGCAAACAAAAGACAGTTTAAGGGCTGATTTTTCATTTAAGCCAATTTGATAATCCTAGTATTTGGTAGATATACAATAGGTATACGAGTCTATTCATATTTCAAGTCGAGTTCAATCAGGTAAAGTTTATTTTTATCCATAATACTCTCAAAAACGAATTAAAGAGACATCGAGTTCTTTACTACTCGATCCAACAAACAATCGTACGAAGTTAAAACATGAATAAAATCATGGGTTTTAAGACAATGAAAGAGTTCAAAGTTAAGTAGATTTGACATAGATAGCCTCGGAATGCTGATTTTTCAACTTATTCACTCTTCTTTGGCTAAACCCACAAATTAATGAAAGCATATACATAGTAAACAAATGAAAGATATCCCGACTTTTCATTTTTCACGAAGTATTCATGTCCGACACCGACTTATTTAGAAAAAGATTGAGCATATTCGTACAGAAAGCATACCGACATCTAACAATCGCACCGAGTACAAATTGCATAGTAATGACCATCAACTGCTATATAAAACCAATAAAAACTAGTAGCCACAATTATAAATATCAAAGGTAGTTTAAGATGGCTAGGAATTCCAAGGCCAAAATGAGACAACTGTGTGGACAAAGCAACTCTATAAGAGCTTTAAGAAAGTCATCAACACCGGAGACTTTATATTTCACCTACGGGCTACGGATTCAACATTCCCGGGAGGACTACCAAGCCCGTTATTGCTTAGGTCAACCTCAAGACCAGGAAAATGGGTATGTGTTGCTCAACCAGCTAGAAACTAGGCAGGAAAGTTTCAGCCCATGCCTTCATCATGTAAAGGTCATTCACAGTAAATTCAAAACAATACCAAACTCAAATTACCGGACTTCACAAATACTACAATGCTGGAGCTAAATCTCTTCTCTAAACCGACCCAGTATGGGAAGACCTGACCACTTTGTCAAGCAGGCTGCCTGCTCCATTACCGGGTCTAGATGTTATACGATTACTGTGGTCGTATGAGATGATATGAATATAATCGGAAGAAAAGTTGGGCAGGGAAGAAGAATTTTTTTTTACTGGAAATAGAACTCCAATACATATATTTCAGTGCAGCATGGGGAAAACGAGTCCATTGTGCCAAAATTTGTCGCCAAAACAGTTAAATGTTGAGAAGGGCTAAAAAGGGTTCAAATTGTTACCAAGATATAAACATAGTCATAGATGATATTGTAATATGGCATATATGATGATGTTGCAACGGGCTAAACAAAGGTTCAAGTTGTTACAGTTTGGCCTATTATATAAAAGCTTGGTTAATTTTTAAGAATGCAAAACAATGAAATCTAAAGCTTAAACTAACAAGGGCCAAAAATGCGCAAAAACTTAAATAAAAGAACTAAAAAAGCTTTTCAAAGCATACACTGAACAATTGTAGAAGTATCACATCACATATGACATTATTTTATAAATCCATCAATCAAGACTATATTTATACCTTGATTTCTCCATTGCTGCTTTGAGCTTTTAAGCTTTAGGGTAGTCTCATCCATCGGAATCCTATATGGTGGCAGGGTTAGGCAATTGATAATCTAAACTGCCACTGCGACTTTGAGAAAGCTGGTAAATCAGTACTGAAAACATGAAAATATAAAAATATCATAAGTCCACAGGCAATCTGAATCCAATGTTTCACCAGGCCTCGTCTTGAAGATAAAGCTACCATGGTATATGATCATATAAGTCATTCCAACCAAAGAATAATACCAGTTGAAGCAGTTCCGGCTTCCAAGAGAACCCCTTAGTTTACGGGTTTGGGTATGGTCAAGCAACAAGGCTTTGTGCCAGCAGCTCCAGTAAAGAATAAACAACTATAACAGGACCAGCTAGTTTGGTTCTGAAGGCATACAGCTTTCTTATATCTTGTTAGGTGTTTAGCAACATGTATCAAAAAGACAATTAAGAAAATGACAGTGCTTGCAAGAATTATTAGTTATTAAACACATGCAGGATAATCAAATCAATATCAAGGTATTAAAGCTAATATAGAGAGGGGAATTCATACATGTGATGAGTAACGCTTCACATTATGTGTGACCAATACTGTCATTAAAACATACCTTAAGCAAAATGGTAAACTGAAAACTAAGTACCTGGAAATATAGCTCCATAATAATAGTCGGTAATTTTCAACCAGAGCTTTTCGATTTTCCGATAATGCATGTGAGATTGCATATAATAACTGTCTCCAAAAATTGATGCTAGAGAAAGCTGCATTGCCCTAAAGTAGTTCCTAAGCACATTATTAAAGACTTTTGAGACAGATTTGATTCCTTCAAAGTATATCAATAAGGTAAACTTCTGAACATAAATCTGTATATTTTCTTCTACAAACAGTAACCAGCAAGGAAAATTAGCAAATTAGCTTCCGGGAAAAAATGACTAATAACCGAACCTAGTGAAATTACATAAACCTGGTCCAAGTATGGAAGGACATGGAAAAGCCCAATGAATAGGTAAGAAACGAAAAATAGCTGATCATATGAACAAAGAACAAAATGTTTGTTTCTACAGACTTGAACATGTTGATAACAACGAGGAAGATTACAAATGTTTGAATGGTCACAATTGCGATTTCTCTAAGTCTCATTTTTTTCCTGGCCAATTTCTTTACATGTCTCATTAGCATAATACATAAAAACCTGAAAAGTCATGAGATTATCCTTCTTCGTGTGAGATTAAATAGACATCTTGAAATTAATATGGATTATATCAAGAAAAGCTCATTCTTCTCCAAGACTAGAAAAGGCAATAGCTTCAACAAATTTGCAAAATTAAACTTATGAAGAATTTCATCAAAGAATAAAATATGGTTAAAATAGATACTGCAGCCTATATACCTAACAAAAAATTGAGCTTCCCCAAAACAAAGGACTTCCCACAAAATTCACAAACTCCTACCTTTCAGAGAAAGCGGTATTTAGAAGTAACAGTTAGATCGAAGCACAAGGGCCAGGGTTCGGGAATTTCCATCTACTACATAAGCAAAACCTGGCTTCAAACTAAATCTCTTACCCAGGTTAAGTTTCACATAAGATTCAATCTGATAGTGGTCCCAATTTCTGGGACCTTCAACAACTCCCCCAACACTTGCACCCCAACCAAATACATCTTCAGAAGAATCAGACAAATTAACAGCCCATTGTAGAACTCTCGGATTTGCTTGTTTCATCTCAATCCAACCTCCAAGTCTTTGGTATTCATCAAGCTCTGACTCCAGCTTCAGGGCAATAGATCCATCCGGGGTGTTTGTTGTCAAAGGTGGAAGAGGTGCCTCGATTACTGTATCAGAATCTTCAACATGACTAGACAATCCAAGTGGAATCGCAACCGCTCCGCGGCGGAAATTACGACTTGCCAATTTAGGCACTCGGCGAAGGCCTAAAAGTGAGAGTTTCAATCTTATTGGAAGTTGACAAACGACTTGTCCAAAAGTACTGAACCAATGCTCGTTTCCCATTCCACAGACCGATTGAGCCAGCGAAGCAATGATATTCGACCTTCTCACTGCCACCCCAATTGCACCACCACTATGCTGATGCAACATAGGTGGCCCAAATGATAAATCAGTGAGGCTCTTTTCATCCTAGACAACAAATAAAATCCATTTCAGGACAATAACTAAAAGTTCATATAAATCATGGAACCCAACCAAGAGTAAAAAGTAAAATTCAAACAGACAAATGAAATCTACTGAAGATTACATAAAAATACATGGTTTGCACAATTCAACCAAAACAATTCTCAACACAATCTAACAGTGAGCTCCTATACGAAAACTCAATGGTTTTCGCCTTTCGGATTAGTTACCTGAAGGGAGAATTCCGAGGCAACATCCAAATCTCTAAACTGAGCTCCAAATGGAATTACCATAGCAGAAAACCAATCACCAGCATTTCCTTTATAAAACAACTTAGACAGCGTAAGTGGGGTTCCATATACATCGCCATTGTTTTCTTCAATCCTTCTCTGATTAGTCATGAATTCAACCCCAAAGGTATCATTATCCCCAACGGTCGTTTCGAATCGAAACTTGGAATCAACCCTAGTTCTGATTCCCGCCCGACCAACCCCGTCCCAATGTCCGCCGTCAACATTGGACATCAACAATACGGCGGCCAGAAAATCAACTTCCCCTCTGAAAAGGGTGTTCGATCCTTGTAATGGATTCACTTTCGATGCTTTGTAAAACGAAAGTAAACGCTCGACTTTGTCTTGTCGTTCTCGGAGCTTCATCAGGTCTGAAAATGATTCTCGCTGTAACCTTTTCAGGATTTCAATCTTTAAAAGAAGAACTAGAATCAATAAAAATAAAGTACCCAGAAAAGAACAGAGAAAAAAAAAAGATTAGGAATTACCGGGTGGCGGCGAGATGAGTAATCACGGCCATTAATGAAGTCGTTGACGAAGCCTTTAATTTTCTCAACTCCAGAAACTATGTGATTCATTTTTCCCGAAGCTTTTGATTTCGAGTGTTTTGGGCGAAGGAATTGGTGGAAAAGGGATTTTGATTCCGTTATTTCAAAAGCTGGACCGGCCGGATTTGTTTGTGGGCTTTATTTTGGTTCGTGGATTAATAATAAATAGGATTTTAGATTATTAATGAAATAATAATAGATTTATTTATATACCACTAATCATAATAACAGCAATTAAACTCATAAAACGGCACACAATTTGCTAAAATAACGTCAAGAAAAAGAATTAGAATTGTGATAAAAGAATATATATTATTTAAATGTTTTTAATAGAATTATTACGATTTATGATAACTTGAAACAGTCAAATTAAAATTTTAAAAATCAAGCAGATGCTTTAAAAATTATTTTTATTATCACTATTAAATATGAAAATAAACACAAACATTCATAAAAATATATGCACGTAAATTTTCCCCTGTTCTTTAGGGTCTTTAATATATTTTTACTTAAGTGACGACCGGTATCAATTTTAGTGTTGGTTGATGACGACGGTGCTCATTATTTTCATTGCTTTTTCATATTGTATTTTTATTTTTGTTATTCTTAAGTTCTTTCAATTTTTAATGAGAAATCTCTACTCTTGTAGCACGCATTTCTTCTGCCTTTGTGGCACTTGTTCTTTTACTTTTGTAGTACGTTTCCTCTACCGTTTGGCACGGTTTTTCCATACTTTAGTGATCATTTGGTGCTCTTACAACGCTTATTTTCTGATTTGAGTTTATCGGTGATCATGGAAAGTTTGATCCTTTTGATGGTTGTTGCTGGTGTAATTAGAACTATGTAGCGGAACAATCTACCTGATAATTTGGTTCGCTCAACACTCATTTTTTTACTTCGTAAAGCATCTCGTTGAGTTAGAGACAAGAAAATTCATGAATGTTTTTAAATTGTTTGACGATGAACGTCAATCTCAAGGGAAAATTTTGCTTATATTTGCGTCTCTGGGTTTTACGTTTAATTTTTGTATGAGTTTTTTTGAATATAGTCCTCGTTTTTTATTAGTATATTGTATTTGTGATATCTTTTATTATTCTTTAATAAAATCTCGTTGTCATTATTCAGAAGAAAAAAAAACCACCAACATGAAACCACTCAAATACATATACTACACTTAAAATTAGATCTAATTTGTTTCTTTAGTGAAAATATAAATTTATTTTTTTATGATGTGTTATCATCTAACTTATTGATAATTCACTTCATCAAATATAAATCGAAAACTACAAATAATCATCCAAAGCCAGTTTCTTAATTTAACACAAATAATCTAAAAAACAGTTCAGAAGAAAGAAACATTGGTATAGCATCATGAGTAATCAGCCTTCCATTTTTTCCGCGGATTAACTGCTCATGATGTTATATCGTTTCTCGTGACAAAGTTTCTACATTTTTATAAATTTAGCCTTTTCCAACAGTTCTAAAAGTTTTCTACAGAAATTCGCCGCCACATGCCGGAGCCCAACAATCGGCGCCGTTTTCGCTGCCAACATGAAGTGTGCATGACACAGGAACCAAACATAGCCCTCTGCTCCTCAGGTCCTTTGGCTCTTCATGACATTCCTATATATATAAGCGAGAGATAATGAAATTTATCATTTCCATTTTTTATAATTATATGTAAAAGGAGCTTTTTTTTAATAAAGAGTAAAGCAAAGCTATAAAGCTAAGAACATTGTCCTTTAAGGCAATGGATCCAATAAAGCATAGTACCTGACCAGGATCTTCAGGAAATATACAATTTCCCTCCCCTTGAACCTAATAACAAAAACGTCTTCCTAATCATTAAGCAATTCATACCAATATATATATATATGCAGACATGCAGAGAAAAAGAAGAGAAAGCTGGGAATCAAAAGCAACATGTCTATGTTCTTACAGCCTGTTGTTGCCTTGTATTTCCTTGTCCATTGTCCAAGTACGGTAAGCTGAGAGCCTATAAAAAGAAGAAACATTGTGAGAGGCTAAGAGTTTCAAAAAGTATGAGTTTCATGGCTGCCTGCAAAAAAGAAGAAGAAAAAGAACACAAAATTACCTCAATTTGACTCTGAAGGAATCTGATGTACCCAGATGCTTCTAACAAGACAGAGGCTGTGTCAGTCTGCAAAAGACATAAAAATATAACACGCCACAAACCTCCAAACTCCTTTTTAATGTCTTTTTTTTCTATTTATCTAAAGAAGAAAACTATGGGTTTTTTACATGATAAAGATGTAAATATTTAAACCTTAATTATATACCTTCCCAAATGGAGAAACAAGCTGGTGAAGAGCTGTGATTCTGTCCCCTAATTTCTCCTTCCTCACCTGTTAATACATATATAAAGTTGATTATTTTCACGTATATACACATATGAGCCGGATTTGTGGTTTTGGCTGTGTTTTCGATCACCTTGTGTTTATCGCGGCTGCAGACGTAACGGATGCCGAATAGAAATTTTTTGTCCCTTTTTGGTGTCCCTATTTATGTTCTCCTACTAAAAATTAAATTTAGGGTTTAGAGTTAGAGTTTAAGATTAAGGCTTATGGAATTGAGATATTGTGTATCTTTTAGGGTTTAGGATTTAGAATTTAGAATTATGACATAAAATTTGTTTTTTTAAGTGTTGAGACATAATAAAGGGCACTGAAAAGGGACATAAATTTTTGTTCAATGAATGCTATTGTAGTTGGTGCGTGTATCGCGGTCCTAAACTTTTTAAAAAACATATATTATTACGGACATAATAATTACACGCTAAAATACTATATAATAGATGTTATTATAATTGCCTACCGCAATTTAAATCCGAGAGAGAAAGAGATAAAGCAAGGCCAAAAGAATCATCTCATCTAAGAAAAAATAGACAAACGAAAGAGGACAAACTTTGTAGCAGCCAACGGATGAGAGTGTGTGTTTGTTTTCTGGTTCATGGGTATCTTGTATGAGTGTGCGTGCAATTTGTGTTTATGTGATGAATCTGACAGAGAGAGAAGACATGTAAGTCTGGAAAATTTCACTTGGTTTTCCTTTTCCATGCGTTACCTTGAAGGTAGACTGAGTTGCAGAAGCTTGAACCCTAGCTTTCTTCATCGCCCCACCACTTGCACTGTCATTACACTACCAAAAAACCAAAGTAAATATTGCCTGAAACAGATCTGGAAACCCTAATATTTTTTTGTGTGTGTTTGTTCCACTTATGACTTACCTCAGAAGACCGATCTGGAAGTGTTGTTTGCCTTGCATCAGCTTGATTGCCGGAAAATTCCAACATGTTATTACTGCTGAAACTCGTTACACATGACTTGGGGGATGATGATGATGAAGCAGCGGCAGCCATTATTTGATGAGACCAAGCGGCTGGTTCATTTTCCTGCTGCTGACTATGAAAATCTTGATCATTTCCTGGGCTTTCTGGCTTCACATGGTGTAATGCTTGTTCTTCACCTATTAATCCACCCCTGGAAATAAACCACACGTAACTCAGATTAAGACAGTGAAAAAACATGCATCGTCTATGTAAAAATTGGCGGGAGTTTACAAGAGTAGTTGACTCCATGATAGAGGAAGCTCGTCGTTATCTTGCCAAGAAGTGATATGAAGTGAAGAAGAAGAAGTGGGTGTGATTTGAGGGAAGAAAGTAGTCGGAGAAGGCGGTTGATGCAGATGGGTCGGCGGAGGCGGCGGTGGGCGCATGGTGTTGATGTTCCACCAGTTAGGGTTTCCGGCCGCCGTCATCTGCTGAACTGGTGAGCTCTGCAACACTCCTCGGTTCATGGCCTTTCACTCACCAAACAAACAACTAATAACGACGACGGTGGTGGCGGTGGTGGTGGAGGATGAGTGATAAAAACTCTTCTTTTCTCTTTGTTTTTTACTTGAATCAAAAACTCTGAAAGAAGTGTTCGAAGAGGAAGTTTGAGATGTATTGAAAACTTTGGTTTAAGTAGAGGGGAAGAGAGAAGAAACTCAACAAGCCCTATTTCATTTGAAAGAGTTTGAATCAATGGAGGTTTTGAGTTGTTTTTGCCTCTTTTCTCTCTCTCTCTCTCTTTCCTCTATGTCTTTCTTCTTTGTTTCTTGCTTTTTTCATGCTTTTACAAAGTGGGACAGAAAAGGAAAACAATTCTCAAATAGTAATTATTAAATTACAAAATATTTAAAATATACAAATAAATAAAGAATAGTCGGACTAACAGAATTAGTTTAAGTAGTAAGCAGTTTAATATTTTTTAAGCATGTATTGAGTTTGAAGTATTGTGTATGCAGAAAATATTTGCTAGGAGACTTACCCCAAAGCTATATGTGTTTTTATGTATGTTTTGATATTAAAAAAATAAAATTTAAAGTTTATGGTTTATGATTTAGTTTCTAGAATTTAGCGTAAGCATTTAGGGCTTAAAATTTTAGTGTTAAAATATACATAAAGACACTAAAAAACAAAAAAAATATTTTTTTAACTATTTAAATTAAAATTATCCGGAATTGAACTCAAATTTTAATTGTTAATTAAAATTTTATTTTTACGAAAGTTGTTGTCTTTATATTACGAGCTTGATTGATCAAATCCGATTTTATGTAATACTCTTTCTAAATTAAAACATCATAATTTAATATTTTTTATATTTTTTAACTTTAATCTTATTTTTTTATCATTAAAAGTTAAAATATGTCGATTAGATTAAAACGTAAGAATGAATTACTAATTAGTTCATCATTAATACATGCCTATAAAGCGATTAACTCTAGAACTAAATAATTTTTATTTATTGGCATAAAGTTAAAAAATGCCTCAAATTTTTGACTGAATAGTTATTTTGGCCCCTATTCTCTTTTTTGAGAGCAATTCAACTCTCAATATTTCATTTTGGGTCAAAATGATCCTTTTGCGAATGAAAATTGTTAAAAAACGATAAAAAATTTGAAATGACTTGACAGAATGATAAGTCAGCAGAAAAAATTATTTTGACTAATATAATATTTTTTCAAGTCAACACATTTGTCTATATGATAATACCATGTCAGCGTGCACTGCCATATAGGTTTGTCACGTTATTTCAAATCATTTATCATCAGTTCACTGACAGTTTTCGTCCGCATAATGATTATTTTGACTCAAAATAAAACGTTAAGAGTTAAATTACTAAAAAATAATAATAAAGCTGAAGTGATTAATTAGTCAAACGTCTAAATTTTTTTAACTTTATCTTATTTATCTATAATTATATAAATAAAAGTCATTTGATAAAAAAGAATGCTGCCGACGTTAGGGTGATGGGAAATGAAAAATAAGTGAGTGTGTTTTGGAAGAAAAAATTAATATATATATATATATAAGCTACATAAACGTGTGATAAATGATGACTGAGGTTAAAATTCACCCTTGAGAGAAGAGATGAACCGACCGACATAGGCTACATTTTTCAAAGAGGTCAAAAACCAGAATCTAGTGTTTTGGTTTTTAAATTCCCAATTTTAGATATTCCAAGACAACGATTACTGTTTTCTATGGGCACGGGTTAATATATTCTATTATTTTTTTATTAATTCAGATGGAGTAAATAAAAAATTATTATAAGTTAATTTTTCTAATTTAATTTATTTCATTCATAGTATTAATATATAAATATTTAGTTTTATTTAAAAGACTAATTTTTAGTCTAAATTGGGATATTCCCATTAATAATATTGATTAATTTTCTTATTGTAGATGTTTTTTTAAAAAAATTTAATTGTTAAATAAGTGCTCAAACTATATATATTTTTTAATTAGGTGTTCAATTTTTTTTTGGCCAAATAAGTGCTTAACGTCTTCGAAATTACCCGTTTAAGTATCAAACCGTTACTAGTGGTCTGGATGCACAAGAGCAGGAAATCATTCCGAGCCCAAGGGGCGGCAATACAGATGAGCCAATGGATCAGAACCCACCAGTTGCTAACGTTGTACTAGAGGAACCAAGAAAAAGAGACTGCCTAAGGCGTTAACTGATTTTGTTTTATTCTGAGAGTCTGGTATATAAATAATTATTGCACCATATTGTAAAGGACAAGTAAAAACCTTGAATATTTCCTTTTTCTCTGAATCTATCTTCTATCCTTATTTTATTTCTTCCCTGCGAGCCAATTGTTCTTAACAAATTGGTGTTTTTATTGTACCACACTGAGATATGATGAACAACACAGAGGCCATTAAAACTTTTCAAGAGGTATCGACTTGTCATGAGCAATCGTTGACCGTGCTCCAGAGTACAGCGACAGAAAATAAACAAGCACTCCAGGATATTTTACGACAATTGACTTCTATATCGGCACAGTTGGGCCAACCAGCTCAGTCAACCATTGTTTAGGAAAGGACCGAGTGACACTAGAGTGATTCGGGGCAAATGCAAACTTTGAGAAGAAAGTAACCATGGGTTGTCATTTTCTCCAAAACCAGTTTTCGTGGAGCTACCCCTCTTCACTGGCCAGGAGCTTGAGGAATGGATTACCTCCGCCCAGGATTTTTTTCGATTTTTACAGTATTGAGGATCATCATAGGGTGACGATGGCGTCGTTTCGAATGGATGGTGTCGCCAAAAAATGGTTTCAGTGGATGCGATGCCAACGTCAATTCGCGTGCTGGGATCATCTCATCGATGCTATTTGAAAATGGTTTTTTGTGACTAAAATCGAGTCTCCGGAGGGGCATTTGACAAAGCTAACTCAGGCGACGACAGTGGAGGAGCATCAGACTCGTTTTGAAGACTTGGTGCTGCGTACAACTAAACTACCCGATTTTTTTGACCCAATATTTTATCTCGAGTCTTCGATCGGACATTAACAATGAGGTATTATCTCAGCGGGCCACATCCATGAGTAAGGCCATGACTTTAGCTCGATTTCATGAGGCACGCTTGATTGAGTTTAAACAAACAATGGGTCACGGACTAGGCCCAAATCTCCACCCCTTCTGCCCACTCCACCGATAATACCTACTGGGCCATGTAATATGTCGAGTAGACCACCACCCATTGAGCCTTTCACAAAATCCCCTAACCCTAGTTTCCTACAGCCACAAAAACTCTTCGTCGCTGAGGCTCAAGCTCGTCAAAAAAAGATTATGTTATTACTGTGACGCCAAGTTTGTTTCGGGTCATCGCTGTAAGGATCTTCAGTTGTTCTTGTTGGATAATGCCACTGGCGATGATCAAGTCGATAGGTCAGGTGAGGAATAAGAAACCGATGAGAGGGATTTAGAGAACCAAGAACACTCTTTGGTGTCATTCAACACTCTTGCGGGCTGCTATACACCAAACACATTACGAGTTAAGGGGGACATCCAAGGATGATCGGTGCAAATTTTGATTGACGGCGAAAGTACTCATAATTGTATGCAATTCTGAGTGGCTCGTCACCTAGGGTTATCCATTACAGCAACGCTAATTTTTTTAGTCTTGGTGGGCAATGGAGAAAAGTTACAAACTGAGGGTTGTATCCGAGATTTAAAGGTACAGGTTCAGAATATCGATTTGCCTACTGATTTTTATGTTCTCCCTCTTGAAGGAACTGAGATGGTCCTTGGGGTGGCATGGTTGGCCACGTTAAGACATGTCACGATAGATTTTTCCAACCTAACCCTCGAGTTTCAACACAATAATACCAAGCATCGCTGCCAAGGGGAGACAAATATGCGACCTCAATAGATGTCAGTTCAGACCTTGTGCCTGCTAAATAACACTGGGTCTGTGGCAGCGTTTTATCAATTGTAGTTGGGAGGTAGCACTGGCCAGAGTGATATGGTGGCGCCGAACGATATGCAGTAGTTGCTTGATGAATTCTATAGGGGTGTTTGAGTTAAAGGGAGGATTGCCCCTTCAAGGGAGACATATCATTCTATTCACCTCACTCCGACCAATAAGCCTGTACAGGTACCTACACTTTTAGAAATAAGAGATTGAGCGACAAGTCCGTCAAATGTCAGAAAATTAGTTGATCTAAAAGAGCAATAGCCTATTTTCCTCGCCGGTTCTATTGGTGAAAAAGGAGGACAGAATGTGGCAGTTTTGTGTCGATTACCATGCCTTGAACGCCATTACCATTAAAGATAAGTTTTTGATACCCACCGATGATGAATTATTCGATGAATTAGGAGTTTACATTTCTTTTCTAAACTGGATTTGCTGGCAAGATATCACCAAATCTGAGTTCGACCAGAAAACGTGCCCAAGATGATATTTCAAACTCATGAAGGTCACTATAAGTTTCGCGTAATACCGTTCAGGTTAACGAACGCACCATCCAAGTTTTAGTCTACTATGAACAATATTTTTTGGCCGTATCTTTAAAAGTTTATCTTGATTTTTTTAGATGACATTCTTATCTTCAATAGCGATTGATCTGACCATTTGAGACATGGGCGCAAGGTTCTGGAAGTGTTACAAGAGCATGGTTTTGTGGCCAAGTGAACAAAGTGTGTTTGGGAACCATTGAATACTTGGGCCATGTGGTGTCCTAGAAAGGGTTGGTTGTGGATCCAAGTAATGTGGAGGCGATACAATCTTGGCCAACACCGACTAACATGAAAGAGATACGAGATTTCCTTAGCATCGCATAGGTTTTGCGACATTGGAATCTTTCTTATCAAACTTGTTTCGAAAAGGGTATACATTTGAGTGGTCAAAACCAGCCCATAAAGCCTTTGAGTTGCTTAAATAGAAATTATGTTCGACACCAGTGCTGGGACTGCCTGATTTTACCAAAGAATTTATCGTGGAAACTGATGCTTCTAGGGTGGGAATCAAAGCTTTGTTGACTCAAGAGAAATGTCCATTGGCACACTATAGTCAGAAATTGAATCTGAAGATGCATGGTGCATCTACTAACCAGCGGAAGATGTATGCTATCACCCAGGTAGTCGAGAAATAGAGACAATACTTGTTGGGACGATAATTTATTATCATGATAGATCAAAATTCTTTTTGAAAATTAACTCAACATACTATACAGACACCCAAACAATAGAAATGACTCTCTAAACTAATTGGGTACGATTTTGAAATACGTTGTCAGCCCAACAAACTCAATACAATGGTAGATACTCTTTTGAGAGAGGTAGATGCAAGACTCATAGCATTCTCTCGGCCCTTATTTAGAATTATTGATGATATTCGATTGACCACTGATAGCGACCCCGAGATGAGGGAACTCAAAGAGCAATTGAGTACAGAGAGTGTTGGGCAATTGGAATACTCTTTGCAAGAGGTGTTAATTATGCCTACCAAGCTTCAGTAGGGATGACACCATTCAAGGCATTATATGGGCGCGAGCCTCTAACATTTCTCAGCTACATGAAAGGGGGTCGACAAACGGACAGGTAGATCAAGATTTGAAAGAGCGGGATCTGCTATTACGAAAGTAGACACAGAATCTGTTGAGAGCCCGAAATAGGATGAAAATGCGCAGACAAACACCATAGGAAGCTGGAATTGAAGGAAATAGTGCGGGCTTTCGTACGATTGCAACCATATCGACAACTTTCTGTACGCTTGAAAAAGCAACAAAACTTCAGCACCAGATTTTTCAGCCCTTATCGGGTGATCTAGCGAGTTTGACCTGTGGCATATAAACTTGAACTTCCAAACTCGACACGAATCTATCCCGTGTTTCATATTTTTCACCTAAAGCCATGCAAAGGGCAACCACTTTAACAAATTTCTCCCCTACCATTATTGATTGATCCCGAAGAGCCCACACCGATATCTACCCAGCCGAACCTTGAGGACAAGGTTTCAAATCGTGGAGGGGGTGATGTTATGGATGCTCAAGAGCATGAACTTATTCCGAGCCCAAAGGGTGTCAATATGGATGAGCCAATAGACTAAGACCGACCAGCTGGTAACGTTGCACTAGGGGGACGCAGAGGAACCAGTGAAAGGAGACTGCCTAAGGCGTTAACTGATTTTATTTTATTTTGAGAGTTTGGTACATAAATAATTGTTGCATCATATTGTAAAGGACAAGTAAAAACCTTGGACATTTCCTTTTTTTCTGAATCTATCTTCTATGCTTTTCTATCCTTATTCTATCTCTTCCATGCGAGCCAATTGTTCCTAACAGACAATCCACAAAATAATTTATTTATTTTTACTAGTGATCATTGAACTCCGACCATAATTATTAACAGATGATATAAACAACCAATAACAACACGTTACAACTCTTAATTTGTAAAATAATACATCAGTCTTGTTTGACAATTAGCTGATAGCATATTACATTAGCTGATAGCATATTACATTAGTTGATTTAACTAGCTACTTGCATTAGCTGATTGTATAAAAGTGTTTTGTAAAATTAACTGATTATTAATAGCAGTTTAATTATTTGAACAAGCAAAATAACAAATAAGGAAATAATTATATTCAATACTTGTTTAAATAATTCATTTGTTATTAACATTTTGTATCTATTAATATTAATAGATTGTGAAAATTATTATTTAATACAATATTACAAAGCATATATGAAGGAAGAATATATTAATTTCTTATTTATAAAATTATTTTTAATATAATTTTATTAATTAATAAATTTATATGTATATATTATTTATAAAATTATTTTAATGTAATTTCATTAATAATTAAATTTAGATGCATATATTAATTTATACATCAATTTCTTATTTATAAAATTATTTTTTTAATTTTATTAGTTATTCAAATTTAGGTTATTTAGTGAATTTTTTGTAATTTTCAAGGATAAAAGAGTCTTTACAACTCTTATATCCAATCCTTTAACTCAAAAATTCTTAAAATAAACTTTTCAAATTGAGATTTCACCCTAATCCGCTAATGCAATCCTCTATTTATCAAACATTTAAAATAGCATATTTGACAGGTCAAACCTCTAAAAATGATCATTGAAAATGGTACCGATAATAGCAATTAAAAATGAAATTAATTTTTTTAAAACACTATAAATACATTAAATATAATTCGAATATATAAATTTGTATGTATAATGGGTACACACTACAATTGCTCAAGCAGGCTAACTAGTATGTTGAAAGGACAATTATTAATTTCTTCTTTTAGACTATATATACTCTTTTGCTGCATGCCTTAAATTGCAATCATGTAAAACAATGACAAAATAATCTAATTAGTAGCTGTTTTTAATATACAGGGAGAATGTTCTATGCGCATGCGGTAAAAAATTGTTTTCCATAAACATCTATTTTTAAGGATTACATAATAAAGTCTATGATTTAGGGTTAATGTTTTAGTGTTTATGGTATGATTTTAAGGTTTAAGAATAGATTTTATAGTTTAAAGTTTAGGATTTATAATTTAGGGTTAGAGTTTAGTGTCATTAAAAGAGACACGTAACGACTTTAAAAGCCCACTTATAAAAAAAAGTAATAAGGCTAGAATAATGCATTGAAGACAAGAAGCTGAAACTGTTTCGAATGCTCACACTCTTGGTTGCCCATACAAACGCATTTGGGAGGGTAGGTTATAGCATCTTGAGGGTGTTTATTTGGTTAATTGCGATCAAGATGGTGCCCGAAAACAACTATAAATTCATCATGCCATCTTCGCATCTTAAAGCTTCCTCCATTGACGCCACCACCATAAGCAAATCTGAATTTTCAGATTTGATATTTTCAATCTTTTTATTTTTGTTTTTCTTTTGTTTAATTTATTCTAATCTTTCCATTGCATTGTACCTCTTTTTGTATCGAAAAGATTTTTTATTGACGGTACATCAATTAATTATCAATATATATAAACATATACACATAAATATTACAAATCAGAAGAAAAATTATTATTTATAATATAGTTACCAATATTTAACACCTAACTATCGTATTTATTTTACATTGACATTATTATAGTTATTATTCGAAAATAATGAAAAAGACAAATAAAATTATCCCCTTGGAATAATTAATTGGATTATTCCATGACAAAAATTCCTTTGAACATTTGAATGTCCCAAACACTGTTTGAAAAAAAAATAAAGAATGTCCCAAACACAAACAATACAAAATAAATAAATTATACATATTAGTGTTTGGTCTAAGGAAATGAAACGTTAAATTACTTAGATAACGTCAGAAATTTGAGTTTTAACGTTGTGAATGAAAGAAATTAGACTGAAGAGTCACCCACATATTTAACCTCTATAGTATCCGATTCAGATTAATTAACCAATAAACTTTTTTATAGCTATTGCCAAAATAAATAAATAAATAAATTTATTATAAAATAAAATAAACCCCTTAAATCCCGCGCTAATCTGGCAACACATTATAGGAACATATACTTGTATAAATATAAGGTCGAATTCCCTTACCAGTCCCTATAATATATGCAATTTTTTTTTGAACAATGGCATCTAGATTTTATTAACCACCATGAAACATATTACAAATAAAATGCTTCAAAGAGAGAGAAAAAATGGGACATTTTCACTAAAATCTCATACAAATGTGCAAAGAAAATCAAACACTTCCATGGAGATTAGCATACCATCAAAATTCAGAAACCTTCATGAATCTTCTTGTCTCTAGCCAAACGAGATACTTTACGGGATAAAAAAGGAGTGGTGAGCGAACCAAGCTCTCAGGCAAACTGCTTCGCTACACAGTTCTTATTACATATGCTAACAAACCATCAAACGAGTGGAGATCAATCTTTTCTATGGCCACCGGCATAATTAAATAAAAAAACTAGCGTCGTGAGGATCTCTATACGAGCACCAAAACGACCTACAAGGTATGGTAAAATCGTGTCAAACGACAGATGAAACGAATCACAAAAGCCAATAAAAAATGTGTCATAAAAGCATAGGAAAATGTGCCACAAGAGCAGAGATTCTTATTAAAAATTGAAAAAACTTAAGAAAATTAAAAACAAAAATAGAATATAAAAAAACAAGAAAAATAATGAATACCAACGGTCGGCAACCAACATTAAAATTGATGTTGTCGTCAATCAAGCAAAAGGAATATGAAAAAGCCTAACTGCACTTATCGGGAAGGAAAGAAAAAACTAGGTTTTAATTATAAATATAGTATCTATGTTCTAACTTTATCGATTTAATTATTCAATAATTGTCAATCAGTAAAATGATAACATAATTAAATTGCTTAGGCTTAAAATATCACATATAAGAGTATAAATTAAATCTATAACTAATTATAATACAAAATAATTTAAAATTTAAATGTACATTCTTCTTTCGAAATGCCATGCATCTTACTGTTGTACCAAATATTTATTAATAAATACATGTACATTGATGTACTCACGGTAAACTTAATTAATATAAAGGGTAAAGTACATAAATGGTCACTAAATTATGCCTAAAAATCCAAAATGGTCACAAACTTACAAAAATTACATAATAGTCATTAAACTTTAGTTTTTATTACAAAATGGTCACTGGACCGTTAACTGTCTTTAACTGGGAGACGTGGCAGTTACAAAAATTTGTATAATAACATATTTAATCCTTAATATTTACACATTTAATCAATTTAGACATCAATAATGAGGGTTAAATTAGAAATAAATTGATTAAATGTGTCAATATGGAGGATTAAATGTTAAATTATTCAAATTTCTGTAGTCGTCACATCACCCAATTAACGACAGTTAACGGCTCAGTGACCATTTTGTAACAAAAGCTAAAGTTTAACGCCCGTTATGTAATACTTGAAAGTTTGATGATCATTTTGTATTTTTAGAGATAGTTTAGTGACCATTTGTGTACTTTACCCTAATATAAATTAGGAAAAAACAACGAAGCAGGAAATAAAAATGATTATCTAAAATCAAACTCAAAATTTAACATCAAAGATTTTAAATAAAAAAAAAACATCAAAGACTAAAATGATGTTTTTAAAACCAACGTGGTTGGTACAAGTGGTAAACAACTTGGCATCGTCTAAGTAGGTCTTGAGTTCGAGTCTTTAGGTATGCAAAAAATCTTCATTGGAAAATTTACACACCAAAATTAGGTGTGCGGCGCAAGTCAATCCGGATTAGTCAGGACAAAGCCCTGAAGAACCGGAAAGAATAATCACAAATCTTTAGAATGGTTAATTTTTATGGATAGTAAGTTGTATATAAATGGTATCTTGATTTCAAAAAGAATTATAAATGAGTCAAACTACTTAGTCAATAAAGTTTATTTTTGTAACAGTTGATGTCGAAAGTATCAAACACCGAACAATGTGGTGGAGATAATGGTTAAAGAGGAGGTTGGAAGTGGTTTGTGGTGAACCACCCATTATGAAATGGGCAAAAAGCCAAAGACGATGGTCGGTATGAAGTGGAGAGCACTGGTAGGGGATGAGGTGAGGAGAATTGGTCTACCTGTTATCTTCAGATCGGTGGGTATTTATAACTGGGTGGTACTGTTTGATGGGACGGGGCCTGACGTAGTGATTGACTATTTATGGGTTAGCAGGATTGGGTTCGGTTCCCAGTTAATGGATTTTTTAGCCTGCTCATGTGGGTTGGCAGAATTAGACACAGTTGTCAGGCAATAGGCTTAGATGACGGGTCAGACAGACCTGATGACTGTCATGTCACACGTGACTCGAAGGCATGAGTCCCATAAGTCGAAGGTAAGGAATTCGAAGGCCATGATGTTACATGCTGAGGCGTAGTGCGGAAGTGCGACAATTGTAGGCGGAGATATAACAATTGTAGGCGAATATATAATAATAACAAAAATAAAAACAATTTATTTCTTGAAGATACCATAATATGCTTATTTGATAATCGTATCTATTGATTAATGAGAAATTTATAAATTAAAAAAAAATAATATCCTAAACCAAATGATGATAGTTTGTCAACAATTTAGTAATAAGTGACAAGAAACAAAAATGAATTATGGTATTTTTCCTGTATAACAAATTAAGGAAAAACGTAAGTTTAGAACTTAGGAATTTGAATTTTGATATTATAAATAAAATAAATTATATTAAAAATATTGTCTTTATAATATTTTTACCGTACACGAGTCGAATGTCAGTCAATTAATTGAATAATTATGGTTATACCAAAAGAAAATATGGTAAAATGTAATTTAAACAATTTAAGTAACCTGAAAAAGTGAAAATTATAACAATGCAACATGAAACGGCACCGCATTAGACGTTAGCGACTTGGAAAGAATTTCAAATGTGTAACAAAACATGGACGGCTATTAATGATTAAACCTTTAGGGATGTTTTTTTTTTTTTAATTTACTTATTTTTTAATTAACCATGTATGTCAATCATATCGCATATAATCGTCATCTTTACAAAAATTATTCATCATAGGGATGACAAATGGGCGAGGCATGTGCGAATATCTCCTCTCCCATAATTAACCAGCTTCTAGTTACTTTAAACCTTTTTTTATAACTATCACTATTTAATCTATTGGGTAACAACACTATCAACCTAATTTGCTCTATTTATAACTTCAGGATTCGAATCCCTAATTTTGCTTAAGGAATGTAGTGTCTCATCCCACTAAAACAACTGATTGTTGGTTAGTTGAACTTATTTCAATTAATGTTGTTGTTATACTATATCTCACTTAATTATATCTTCGGTTGTAAACATGTCATTTTCATTTTAAAAGTTACATTTTAATCATTTGATTAGATTTTTGCTACAAGCATGTTGTTTTGTCATTAAAATTAAAATATTTAATGGTATAATAATAATTTTAATCCTTAAAACTTATATTTTTTTTATCAATTTGGCCTTTATTCAACATAATTCAATAAATTAACCATTTATCTTTAAAAAGATTCGACATTGTATACGCTTGACACACTCTCTGACCACATTAGACGTCAAATTCAGTTTTAACACTATAATGATTTATTTGTTAAAAGAAATTTAATGTTAAAAATATTATATTTTTAACTAAACACATAATTTGTGAACAATAAAATATACTAGATTGAATTTAAAGTGAAAAGGATTATAAAAAGATAACACCACAATCATTGGAAATTCAATATGAAAAATAAATACAATAAACTTCAAAGGGTGTAAAATAACATAATTAATGACATGATTTGTATTTTTTTTGAACAATTTTATTTTTGGGCATGTTAAGAAAAGGCTTAATAGGCAAATAAGTGCCCAAATTATGCCCTTTTTTCAGTTAGGTGCCCAAACTATTTTTTGGGCCAAATAGGTGTCTAACGTTTTATTCTGTGACTCATTTAAGGTTCTCCGTTAATTCACACCGTTAAAGGACATGTGTCATCTCCTGAAAGTTTTAAAATTATATTATATTATAAATAAATAAAATTAATAAAACAAAATAAAAATATATCCTAAAATTTTTAAATAGTCCCAAAAAACCCTAAACCCCCAAATCCGACCACTCCTGCTGGCGTTGGCCTCGTTGCTAGCGACAGAATGAAGCGCCCTCCCCTCGCCGAACAACCCACATGCCGTTTGTTCTTCGTCCTATTGCCGTTCGTCGCGAATCGTTCGAAGGAACAATTTTCGACAATTTCAACATTTCGCACTGTGTCGGTCGATTTTCGGCGACATGGTGGTGGGGGAAACGGTCGTGATGGTCCGACGACCGATATGGTGGGCGACAACGTGGCAATTGGTTGTAGAATCGACCCAAATCGGGATTTAGGTTTTGGGAGTTAGGGATTTTAGAATTTGAGGTTGTTTTGTGAAATTTGGAAAACATAGAGATTTTCTGAAAATTAAGTAATTTTATTTATTTTTAATATAATTTTAAAATTTTTAAGAGATGACATGTGTCTTTTAACAAGTAAAAATTAACAAAAAAACCTTAAATGAATTATAAAATAAACTGTTAGGCACTTATTTAAACTAAAAATAATTTAGGCACCTAACTCCAAAAAAAAAAAAAAACATTAGTTTGCGCACCTTAAGAAAATGGCTTAAAGTTTTTGGACTGTACTACCCGGCTAGTGTAGTGGCCCCAAATTTTGCTTCTCTTTTTTTATTATTTTTATTGTTTTTCGTGTATGGCCTAAATCAAAAATTGGGCACACATATCGGTAATTATTTTAACTTTTTTATTTTAAAAGGGTAAAATTTTAATATATAAATTGTATAAAATTAATTTTACTTAAACTTGTACATTTATATTATAAAATTTTAATTTTAAATTTATAATTTTAACTCTAAAAAATAAAATTTAAATCTTAAATTATATGCTTTAAATTTTAAACATTAGCTTTAAATTTTAAACCTTATAATCTAAATTTCCTAAACTAAAACTAACTCTTAAATTAAAAAACACTTATAAACTAAAATTTACGCTATCTATCAACTTTTTTTTTTCTTTTAAAATTGTCCAAAAAATTGATGTTTTATAAGATGATGTCATCCTCACATCAATTATGACACGTTAAACCCATGTCAAATTGTGTCCCGAACCATGGTTCCAATCCGTTATGGGGTTCGGCTGGTTTTACGTTTTATTTTTCAACCATGGAATCTCACCCTTGGTTAACATTCTACCTCTTCACGAGTCAGGTAAGATTTACTCAAAAAAGTTTCAAACTTGAGCTTTTTTACATGTTTTTGCCATTAAAATTAAATTTATCGATAAATAATCAGACTTCTTTAACGGAAGTGTCGAAATGCCATTTATTAGACAGTTAGATAATTTTTAATAATTAATATTATTAACGTGTCAAGATTTTGTTCATTGAGTCGTTAGAGAATATAAGAGTCGAGAACATCTTGGTTGGCAAAAATACAATTGAAAGATGTTTTGGTGTTGTCCATAATATTATATTATATTTTAATTAAATAAAAAAATATTTATATATTTAAAATAAATATTAATATTTAAATTCATATAAAAAATATATATAAAAAATATTTTTAATAAATTTAAAACTCATCACTTATAAAAATAAATAAAAATTAATAACTTTATTAATCAGCTAAATATATTTACTCATTAATATGTAAACTTAGGCACAAAAGACTTGAACTACTGACGGCGCAGAAGGATGAGAACGAGAATAAGTGATGCAGCAAAAAATCAACCGATTTTATAGCTTCAAGATCTGAACCTAGTGATGACAAGAAGGCGATGAAAAAGGGGAGCGACGGTCAGGCTGTCCGTCGTAGTAGGGGACCGAGAACAAAGCCACCTTCCAAAGAGCCCAGCAAAATCGGAGGCAAGGGCTCAATTCCCCTCATCTGCGACCCAAAGCTTCCCCACACAGTCGATGACCCGAGCAGAACCTTAGTCATCGGGGATGAGAATTCGCAAACCAAATGACCAACGGATGGTCAGAAAAATCAAATACCAAAAGAAAAAAGAGAAACAAAAAAGGAAAAAAAAAGTTGAGAGAGCGAGAAATGGGGGTGGCCACCGCTCAAAAGGTCAAGAACGGCGCCACCCAAATTTAAAGGAGAACTAGGTTTTTTAGAGAGTGTGAGCTCCAGAAGAGTTGAAGTGTTAAAAAGAGACCATATAACTTATTTTTTATCGACTCTTGCTAAAACTATAAAAAAAAACAAAAGTAAATTATACATATCACTCAATTATCTTTTCTCTCTTATTTTTGTGTTTAAATTAAAAATATTTTAATTTAATAACTAAATTTTATACATTAAATATTTTTTATCACTCTTAATTATATTATTATTATTTTCGATGACATGAAATTTTTTAATATTATCAAATATAAAAATAATTTAAAGTAAATTAAAAAATTATATTTTATTATTATTAAATTTAAAATAATCGTCGCCGCTTGTTGTATCGCCGACCTTCAAAATCGGCGGCCGTTTAATCTCAAATTACACCGAGAGACTCGCTTTGACACGCTGAGTCTTAATCCAGTGGTTGTTTCACCGGAAAATGACCCAAAACTCGCAAATCTCGATTGAAGCGTTTAAGTTTCCTCACATTCGATCTCCTATTCTTGGACTTCAGAGCACTTTTCAATAAAAATAAAAGTCGAATCCGGACTCAGGGGACTGAGACAAAATGACCGGTAAAATCTAGGACTGAACAGCCACCATCTACGACAGTCGATGTGGCATCCGACGACGCCAAACGATGAACGACGTATAAAGATGATTGGCAACTGACAGTTAGGTTTTATTTTATTTTTAATTTTAAATTATTTTTATATTTAATAATATTAAAAAATATCATGTCATCTTAAAATAATAATAAATAATATTAAAATATTTCAGAATGACAAAAAATGTTTAACATATAAAATTCAATTATTAATTTAATTTTTTTTTAATTAAATGACCAAAAACAAAGAGAAAAGATTATTGAGTAATGGTATGTGTACTTTACCAAAAAAAATCTCGACACAAAAACAATACTAATAATTAAAAACTTGATTGATTTCCCGACCGATTCACTTCAAAAAAATGTATCCATGGATAGGTCCAATTAAGGTTATAGAGGTATAATTTTACTTGAAATTATTAGTAACCGGGAGAGTCACCTCATAACAAGTCTTTGTAATATCTGATATAGATTAGTCGAGAAATTTTATTATAGGCCCGGCTCGTCACGTCATTCATGGTCTCAACTAATAAAAAGTATCTATATCATTAAATTTTTACATGTCATTTTTTTACAAAGTGAATCTTCACTCAGATTTACTGTAAATTAAATTAAAAATCACTTTTTACCAATTGTAGATTCATTTGGTAAAAAGATGACATGTAAAAATTTAATGAAATCGATGCTTTTTATTGGATGGGACTATGAATGACGTGGCGAGCCGGGCCTATGATATAATTTCTCGGATTAGTCAGTTAATAAATAGGATACTAGTGGTTAAAAAAATTATATACTTGTTTTCGTATTGTTATCCTTTCAATCAAATAATATATGTTTGATATTAGGGCTGAGCATGGTTAACCGCAAAACCGAAAACTGATCCGAACCGAGGCATTTGGAGGGTTTAGGGTTTATAAGTTTATGAACCGTGGTTAACCGAATATAACCGAATTTGATTTTTATTTAATTTATAGTTATTTTTATAATGTAAAATAAATATTTTATACTTACAATACTATAGATGCATTTTTAATTATTTTTTACTTAAAAAATTAAGTTTTTAATAAATATTTATGAAAAATACTTTAAAACTCTAACTTTTTAATGTTTAAAAGTCATCAAATAAAGCTATTTTGTCAAAATAAAATATAAAATTTCAAAAATTAACGTTAATATAGAAAAACCGAAAACCGAGGTTAACCGAACCGAAAATCGATGGTTACTAAAATAGTTTACTGAATTAAACCGAAACCGAACCGTATACACCCCTATTTGATATAATGGGAAAAAGTCATCAACGTCTTCAACTTTTTAATTATTATTTTTAGGCATAATGTCGAAAAACGTCTCTAACATTTGACTGGTTAGTTATTTTGATTTTTATTCTTTTTTGGAGCACTTTAATCCTCAACATTTTATTTTGGGTCAAAATGACTCATATGTAGATGAAAACTGTTAGTCAACTAATGATAAATAGCTTGAAATGATCTGAAAGAATGACACGTCAGCAAAAAAATTATATTTTATATAATTTTATGAATAACTTTTTGTTTGATGTGTCATTCTGTCAAGTCGGTATCTTTGTCTATATGACACTGTTACGTCAACGTGTCATGTAGGTCTATTACGTTATTTCAAGCCATTTACTGTTAGTTAACAAGCAATTCTCATCCACAGAAATACTATTTTGACCTAAAATAAAATGTCAAGGGTTAAAGTATTTCAAAAAAGAGAAAAATAATTATTTAGTCAAAGGTTAGAAATATTTTTTGGCATTATGCCTTTATTTTTAATATTGTTATATTTTCTTAGCAAAATTGTTAATCAATAACCCATTATTAGTTTTTTTAACAATTTCTACTTAGGAGAAAAAGAAAGGGAAATATTGCTCATACTGGTCTTGAAAGAAATAAGAGAGTGTCAACTGAAAGCTTTAACCACCTACTTAGAGATTGTTGATATAACCCATTATTAGTTGACCATTTAAAAGAAAGTTTATTTGGAAAAAAAATGAAACTTTATGATTTAAACAACTAAAGAAAATCTTTAAAGTGTAATTGAAAAATTGGCAAATGTTAATTTTTTTTTACCATTATGCCTATATGTTTGAATCAAGTAATGTATATTTTATATTTTTCTTTTACTTTTTAGAAGAAAAGAGAAAGAAACTACTGGCCCAATAAAATGTGGGATATGAGCAAGATTGTTATTTCTATTTGCCTCAAATTCAAATGATTGGAAGATTTTAATTTATAAACTAAACATTTAAATAGTAATTATATTAAATAGAAGGTTATTATTTGGTACATTAGTATAAATTTTTGGGTAAATTACACCGTTCATCACTTAACTATCTTCTCACTTCTATTTTAGTCATTCAACTTTCAAAATTTTCAATTTATTAACTGAACTTTCAACATTGATTTCTTTTATCACTCTACCGTTAACTATGTGATGGTGTTATGATTTGGCTTCTTTAAAGCTATTTTTATTTATTTTTATTACACAGATCGGGTCTCGTTCTAATGCTCATAAAAAGCATTGGTTCTTACAATTTTGGTTAACATCCACGATCTTTTGGCACATCTCATTGGCATCGATTATTAGTTCACATCAATCGGTTTTGATCCGCAGCTCGCTCTCATCGAATTCTTTGTTCCGTTGGTTCAAATCTTTGGTTCACTGATTTTCTCTGTAGGAATCATTTTCATGTTCATTCAGGTATCACAGGTATTAAAAATCACTAAAAAAAGTCCATTTTATTTTGTTTTTTGTTTTGATGGATGGATTGAATTTGGTTTTGCAGGCGGAGAAAGGGTATGAGTTTTTAAGCTGAAGAGGTATGCACCGGAAATGCTTATTGCAGCAGTAGAAATTCAACTCCCTCCAACTCGCAACGTTTTTCTCCGTACCAGTTTGAAAAGTAGAATAGTCATGAATGATGTAATTTAACTAAATAGAAGTGAAAAGAAAGTAAATTAAAATTTTTAAAAGTTGAGTGACCAAAATAGAAGCTAGAAGATAGTTTAGTGATAAATGATGTAATTTACCCTAAACTTTTTAGACAATTATTTTTATTTTTACTTTGAAATATAAAATTTAAATCTTTAGCCATGAAATTTAAAATCCTAAATCTTAACCACTAAATTCTAAACCCTATAACATAAATCCCAATACCTAAATTAATTCTCTAATCCCTCAATTAACCCACTCGTGGAACAGTATTTTTTACCGCTAGTATATAAAATAATAATTCTAAACCGAATTAAATTAAAAAAGGTTAATAATTGATATACATGCGGCGGGAAACTTTTTTTGATTTTCTTAATTTCTTTACCCAATATTAATTCTAATAACGTAATTGGAAAAAAATTGTTACGAATGTTGCCAAAAGCTAAATTCCCCTTTCATCACCAAAAAAGAAAGATCAAAACCTTTTAAAAACCCTATCATTTTGTACTTTCAAAACCCTGGAATTCCAGTATATCCCTAACAATAAGGGGTTTGCTCGGCTTACTAAAGGGAAAAAAGAAGCAGAGCCAGCAGGAACAGGAAAGATCTGCTATTCTTCTTGTCTCTACTTTTATCTGCTAGAAAAAAGGATTCCAAAAAAGAAAAAAAAAGATGAAGCTCAAACAACTAGAAAGCCTCTTAGGCGATCTTCAACAATTCTCAAACCCAAAGGTATTTTCTTTTCCCCATAAAAAACCCAGATTTTGTTAACAAAGGAGGTAGTTTTTGAATCAGTTCGTTGTGGATTATCTGTTTAATTCAATGCAGGTGGAGCTCGAACAGTACCCAACTGGACCTCATATCGCTTCTCGCTTGCTTTACACTGTATGGACTTGTTTTTCTTTTTCTGGGGCTTCATTTTCTCGTGCTGATGGCTAATTGGGCGTTGGGATTTTCTTTTCATTTCATTTTTTTAGGCTGAGAATTCATTTGATGATATTAGCAACAAGGTGGTGGCGGATTTTGGTTGTGGGTGTGGCACTCTAGGTGCTGCTGCTGCTCTCTTGGGTGCTGAGTAAGTAAACCCATGTTCTCGGTTTTTGTTGATTCCTTGACCTGAATGATTTTGTTGCTTTGGAATAGGCAGGTTATTGGCATTGATATTGATTCTCAATCTCTTGAAATAGCTTCTATGAATGCAGAAGATCTTGAGGTGATTTCCCCATTTTGTTGATTTTGATGTAATAGTGTTAAGTCTAGAGCTTTTTATCCTCCCGAATCACAATTATTCTAACATCTGTTTCTCCTTTACCTGTTTACCTAAGCGGTTCGCTTTTAATACCTGCTTGTTAATTTCGTTGTTTGCTTAGTAATTTACGTGTTTCTTGATTTTTTCTTGCGTTGCTTTCTTGATCGAATTGCAGTTGGACATAGATTTTGTTCGGTGTGACATCGGTAATCTAGGATGGAGAGGTAACAGTTCATTCCCTTCCCTTTTCCTCTCTATCCATCTGTGTCTTCGGAGCTGAAAACATAATCGCTATCTTTTTTATTTTCCCCGGAAAAATGACCAGTCATTCTGATACTGATAACGATACAATACGGACAAGCTATCCTCTTTAAGCGAAGGAATCAATGGTTAGTTTGCAGGCAATGGTGTTTCTATGGTACAGTGGAATATTTGGGGTGATCGAATATATGGGACCTGCATATAGCTAGTCTTTTTTCATATGCATAGATTTATAGGGACATGGCTGACTGGATCTATAATAATTCAACTTGATTCTTCTCTGGCTTCAATATATATTTTCGCGGAACATGCACTATAAATTGAATGTATAAACATAGCACGGATGTTTAGGTTTACAATAATACGCATGTTTAAATGGATGTTATACTGACCATTTCTTAATCTTAAGTTGTGATTTCTGACTGCGTTTTATGGTTTCACTCCGTTTTTAGGTCAAATTGTTGATACTGTTGTGATGAATCCTCCATTTGGAACCCGAAAGAAGGGTGTTGACATTGATTTTCTATTTGTGGCATTGAAGGTTGAACTGTTTATCGATTTGAAAAAAAAAACAATTCAATCCACTCAATTTTTTATATATTTTTGTGCTTATATGATCTGATCGGCATATTATTCATATCGTGTATGTGCCAGGTTGCTTCTCGAGCTGTTTATTCCTTGCATAAGACCTCAACAAGAGATGTAAGTAATTTGCTTTGATTTTTTTTCCTAGTTGAACATAAATCTATTAGCAATGCTTGCCGTGCCCTTGATTTCTTTTCTGTAAGTGTCCTATTCAAAGCTAAAATAGCAAATTATCTATTTATTAACTTCGGCAAACATACGTTCTCCAGTATGTCATGTATTGGTTAGTCTAGCTTTTTTGTGTGCTACTTGATAGTTCCCTCTTCCTATAGAGTCCAGAGTAATCACCTTATCATGGAGAAAGTAGTAGTTTGCTCTTATCTTTACTTATTGATCATGTTTATACCATCAAAACCGTCTTTTCTACTAACATATAACAACATTATTCATCTGGTTCGAATGTCTTATGTTGTCTGTTTCTTTTATGCAAAGAAATTTCAGTTTCCCGTTCCCTTTGCATCAGCATTATACCATGACTAAGAATTGCGATAATTTTTTTCTTTTCTTCACTCTAGTATATCAAACGGACGGCCTTGAGGGACTTAAATGCTAGCAGCGCTGAGGTCTTGTGTGAGGTCAGTAAACGAAACAATCATAAAATGTTTGTCATTGCACTGCCGAGTCGCTGTTATTCTATTTTTCTCATCGATTATCTGTCTTCTTGCCCATACATTTTCTTATCCCAACCCCACTTCCCCGTTTCATCTTCAGCTCCGTTTTGACGTTCCCCAACTATACAAGTTCCACAAGAAAAAAGAGGTGGATATCGCCGTGGATCTATGGCGATTTGTTCCCAAACGGAGTCGAGGAAAGAACGATTAACCACCGAAGTGCAGTTTGAGACCATGCTTGAAGAACAACTTGTTTATTTCTAGTATGTTAATTTAAGACACTTGGTCAAATCTCTATAATATCAGTTTCCTAGGCTGAGTGTTCTAAAACATGCAATATCCACCTCCATATTAGACTCTAAGAATGTGCAAATTAATGACATAACTTTTGCGGACAATCGAAGAAGGCAAATAATTAACGAGAAAAACAAAATAATGGTGTTAGAATAAAGACACGACAGGTAATTAATCTTTTTTATTGAATTTAAAATATTTGTTTATGATTATATCTTTATGAATAATTTTCTGTATATAAAAATATTTAATTAATTATCATATTATATGGTCAGGGTGGGCACGGAAATGCAAGACGCATAAGATTTGTACATCTAACGTCAAATGATATGTTGAATTTAAAGATTTAATCTCTTAGTTTAATTTAATAATATTTAATAATTTTACTATAATTTGATAAAATTTGATCTATTTTATGATATGTTCGAGGATAATGGCATATATGCCTCAATACACTCAAATAATTATTCAAACACGAGTCCACAAATTAAACCGAAACTGTATTATGCAAAGTAAAATTTAATATAAAATTTTGATGAGATTATTAAAAAATATAAAACCCCAAAAACTAAACATTTTTATGTAAATAAGCTAATTTGGTTTGGTTTATGTAACAAGTTAATAGTAATTGTGATTTAAGGGCCATTTAAAAGCATACAAATGAAGGCCACTACATTGAAAACTTGCTAACACATCAAAAAATAATCTGATTATCCTCTCGTCCAAAATTAGTTCCTACCTCCATTACTCAAAATGTTTCCCACTGTTGTTAATGGAAGTTCCGACGATCCTGCTCTCATGCTTCAGTTTCCGTTTTTGTATCTCCAGTTGTCTCTCTGAGCGTAAACCGAACAAACCTTCGAACTTTTATGTTCTCTACGAGTGCTGCAACAGTTTGCTTTAGCAAGTCTTTAACCAACAGACTGTCATCCTTGATGAAGGGCCGTTCCAAAAGGGAGAGCTCTCCGAGCCTCTTTGATACCCTACCTTCGACGATTTTCTCTCGGATGTTCTCCGGTTTTGACGCAAGGTCGTCTCTCTGCATCTCAAGCTCTTTTTCTTTACTCACGATACTCTCCAGAATGTCTTCAATGGATACAAACTGCACCTGAGGACTGGCCACAACTTGCATTGCTAGGTCATCGACCAACTCTTTGAACTTTTCACTTCTACCAACAAAGTCGGTCTCACAGTTGACTTCGATTAAGACACCAATCCTCGAGTCGTGAATGAAGGCACCAATTCGGCCTTCAGCAGCAAGCCGGCTGGATTTCTTGTTAGCAGTTGAAAGGCCCTTCTTTCTAAGGTATTCCTGAGCCTTCTCGAGATCGCCTACGGTTTCAGACAGTGCTTTCTTGCAGTCCATCATCCCAGCTCCGGTTTCTTCACGTAGCCGTTTAACAAGTGCGGCGGAGACTGCTGTTTTTGGTCTGCAAAACAGAAATGGGTGTATGTAAACCATGAAAGAAATGATATTGTGTAACAAATGAGAACCCAGTGGAAAACAACCACTTACATCTCATCGGTTTCCTTGACTTCCACCGGAGTTGATTGCTCTTTTCCAGCAGTAGAAACAGGTTTTGCGGCAGTTTGGGCAGCCACTTCAGCAGCAAAATCCTGACTTTTCTTCTCTAGCCCCTCTCCGAGATTGAAACTCACAAACCTTTTCACTTTTATGTTTTCTCCAATGGTTGCAATAGTCTGCTTTACCCAATCTTTCACCACCATCTTATCATTCTTAATATAGGGCTGCTCAAGTAAAGCCCACTCTTCAAGCCTCTTCCGTATACGTCCTCCAACAATCTTTGATCTAATTTGCTCTGGTTTCGATAAGAGATCTTCCTTTTGCATCTCTATAACTTTTTCCTTGTTTACGATCTCCTCAGGAACGTCTTCTGGAAAAAGATATTGTACTTGAGGGGAAGCAGCGACCTGCATGGCAAGATCATCAACAAGATCCTTAAAAATGTCACCCCGTGAGACAAAATCTGTCTTGCAGTTAACCTCCACTAGGACACCGATCCTGCCATCGTGAATGTAAGAGCCTATTCTTCCTTCAGCTGTGGCTCGACTGGCCTTTTTATCCGCACTTGCCAAACCTTTCTTGCGGAGAAACTCCTGCGCTTTAACAATGTCCCCTTCGGTCTCCGAGAGTGCTTTCTTGCAATCCATCATTCCTGCTCCCGTTTCCTCACGGAGCTGCTTTACTAGAGCCGGTGATATAGTTGCTGCTGTTCATGCATATGAATCAAAAACAGAGGGACACATGATAAAATGTCAAAAATATAATATCATGAATGTTTCAACACACACAATAGCAGCGGAATGTCGCATTTGAATTGGTATAATATTATTAGAAGTGCTCGACTTTGGGGGTTTCTTGTCGTCAAGTGGTTATCTCAAATCTTTTAAGTATACCCCCATGTTGAAAAGCACAGGCAAACAACACATTTTCACAACTTCAGACTTTCCATTTGGATTAGTGCTTAATTCAAAAGTTTGTAAGATGCATTTAATATGTAGAAAAAATGCCAAAATGGTTTAAAGTATAAACCTTTAGTCACATTCTCCTCGGGTGGAGAACCATTTGAATCAGTAATCTCGTCGTTCTTTTGAGGTGTAGGGTCTGCCTCTTCGATTTCTGATGTAGGACTTTCACCCTTAGAAATCAGTGTCTCTATCTGCACTTCCTCCTTGGTATCCTCAGATTGATTCTCTTCTTCAATTGCTTCACTTCCTGAAGACTTAATCTGATCATCAGCTGATTCTTGAGATGGATCGGGACTTGCATTGTTTTCCACTGTATCTGCACAAATCAGCAATAGGAAATAGTAATAAATCGTATCCCCGTTTTCTCTTTAACTATTTTTTTTTTCTCTCAAAGAACCATTATTTAGTTAGAAATGACACGTATATAACATAAGAAAAGTCATCAGTATGAGTTTCTCATAAAAAGGTTTGCTACCAGTGTCATGGTTATCTTACCTTCAGCGTCTTTTGTATCAGCAACATCTGGTTGTAAATCTGTGCTAGCAACACTGCCCTTTTCATCCGGAATAGCTTCAACGTCTTCATCTTGAACAGATGCAGCAAAGAGAGTTTTATCCTCAGCAAGAGGTGTTTTGGCTTCTTCATTGGGAATACTTACGGTTTCTTCATCTTCAACTGATGCAGCAGCCGGAGTTTTATCCTCAGCTAGGGGTGCTTCCGCTTCTGCTACATCTTTTGCTGTAGAATCTTCATCAACTGAATTTTCAGAGGTCACTTGATCAACTACTTCTCCAGATGATCCAGCTGTTTCATTGCTTTCCACCACATCCACTAACGGAACTTCTGCACTACTTCCCGGAGACAAAGCTTCAACACTGTCGTCTTTTTCCTTCTCTGTGGTTTTCTCATCCTTGTTTACAATATCAGCTACTGTATCTGTTTCCTTTTCAACCGTTTCATCCGCTGCAGTAGAGACAGTGGTTGTCTCCTCATCAATATCTGCTGGTTGATCCTCTATTTTCTCTGACTTTTCTCTCTGATCCAAAAATGAAGCAATCTCCTTATTCTGACGAAAAGCCAGCATAAATGGATTTGTTGCAGCATACACCACACCTTGGCTAACCTCTGAGTCCAACTTGTCATCGTCTTCTTCTTTCTTCATCGTCAAGGTTACCGATCCCCTTGTGATGCGCAAAACACGGACTTTGACATCTTGGCCAATTTGCAACGATGAGTTCCCCATCATGCTCATTAGTCCATCATCGGCTTCTTCTTCGTGGGGCAAGAATCCTTCTTCTCCCTCAGGAAGAGATATGAATGCGCCAGACCTAGTTAAATTCTTCACTGTGCCGTCCAACTCTTGTCCCTTGACAAATTTCGAGCTTTTCACATCCCTTTTTTGGTTGGACCTTGAAGTATTCTTCCTCTAAGGCCTTTCCCTATCATTAGTGGCAGGACCATCTTTCCTTGGTTGACGCTTACCAGCATCATCGTTTTCACGCATGGAAAGGGATATCCTCCCACTCTCGGTGTTTACTTCAACTAACCTCACCTTCACCTCTTGTCCAATAGACACAACACTCGCAACATCCTTAACAAAGCTATCGCTCAACTGGGAAACATGCACCAGTCCTTCCGTGAAAGATCCAATGTCAAAAAAAGCACCAAATGGTGGATCGATCTTACTTTCCCAGTAAACATTGCACCAGGAATACGCTCTTCATTCTTTACAGGAGGCATCTCACTTTTTCTCACAGATCTAGTTCGTTTGGATTGAGCTGGAGCAGGCGTAGAATCAGCTTGGCTAGTTGATTGTTCGCCTGTTTCAACTGCATCCAATTGTGTTTCTGATCCTCCATTAGAAACTTTTGTAGCAGAAGAATCAGATTCCTCCACTGCTACATCAGTCCCTGTGGCTGATAAACGAATTCCCAGTTTTCCATGGAAGCCATACCCTGTTCCGTAGTTCCGAAATGAACAAACGGACGTTGACAGAGGTAGGATGAATCTTTGTGAGGGTAAAACATATCGTGTGTTTTTCCTCGACGAACTGCATCTCGTTAAACTAGTGTTTTTCCTTACTGTCCAGGGCCTCCAGGCAGCTCCAGGAATGAATGTAATGTTGCTAACGGAACACGGGATAACGGGAGTCATGTTGACTTGAATGGAAATGTTAAAAGTACAGTCTAAGCTAAAATAAGAGTTTCATCTGTATCTTCTCCTGCAAAAACATGAACGGTGGGCTCAAAAACATAAATTTCCCGAGTTTGTGATAAGGCATGAGATGTCCAAGCAACAGTCATGCTAAAACCAATGTTGCTAATATCTTCTACAAATACAGAAAGAATCAGTATTTTATCTCAAGATATTTCAATCCAAGGTATTATTCCAGCGACTAAATCTGTCAAGCAAATCTACTTTCATGTCAACTAACTGCATGAAAATGCAAAGTGTACTCAATTTAGCTGACAATTATGCTTTCTTCAAAGCTGTTTCACAAATCAAGTAGCTTAGATTAACAAATTCTCAAATAGGCATGTTCCCTTTCCTATATGCCAAAGTAAAAAAAATTCAAAACTGCAACACACGGATAACTCGCCAACAATCATCTAACTGTTCTAGCAGCTGGGAAAAATCTCTTAGCTTCAAATTGAGATAATAAAATCAACTACAAACAAAAAAGAAATTCAATAATCTTTTTTCAAAGCAAAGAAACAATATCCAAATTATATAACCTTGAGCAGTTGAACAACATTCTATGAACTAGCAAACTTATCAATAAGTAATTCTTATACAAGTGCATTAAGAACCAATAAGACAATTGTATGAAAACTAACCAAATTCTAGCTTAATGCAATAGTTGAGTCACTATTAAAGTAATACAAATTTTCACTCACAAACTAAATCCCAACATTTCCCTTTCAATTAAATAAACAAGCAAATCAACTTTCATTACCAGAATACCATAAAAATTCAAACTTTGATATGACTCCAGCTAAAGTGAAGCGAAACATGGAAAATTAACAACAACCCAGAATTAATAAGTGGAAGAAAATGAAAAAGCAACTTGAAAAACAATGACCCATTAGCTTATAATCAAGTAAAAATTATACCTTTTTTAGAGATAAAGCTTTTAGAATGAACTAAAAACCCAAGGTGTTGTTTTCGTGACAGTCACACAGGCTATTCCTCATAAGCAGAACGAAAGGTGGGGCTTTAAATCCTTATCTTTGTTCTTTCTCATGGATATAAAAAAAATGGCCAAAATAAAAATAAAAGGGTAAAAATACACAAATGTGTCACTAAACTATGCTAAAATGAAATATTTGGTTACTAATCTTTCAGAAGTTATATAATGGTCATTGAACTTTTGATTCAGTTACAAAATGGTCCCTACTAGTGATGAATTTTCAAAAAAAATTGGAACGTTTAAGGGGCACGTTTTTAATATTCTGATAAGTTTGAATGAACATTTTTATAACATATGAAAAATTAATGACCATCATGTAATTTTAAAAGATAAATGGTTAAAAAGATTATTTTAACATAATTTAGTGACTATTTGTATACTTTACCTAAGTAAAAAATAAGTTGGATGGAGATTACGGGCTCATCTTGCCTACAGGTTTTATTCTCAGCCTTTAGTTTTTGATTGGTTAAGATGGACTTGCATTGCTTTGGACGAAATACAAAAGCCCATAGCTTTTGAATTGGACCTCTATTATCATCACATTCAATTAAAACGACCACATTAACACTTTCAGTTTTATTTGGTAAGAAAAAAGTTTTAATTTGATATACAAGCTGTGTAAAAATTTCTACTATAAATTAAAATTAAACCTAAACCCTAAACCCTAAATTCTAAACACAAACTTTAAATTCCAAACCCTACAAGCCAAATCTACAAACTCTAAACCCTAAACTAAACCCATAACCCCTAAAACTAAAAGGTCTGTGTAAACTAAAAAGTTCACACAGACTGTGTATTGAAGTTTTTCTAAAAAAAAAAATACTTTCAGTTTTATAATTAACATATTGTATTTTGAAAATTTTTAAGTGGTCCAAGTAAAAAAAAAGCGTTGTTAATTTTGAGAGATTTAAATTCGAACAACAAGTTTGTATGGTGTGTGTCTTTTCATGTAGTTAAGAAAAAAATGAACAGATACTATCATGAGAGAGTGTTAATATTTGATGTATTGTTAATGTAATTTTTTTACACATGTTTATTTGAACTCAACAAATATAAACTATAAATCTTTAACCTAAACTCAACATTCTAAACCATAAACTCTAAATTCTAATCTTAAAACTTATATAACCTAAATTAAATCTTTAAATCTTAAATTAGATCTGTTTGTGAAAAACAAATTTTTCACTACCGATGTATGAAATATTTTCTCTACATACATGTATGTATATGTACATAGAAAATATAATAGATGCTGTCACTTTCTTGACTTGTTATTTTTCTACTAGGATCAAATTCAAAAACCCATTTCTGTACCCTAACTCCCTTATATAATATTGCAAAGAGCTGGAAAAGTTGAAGTTAAATTTAACCCCCTTTTGGCATTGCTTAAAAATAACTTTTGCTTAAAAAATGATTTTTTACCAATAAGTAATGCCAAACACTTTTATCCAGCCTCAAAAGCTAGCTTTTTGGGTGGAAAATTACTTTTGGGTGTGAAGTTACTTTTTTACCCTTAATTATTAACACTAATATTAATATATTAAAATAATACTAAATATAATAATAATTATAAGAAATTAATATTTTAACATTAAATACAATAATGATTAAACTAATATTAAATATAATAATTATTAATATATTAAATTAATATTTAGTTATTTCAATAATATAAAATAGCATAATTTAGAGGCTAAATTTTTATATTGAATTCAAAATTTTATATTAATTATTTAGAATTTTTAAATTTTATATTTTATATATACAAAATTACTAATAAATTGTCATGGTTTTTATGTTTTTATTATTTAGGTTGATTTGTTTCATATATAATAATGTTAGTAAATTTTATGATAACAAATGTAAACATCATTTACGTTCATTTATTTTCACTTTACAATATCATGTCTAAAATGAACATTTTATCTTTTTAAAAGTACTTTCTGACAGCACTTTTAAAAGCATTTTTCAAAAACAATGACAAACTAGCCCTTATAAAAAAGTATATATTGGTCAGGGTCGGTTATAAGAGGGAGCATCTCATCGACCGCTTAGGACCTCAACCAGCCTAGGCCCCTAAAATTTAATTATCATATTTTTATTTTTTATTTTTTAATTTATCAAATAAATTAATTAATCTAATGGTAAAATATAATTCTCTTTCCTACATAAATAAAGTAACCTAACAATGAAAAAAATGTGTTTGACAAAGTTTAATCATGTTTCTATGATTTATTAAAGAAATATTAGGCATGTTTTTATGGTTTATTAAAGAAATATTAGGTTGAGAAAGTTGCTCCCATAATGAGCATTTGTAATACATGATTCAGATTAGTCAGTCAATAGATTAGGTACAATGTTTAAACAAAATATTAAATTAATTATTTAAAGTAATGAGATATATTTTTATTATATAATTTTTTAAATTTTTGTTCAAAATCCCGAAAATCTCTAAAATGGCCGTGCTATCGTGTATGCATGCAAGCAAGGTAGCTAGCTAGTTAAAGTAGGTTTTTCTTTTGTGCCCTGAAAGCCAAGTTTTTAGGGTTGGACAGCAAAAACAGAAACGGGATTCCCATGTTCATTCATTCGTTCATCATCCAACAACAATAATAATAATAAACTAATTTTTTGATAATATAAAAATAATAAACTAAGAATGTAAAAGCATGGCCAGAATCATGCATAAAACAATTAATAACATCAGGCAGTTCAAATATTTTGGGCTCTGTGTAATTTATTAAAATAAGGCTTTTAATTTATAATTAGTAGGAGATATAAGTTTTTTTTAAAAAAAAATACCTTAATACAAAAAATATTATTAGATTATCCTCTTGAGCAACAAAAAATTGACTTATAAATATCTAAAAATAAAATATTTCACTTAAAAATGTCACTCTTTTTGCATGTTTTAACTTTTAGATTATTGCTATATAAGGCTCGATGTACTCCAACCATTAGTGCTAAGAGGGTTGAAATTGCTTCCCGAATGAATTGGCTAAAATCGAAAAATAATGGACAATATTGCATGATAATTTTAGAGTGGTTCGACTACCTAACCGAGTCTACATCCACTACCTTAGCATACCACTAAAGATTTCCTAATTCACTACTATGATTTCTTCCCTTTCTCCCGGTTCAAGGGGTAACCTTTACAACCATATCTTTTAATGGCTAAGATAAAACCACTCTAGTTTTTTCTTAGGCTAAACTAGAACCTCTCTATTTTACAAGGTAATTGTGTAAACAATGAAAACCTCACAAGGTGGGTGTTTACAAGAATTAAGCTTACAAGAGTGTAAAGAATAAAACAATGAAAAACACTCTATACAATAAATACAAGAGAAATGAAGAATAAAAGACTTAAAATGCTATTTCTCTTGATCATGAAGCTTGGATATGTTCTCTAACCATCTTCAAGTGTCCCAAGCTTGCTTTTATAGTGTTGAATGATATTCTATCCATTTATGGCCATTGGGGATGTTTTGGAGCCGTTGGAAGCCATTAAAATCGAGCATTAAATGCTCACATGCACAGAGGTTTCGAAACCATTGCAGGGGTTTCAAAACCAGTAAGGGTTTTCAAATGAAAAACTAGCAGTTACATGGCCGTTACAGGATCCTGGTACAGCAACCAGGCAGGGGGTTTCCAAACCTGTTAGGGGGTTTTGAAACCAGGGGTTTCATGAAAGGGGTTTTGAAACCTATTTACCGAGTTTGGTTTCCAGGCCTTACTGCCTCACTAATTTCGAAACCACTTATAAGGGTTTTCGAAATCTGCATTAAAAACTAGTACAATCGACTAAAAATTGACCTTAAAAGATATATTCAATATAAGAACAAAGTCAAAATATTTTAAACGTGTTTTTCAAGTTTTGTGAACTTTGAAATATTTGAATTTAATCCAAAAATATTTTTCACTTTGTTATAGCAAAATAAACATCTCAGCAATCTCCCATTTTTGATATAACGAAGCCACTAGAAAAATTGTTTTTGAAATCTCCCCCTTAGAAAAATAATTTTAGAAAAAGAGAATATTTTAGAAAATATTTAAAGCTTCCCTTTTTCTTTTTGAAAGTTAATTTTTCAAAATATCTCTCCCCCCTTTTATTATATAAAAAAATAATTCAAACAAAGTTTGAAACCAATCGTTAGTACAAAATAACAAAGGCGAGTAAGATAATTTAAAAAGCTCCCCTTAATCAAAGCATTCCATTTAAAAAATTTCAAATTTTGACACTTAAGAGATTGAATTTCACCATCGAATCAAATTAATTTAAAATCACATGAAATTCAATTTATCCAAGATTTTTAAAAAACTTAATGCAAGCATATGAATGAAACAATGTTACTCATATGCATAAAGCATCATAAAATGTCATGCACTTATAAAGATAAATAAAATAGAATGCATGAACATTTATCAACAAAATAGGCAACCAAATAATTTAGAATCAAAAGAATTAAGATTAGAGGTTACCTATCTTCTTCACTTGAGTGACTAGAGCATTTCGATATCCTTGTTTTTCTTGTCATTGCTCCAACAGACCTACAAGAGACATTTTACTTAATTTTTGGTATTCAAATTTCTTTGGATCCTTTGACATTAGTTTCAATATCCCTAGTTCCCTTAGGAACCCATACTTGTCTAATCCTATAAGTTTTTCTTTTCTTTATAGGACAAGTATGCAAAGAATGACCATGATAATGACAATGTGAGCATTTTGTCATTATGGGATGAGATGAATTATTTGAAATAATTTCATTTTCTTTTGTTAAGACTTCAAGCTTAACCTTTAAATCAAAATTTTCTTTTTCCAAAACTCCATTGCTCATTTTTGAAAACTCTAAATCATTCTTCAAAATCTCATTTTGGTTTTCAAAATCAAGTTTAGATTTCAAAAAAATCATTTTTCAAATTCACGTTTAGAAATCATTTTCTTGTATTTGGAATTCATGGTCTCAAATTCCAAAAATAATTCATCAAAAGCATCTTGTAACCCATCAAATGAATATGAACTAAATTCAATTGAGTTAGAAGATACCTCGAGCTCATCAAGAGCCATCAAACATTCCACCTTAGGGATTGAGATGAGGTTTGCACACGATGAAGCATCATCTTTCTTCTCTCCCTTCTTGTTGCCATATAGTTTCTCAAGTTTCACCCATATCTCATTGGCGCTTTTGCATGTGGTGACTTTCTTGGAAACATCTTTATTGAGGCCACAAAGAAGAGTGTGCATAGCCTTGGCATTTGGCTTTGCCTTCCTTGTGTCATTTGTACTCATTTTCTTCTTCTTAGGAACTTCCATGTGACCATATTCGATTATCTTCCAAACATCAAGATCGAATGCTTGGATGAAATACTTTATTAAATTGATCCAATGGAAGTATGCATCTCCTTTGAACAGCGGAGGACACGAGATAGAGCGACCTTCTTCAAATCTAGCCATTTTTTAAAAGGTAGACTTCGAGCTTGAAGATCTTTTCTTCCGGTTGTGAGACCTTCGATGGAGATGAGTCTCTGATACCAATTGATAGGCTCGATGTACTCTAACCGTTAGTGCTAAGAGGGTTGAAATTGCTTCCCGAATGAATTGGCTAAAACTGAAAAATAATGGACAATATTGCATGATGATTTTTAGAGCGGTTCAACTACCCAACTCAGTCTACATCCATTGCCTTAGCACACCACTAAGGATTTCCCAATTCACTATTATGAATTCTTCCATTTTTCCCGGTTCAAGGGGTAACCTTTACAACTCTATCTTTTTAATAGCTAAGATAGAATCACTTTAGTTTTTCCTTAAGCTAAACTAAAACCTCTCCCCTTTACAAGGTAATTGTGTAAACAATGAAAACCTCACAATGTGGGTGTTTACAAGAATTAAGCTCACAATAGCGTAAAGAATAAAACAATGAAAAACACTCTATATACAATATATACAACAGAAATGAAGAATAAAAGACTCAAATGCTATTTCTCTTGATCATGAAGCTTGGATATATTCTCTAACCATCTTCAAGTGTCCTAAGCTTGCTTTTATAGTATGGAATGATATTCTAGCCGTTTATGACTGTTGGGGATGTTTTGGAGCCGTTGGAAGACATTAAAATCGAGCATTAAATGCTCACGTGCACAAAGGTTTCGAAACCATTCGAGGTTTTCAAATGAAAAACTAGTTGTTACATGGCCGTTACAAGATCCTGGTACAGAAACCAGGCAGAAGATTTCGAAACCTGCTAGGGGGTTTCGAAACCCGGATTCAAAACCATGAAAGGGGTTTCAAAACCTATTTCTTGGTTTGGTTTCTAGGCCTTATTGCCTCACTAGTTTCGAAACCACTTACAAGGGGTTTCAAAACCCGCATTAAAAACTTGTACAATCGGCTAAAAATTGACTTCAAAAGATATATTCGATATAAGAACAAAGTCAAAACATTTTAAACATATTTTTCAAGTTTTGTGGACTTTGGAATATTTGTGCAACATTTGAATTTAGTCCAAAAACATTTTTCACTTTGTTATATCAAAATAAATATCTCAACAATCTCTCCCTCTTTTTGATATAACAAAACCACTTGAAAAATTATTTTTGAGAATGCCCCCTAGAAAAATAATTTTAGAAAAAGAGAATATTTTAGAAAAATATTTAAAGCTCCCATTTTTTTTCTTTTTGAAAGTAAAAATTTTAAACTTATCTCTCATCTTTTTGTTATATCAAAAATAATTCAAAATCATTTATGGTTCAAAACAACAATGGAGAGTAAGTAAATTCTTTTGAAAGCTTGAGACACTTGAAGAAGAAAATGATGGACATCCAAGCTTGAAGATCAAGAAAGTTATGTTTTTCATTGTTTATTTTGTAATATCTTGTAAATTCTTTAGTTCAATCCTAGTGAGCCAAAATGTGTAAACACCCACCTAGAGAGGTAATTAGTTTACAATGTCAAGACCTCATTGTTGAGGGATAGGTTCTAGTTGATCCTTATAAAACTAGGGAGGGGGTTCTATCTTAGCTAGTGAAAAGATAGGGATGTAAGATTACCCCTTGAACCTGTAAAAAGGGGGAAGAATTCATTGTTAGTGAATTGGGAAATCCTTAGTGTGGATGCTAAAGTAGTGGATGTAGACCTTGGTTAGAAGGTTGAACCACTCTAAAATCGAATGTGTCAAATTGTCATTTCTTTTTCGGTTTTTATTTTCCCAATTTCAAAAGAAACCTCTACACCCTTCATCAGTGCTAATTTCGGTTGAAGAGATCGAGCCTTTCAATATTGTTGGGCTCGTACGTCTTCAACCGAGTTGCCAAGAGGGGGTGAATTGGCTTTGTGATGGAAGTGGTGGAAGCAAATGGAAATTAAAAATTGGACACAAGGATTTATAATGGTTCGACTTTCTAACTAAAGTCTATACCCACTACCATATCTCCCCACTAAGGTTTTTTCCAAATTTACTATTGAATTTCTTTCTTTTTCAAGGATCAAGAGTAACCTTTACACTCTCTCAAAGCTTATATCCCAAAGCTTTAAGCAACTCTTTTCCAAGAGGAAATACAAATAAGAAAACTTAAGAAAACCTCACAAGGCTGAATAGTTTGCACACTAAACACTCACCCAAAACCTAAAACACTTGAGCAATATTGACAATTTGGTTCACAAATGTTTTCTAGAAAGAATATGACAATTTTGGCACAAATATAATTTCTCTATACAAAGAATGTTATGGTTGTTTCTCTATCTTCCACGGATGCTTGAAGACTTCTTTTAAACTCTCTAATGAGCTTGTGACCGTTACTAGCCGTTGGGGTTGGTTTAGGAGCCGTTGAAAGCCATTAAAATCAAGCATTAAATGTTCACATACATAGAGGTTTCGAAACCATTGCAGAGTTTCGAAACTATTTGGGGTTTTCAAATAAAAATCTAGCCATTACATGGCCGTTACAGGATCCTGGTACAGAAACCAGGTAGGGGGTTTCGAAATCAGGGGTTTCGAAACTATAAAAGGAGTTTCAAAACCTATTTTCCAGGTTTGGTTTTCAGGCCTTATTGCCTCACTAGTTTCGAAACTGCTTATAAGAAGTTTCAAAACCTGCATTAAAAACTTGTACAACGGTTAAAAATTGACTTGAAAAGATATATTCGATATAAGAACAAAGTGAAAACATTTTAAACATATTTTTCAAGTTTTGTGGACTTTGAAATATTTGTACAACATTTGAATTTAGTTCAAAAATATTTTTCACTTTGTTATATCAAAATAAACATCTCAACAATATATATATATTTATAATCATGGACGGACCCATGATTTCATGTAAAAGGGTGCAAGCTGTCAGGAAGTTATATTAGAAATGTAGGGGGTGCAAAATTATAAGATTTTAGGGGTGTAGAATTAGATTATCAATAGAAAATACAAAAAAATATATAAAATATAGAGAAACTTGAAATTTTTAGGTGCGGCTGCCCCCAGCACCCCCTAGGTCCGTCCTTGTTTATAACTTTTTACAAATATTTAATTTAATTTATGTTCTCTATTTTTAGCCTTTATCGTTCAAATTTTTTTGGGCCCCTCCCTTTTAAGGACCTTGTGCGATCGCTCCTACTGCGCATTTCTAAAACCCCGCTGAATAAAATTTCCATTCGTATGAGTCATGACCTCATAGTCATACCTTTCGTAACACTGCAACTCACATCATATATTATATACGGTTGATATTACAATATTATTGTTAATTCACGTATATGTGCCGTGTTTCGTTTTCTTTTCTCATAATATGAGTGAATATCTTAAATTTTTTTAAATAGTATATAGGTAATTACAAAGTAATATCTGTTCATATATATTATTAACTATTTGATTATGCACACAAATTTTGTAGAAAAAGCAATTAAATTCGGGTCTCCTAGGATGAACATTATCCGTTTTTCCACTTAAACCACTTGTTAGATTTGAATATCTTAAAATCTTAAATACTAATAAAATATAGATTGAATATATCGGGGTTAAGTATATATAAATATGTTTTTCCTTGTTTATCAAATATATAATATTTTTATACTATATATATTATTATTAGTAAATCTAGTCGATACACCTTGTATTGTCGACGCTACAAGGCAGAGTTCAATAAAATCCTACCCAACGTGGTAGAATTTTTACGATACATTTAAATTGCATAAAACTATTTAGTTTTATATATTGATTTAGATCTATTGGATGAATATAAATAAATGATGAGTTTGATAATTGACAATTCACATTATTCACATCTCTTTCTTTTTATTCGTAACATTTTTTTTATTTTTAACTATTAATTTCAATCATTCATTTATATTCATCCGATGATCCTAAATCAATGTAAAACTACAGAGTTTTACGTGATGTAAATAAATCCAACCTCATATATACAAAAAGTTAAAAGATTTATATGTTTTTTGAATTGTAGAATTAGAGCAAATGAACCGGCGAGATTAACGTTAGATAATGAGAATATATTTACATAAAATAAGTGAATTATTTTAATTTAAAAGTTTTAATCTTAGTTATTAAAATCAGTTGATTTAATGATAAGAAAAAACGTATAAAATTTTTAAGATTTACACTGTCTATGGACTTAACAGTTAACACATGTATATATATGAATCTTATATAATTACCCCATTAAAACACTTATTTTCGAGAACAAATTGGCTTTTTTTGTCTATGAGAAAATAATTAAATAGATAGAAATCGTCTGCTCTTAATTATATCCCTTTTTATGCTCCACTTAAAAAAATTAGTTTAGAGTTTAAGGTTTAAAGTTAAAGTTTGTGGTTAGGGTTTAGAGAATCAGGGGTAAAGTGTATTTTTAGGGTTTAAGATGTAAAATATAAGATTAGAATTTAGAATTTAATTTTTTAATATTTTTAAATGTGGGACAAAAAAGGAACATGATTAGGGGAAGATAATTTTTATTCTAATTAAATGGCTACCATTAATAAGTAAAACAAATCATATAGAAGCTAGTTGGACTGACATCTGCATTTAAAAATGTTGTATCGAAGCTATCAAATAATATATGCTGGTAACTCTTTTTCCATTATAATAAACTTCCAATTGGATAATGATATTGTGTATCAATCATTTCAAAATCTTTCATACTAAATCTCATTTTTTTTAATTCCATAAGCCATTAAAAAATTGAAACACATTACTATCGTAGTTGGTCCACGTGATAAGCAATTTGGTATCGATTAAGTAGATCTCGAGTTTGAGGTGTTATGTATGTAGAAAATCTCCGTTAGGAGACTCACCCACTAAAAAAAAAAAGTGTACGACGCGAGTCAATCCGGATTAGTCAGGGCGAAACCTTAGAAACCGGAAGGACAAAAAAAATGGAATACATTTTTTATTTTTAAATTTTTATCAAACCTTAAAAGTTATTAATAATTATTACAATTTTTTTTTATAAAATCTGATGATTTTTAGGGTTTATATTTTGTGATTTTATTGTCAATGGAATAAAAGATGACACATTACTAAATAAACCATATATATTTAAATTAATTTTTTTAATGATAGTATCATCATTCCACCTATTAACACTACATAAAATTATAGTCAATCAATGCACCAAGTATAAATCCTAATTTCGATACCAACAAATATAATAATTTTGACTTAAGGGCGTAAGAAGCCTATTAACTTTTGAAAAAAAATAATTTATTGAAAATTTTCTCCCAATTAAGCTATTGAACAAATAAATTGAATCAATTAAGTCATTTGAAAAACATTGGTTGTTGAATCTAACAAGTTTTTTTGGATCAGTTGGTGCAGCGCGTCGTATCACAATGTTGTCACTTTATATTTTTTCAAAATTTTATTATTTTATTTAAAATTTTCTTATAAAAGTCTTCAAAATACTAAAAAACATAAAACTTACAATTTTTTATAAAATCTATAAATGTCACATGATAGAACTGTAGTATATCATGTGACAACAATATTTAAAGAAAATTTTATCAAGATTTAATGGTCAAAATTGGTTAATGAACTTAATTGATTTAATTTTTTTGGTTCGATGACTTAATTGGATGTAAACAAAAAAAGTCCATAAACTTAACTATTTTTTTTAAAAGTTGAATATCTTCTTATACCCTTAAGCTAATAATTTTTAAACTCATATTGTAAGGAAGCAAGATTTATTGGAATCTTAAACAAAGCGATGTAGTTAATCATTTTTTATTTCTAAATCAACCAAAATCAGAAAACCACATCCTTGCTAGATCACAAGAGCACTGGGGATGTTGGTTTTATATGATATGAGTAGTATTTTCAATATATACCACAATGAGATAATGAGATCCAAATTCAGCCATATCGGTCAGAGCGAGTGATAATGGATTTAATATTTTTATATAAATTTCAAGTTTAAAACTTGTGGTTAGAAAGTATTTAGGGGTTTAAAACGATTTGACTTCGAATATAACCGAGTCCAATATGATCGATCAGAGTCATGATGATAAGTAGGGATGGACTGGCGGCTGAGGTAGCGTCGCCCCCTGAAATTTTAAAATTCGAATATGATTTAGAAAATTTCTATGTATTTTTATTAAAAATCTATTTTAGCCCCCGGTCTATAAACTTCTAAACCCGCCCCCGTCCCACCCCAGATCTAAATATTAATTTACCCGCCAACCCCGACCTTGATATATCAACTCATAAACCCGACCCGAAAATTTTAAAAAATATGAATCAGTGTTGACGATAAATGTTAGATCCGACCAAACCACCATCGCAGTCACAAAATATAAGTTTCAAGGGACTTTAAAAGTATATAAAAATAAAATAAAACTAATTAAATTACTTGAAAAAATACATATATAAAATAACAAACTTGAACCATTAACCTTTCAGAATCAAATATGTTAAAATCAAGAATTTCTATTTTATACTAGAACCCGCCTCGCCCCGACTCTATGCTTTCCAATACCTGTTATGTCTCAATCCCCAAAATTCAAGAAGAAAAACCCGGTCAAATCAGGTCAAATTTATGGGGTCGGATAATTTAACCATTCCTAGATTCCTCACCTAACATAAAATCCTGTTTCTGTCCAAACATAAGAATCTCTCTTGAAGTTTCCAAGGAACCTCATAAGCAATCTTTTTTCCAGTTGTATTCTCAAACAGTCTTCTTGCATAATTTTTATTATTAAAAACTGATGCAATAAAATCTTCCACCTAAGCTAAACATGGATTTAATGATTTTTTCTCCTTGGCTCAGCTCCCTGCTAAACTGATTAAAGAGATATAGGTATTTTCAAACTTTATATTATAAAACTCAATCATGCAATTAAAGTAGGAGATCTTGGTCATTACCTAAAGCTTTTTAGTGTATATATTATTAATGAAAAAGCACATGATCCACCAAACTATAAGCTGTACAATTGGTTGAATATAATATAGTTTTCTACACATGCAGATTTTTTTTATATTTTTATAATTTTTGCAGAATTTGAAGTTGTTGGATTGTGTATATAGAGATGTAGGAAGGAAACAATGGAATCTTATAAAGATGCACAATGTAACTGTATCTGTGAATCTCACCACAATATCACCAAGAAAAAAAAATTAAGATTTAGTCTATAACTTTATAATTTTTGAAGGGACTAAAATAAAAAGTTATTGTTTTAAAGGGGCCAAAATGTGGTGAATTAGATGGTCTTGGAATTATTGTCAACAAAGTTCCGAAGATTTCATGTGACAACTCGAGTACGGTTGCTTTGGCGGCAAATTTGGTTTTTCATATCAAAACTAAACATGTTGAGTTGGATCTTGATTTTGTTCGAGTTAGAGTTCTAGGCAAACAACTACAGGTTAATTTTACATATCGACTCAACTACAATTTGAATATGTGATGACTAAAGCTCTATCAAACACCAGGGTCGTCTCGGATGCGGAACAATATGAGCGCCCACTTAGAGCCCCACCTTTTACTTTTAAAATTTTAATAATTTTTTAAATAATAATTTTGTAAGTTAGTGATTGCTCTTTATTGTTTTAGTTGTATTTAAGGTGTTTTTTTAAACAAAACAATAAAAATAAGGATTTATAATCAATACACTGGTGGTGAAAACTAAAAGTTTTCACAAATGTCTTAGTTTTAGAGTTTAGAGATTTAGTTTAAGGGTTTAGGTATAGGTGTTTAAAATTTAGGGATAGTGACTAGAATTTATGGTCTAGGGTTAGGATTTAGGGTTTGGTTTTTAGAGTAATATGGTAAGGGATTTAGGTTTTAACGTATAAACCCTAAATTCTAACCACTATCCCTAATTATAGACCCATGAGCTTAAACCCCTAAACCATACACATTAACTAAATATCTAATCACTAAACTTAAGGCGTTTGTAAAAACTTTTAGTTTTCACCGCCAATGTGTGAAATAATTATTCTAAAAATAATGGTTTGTTAATGAAATATTAAATTAATTGTTTAAAGTAATAAAATATACCTTCATTCTATAATGACTTATTATTAATTTTCGCCCATACCGAACCTAACAAAAATTCCAGTGAAAAGGTGAATAATATTTATTATAAGAGGCACGGTTCAAATCAATTTGTTTACAAAGTGTATATACATTATCAAAAAGTTAAAAATATATATAAACAGTTACTACTTTATAATCACCTTAAGGCTATTTAAAAAAAGTTTCCGCTCGTACCCGAAACTATCTGAGACGGACCTGATCAACCCACATTCTCCGTGTTTCACCAAAACCTAATAATCTGATTAGAAAAAAAGAAAAAATTGATACAATTCAGTAAAGCGTCAACCAAATGGATGAATATTAGATAAATAAATATTACTAGTGTAAACTAGGAATTTTGAGAATGGTGGGATTGGAAACTTCGGGCCTTCTTCTTCTTCTGCTGCTGCTTAATTTGGCTGATCTTAATAATTAAAAGAATAACCATAAATATTAGTATTTTTTGGTACATTACAAATATTAAAATATGTTTGAATGATATAAATATTATTTATTTTTTTATTATATGTTATATTTTTTATATAGACAGCGATTTCCTAGGGATTATATTTGGTTTGCAAATCGTGTGAACTAATTGCAACTTGTAAGGCTTTTGCATGTGCCTCCAAATCTATTGTAGATATCATTTTCTCAACGCATCTCTCCACCACACTTTGTCTTTAGAAAAATTCTATAACCTTATTGAACACCACTAACGTTGAATATCGTTAAACACTATTAAATTAATTAATAAATATTAAAATTTTAAGGACTCAAGATACACTTAATAATTATTTAAAATAAAATTTTAATTAAATTATTTTTATATATATTATATTTATTAATCTTTATTTTTAAATAATTAGATCAAAAATCAACTATAGTTGAAAAATAAATTAAAGGCTTAAATAAAAAATAAGTGCCCAAAGTATACTATTTTTGAACTTTAGGTGCCTAAAGTATTTTTTTGTAAAAATAGGTGCCTAAAATTTCTAAAGTTAGAATTTTAGATGCCCGGCTATTAAAAAAAGTTAAAAAAAACCGTTATCCATTTAAAATGCGACACGTAACATTTTTAATTTATTTAAATTACTATTTTTTAATAATTAAAAATTTTACAAAAAAATCTTAAAAATTTAAAACTTTCTAAAATAGTCCCCAAATCTCCAAATTCAAAATCCCCAAATTCTCACCACCGCCGTCCGCCATCGTCGGCCTTACTCTTTCGGTCGCCGGACTCAGACGACTATTTTCCCTCATTCGTCGTCGTCGAAAACTGGCGAACAGTGTGCTAACCAAACATTGAACGTCGAATGTGAAATAATCGTTCGATTTGCACACCGTTCACCGGTTTCCGGCGACGGTGAGTGAGGGGAAATGGTCGGCTGGGACCGACGACTGAAAGGGTAGGGCCGGCGCCGACGGCAGCAGCGGTGACGATTTGGGGTTTAAGATTTAGGGATTTAAGGGTTGATTTGAAAATTTTTGTAAATTTTGGGATTTTATATAAAATAGTAATTTTTAAAGCTTTTTTTAAGTAATTAAAAAATTAATAAAAATTCCACGTGTCACGTTTTAAATGGACAAAGTTTTTTTTAACAGTCGGGCACCTAAAATTCTAACTTTAGAAACTTTAGGCACCTATTTTTACAAAAAAAATACTTTAGGCACCTAAAATTTAAAAATGGTATACTTTGAGCACTTATTTTTCATTTAAGCCTAAATTGAAAAAAAAAAAACCTTAAATATTTTCTTTTGCTATTCTAGCCGTCGCTGCCATTAGTCACTGTCTACCGGTGAGATTATTACTGTCGTGCCTTCGCCACTACGTGATCGCCTCTCTTTCTCTGAGATATAAGAGAATCAAAAACTAAAAAAATAGGGTTTTCATTATTATTATTATTATTATTATTATTATTATTATTATTACCCATCCATGGGTGTCTGCCTCTCTTTCTCTGTTTGCGGTGAAGGTCCAAAAAGTGCAAAAATTTCAAGAGTTTCACGGTTATAATAGTACAAGTTTAAAAATAAAGATTAAAAAATATAATATATATTAAAATAATTTAGTTGGAAATTTATTTTAAATAATTATTAATTATATGTTGACTCCTTAAAAATTTTAATATTTATTAATCAATTTAATAGTGTTCAACAGTATTCAGCATTAGTGGTGTTCAGCGGTGTTCGACGCACGTGATAAACTCATACATGTCCTTATTATTATTATTATTAACTCATCATTTCATAATCCCTACTTTTCTTTGTTTATTATTGTTAATTTTTTAAGAATTAATAATTATAGTATATTATTATTACTATCTAATTTATCATTATTAATTTTTAAAATAATATATTGGTTTTACTACTTTACATAGACGAACACATTATTTTATATTAGAGAACGAACTTATAAAATTATAGAGGGGACAAAAATAAATTTTTAATAAAAAATATAAAAAAAAAATTTAAATCATATACGGATTTTAAATTTCAATGGGGCGGTCGCCCCTCTAGGCTCCAGTCCCTCGGTTCATCATGTACTGTACCTTTAAGATATTACATATTTAAATTCATAGGAATAAATTCATAAAAAATTTAATCTTATTCAGGTACATGTCACTTGAATTCATGTTTAATTAATTTATTAAGACAGAATTAATTTCTGATTTTGTATTAACTATAAATCCTTTTTGGTATCACCAAGTTAAATCTCGTATAGGCTGGCAGTTTTAGGCTTAAATGAAAAATATTTTATATAGTTTTTAATTATAATAAATTATTGTTAAATTTTGGACTAATTGGTGTTTGGGAGAATATCCATGACTCAGCAGTGAATGATTACACGTGGCGAAAATCTAGTGAATCCATGGCCAGTTAGAGGTCACATTGTTTAAAGAATAAAAAATAAGTTTGCATTTCTTTTCTTCGAATCATGTGATTCAGGAAATGGAATTAAATATTGTCAAAAAATCTCATTCAGTTATTATATAAAATTAAGGGTGCAAATGAACCGAACTTAAACAAATAAGATTGTGTTCGTTTGTTTATTTTTAAAGGTATTCATATCCGGTTCGTGTTCGTTTAAATTTTTAATATTATGTTCGTGTTCGTTTATTTATTTTTAAAGGTGTTTGTGTTCGTTTGTTTAGTATTCACGAACGTGTTCGTTTAAGTGTTCATGAACGTGTTTACGAACGTGTTTGTTTATATATTAAGAAATGTTAAATAAATTAACAATAAATAAAACAAAAGCAACAACATAAAACTTATATAACATCTTTAGCAACAACAAAAAGTAGTATTTAGATACATCCACAAGCATTTTCATCCTATAATCAAGCTTTATAAACGAGCCTATAAATGAGCTTATAAACGAGCTTGTTCGTGAACATAAACGAACCGAACACACCTTTGTTTGTGTTCGTTCGATTATTAAACGAACATAAAAATTTTGTTCATACTCGTTTATTTAGCTTAATAAACGAACGTTAATGAGCTGTTTGTCGAACGCTCTGTTCATTTACACCCATAATAAAATATTATTTAATATGCATGTTATGTAGTTTAAAGATTATATATATATGTTTTAGAAATTTAATTTAGGGTTTAGAGTGTATGAAATTTAATTTGTATGATTTAGAGTTTATGTGTTTAGAGTTTAGATGTTATATTTTAAATAAATATACAAATTTGTATAAATTTTCATACAATATGTGTATCTAAAACATCACTCTTGTTATATTACTATAAACCATCTAATTCGTTATTTAAAAAGTAAAATATTAATTAAGGTGACAATGAAAATTTTAAAATTCCAAATTCAAATTTTATCGTGTGTAAATACTATATTTAAGTTCTCGATTTAGATTTTATTCTAATTTAACTTTTTTCATACAATCGTGTTTGGATATTATTCTGATTATAATTTTAATCGTATTTTGTATCGATTAATTCTAATTATAACTACTTAAATGTTTATTGTTTGTATTTATGATCATGAGTGTACCTAAAAGTGTACTTGTAACTCCAAAAATTAACATTTCAATTATCAATACATAAATTATAATATATATTTTAATAATCAAAGGATTGGAAGTTTGAGAAATAGAATAATCCAATAAAAATATATTGACAAAATATACACATATATTTTATATTAAACAAATTAATCCATTATTGGGTTTGTGTGGTACATATTTTTTCAACCAATATTTTTAGTGTTTAATTAATTAATTAATTAATTAACAAACCCCTCTAGATTGGGACTTTCATACTTTGACCAATGATGTATCTATCCACGCCTCTATTTTGACTTTCACCTTTTTTTAATTAATATTGTAAAACCCGATAATAAATTTTTTATTTATCTAACTATTATTTATGAGTGTACTTTAAGACAATATATTATTTCAATAATTTCATTGTCAATAAATATAATAATTATATATACACTCATTCAATGAATATATTTTAAAGCAATCTTATATATATATATATATATATATATATATATATATATATTCAATGGATGTTATAACATCTTTATCATCAAGCTTCCTATGATAAATCTACATTTGTCCTATAATTAATTAATTAATTAAGAGACACTAATTTTCAATCAATTTATTCTTTTTTATATCTTCGAAATCTGAAAATCAATAGATTATTTCCCGATTAAAAAAACGAGGGATTTTAACTTAATTACAATCTTAGATTATACGAATATTTAATGAGGTTAGTCAAAGTAGTAAGCAGCTTGGTATCACGTGTATGTCTTGAGTTTGAGGCATTGTGTATGCAAAAAAATTTAATGGGAGACTCACCCACCAAAATCAGATGTACGGTTGGGGTCATTTTGGATTAATCAGAGCAAAACCCTAAAAAATGAGAGGGCAACCAAACAAAATTATAAGCATATCTATTTAAATGTCATTTAATATTTTTGAATACTCGAAACTTTAGATCTTAAATTGTAAATCAATATTTTTGAGTTAATTATATTTTATTTAAGATTTCTTTTAAAAAGGGAAAACTAATAGAACCCGACAAGTAGTCTTAGTAAAAAAGCGGATGATGTTCATCCTAGGAGATTCGGGTTCAATCTCTTTGTTTGCAATGTGTGTGTACCTTGTCAAAAGGTTAAAAATATATATGCACATATACTACCTTGTAATCACCTTTAGACTATTAAAAAAAATAGTAAAATATGTCTTAAGTATTTGACTTTGTAGTTACTATATCATTTTTTTTCTAAAATTTTAGGTTTAAAATTTGGAAAATACTTTGATACATAAGCTTGTGTAAATTTTAGTTTACACAAAATTTTCAATTTTAAGGTTTAGAGATTTAGGATGTGGTTTAGGGTTTAGGTTGTATGGGGGTAGAATTTTGGATTTATGGTTATAATTTAGAGTTTAAGGTTTAGGTTTTAGGGTGTTAGGACTAAGGATTTATGCTTTAGATTTTATAGCTTAAATATAAAGGGTTGTGTAATTTTTTTTATACAGCGTGTGTATCAAAATATAACCCTTAAAAATTAGTGACTTCTTTTGTAAATCTGATAGCAATTTTTTAAAGATTTCATTGAAAGTTTTCTAAATCTTAAGATTCGTAGATTTTGACTATAGTTTTATGTTAGTTTAAGTTTTATTATGCCTAAATTGTAGGGTAAACAACACTATCGGTCACTAAATTATTTTCAATTTTTTGTTTTGGTTATCAAACTATTATTTTTGGCAAAACCATCACTAATGTTACTTTTTTTTTTCTATTTTGGTCGCCCACGGTTAAAAAACTCATGGAAAAAATAATAGTTTGGTGATCAAAATAGGAATGCGAGAATAGTTTAGTGACTAATGGTGTTGTTTACCCTAAATTTTATTTAGATATATTCCAATTAACAATCCAATTAAACCTAACAAATGGGTCCAATGAAAAAGATAACGATGTTCATCTTAAGAGACCTGTGATAGAACAACTTTGTCAGCAAGATACATGTCTTATCAAAGGGTTAAAAAAATATTAATAAATACTACCTTATAATCACTTTAACTCTTTAAGACTATTAAAAAAAAGTTAACAATCCAATTATACGTTGTAATAGAAGATAATTGTGCTTAAATATATTAAAACTTAGTACATTAAAAATTATAAATTTTATAATTAAATACAAAAAATCTAAAATTCCAAAACTGTGGGGGTCTCTTATAAGACCAATTAATAAATCCATACGTGGCATGAAAAGAAGCCAAAAAGTCTCACAAGTTGCGACGAAATTTAAACTGTAGGTATTATTATAAACCCTTATTCATAATGACCGATACTTAACTAAGCTGGTTATATTATATTTTATTGAGAGAAACAGAAAAGAAAGCATTTGCCTGCAGCATTTGCCTGGTTTGGGGGGTAAAATACAAGAGTTCACATGTCCTTTATAAGAAATTTGGAACATACAACTCATAAAATATGACCCACAAATCATGCATTCAACAGTTCAATTAGATTTGTCTCCCCCTCTCAAATTTCATTTAGCAATTTATCATTAATTTTTTAATAGTCTATTCGAGTCACTTAAGATGAACATTATCTACTTTTCCACTTTGACTACTTGTTGAGTTCATCAATTTATTATTATTTTTTTTGACAAATCATAATGATAATCCTAATCCTACATAGAGGGGAGGGAAATTGAGACTCTAGGGGAAGGAAGATGATTGCTCCTAGTGGGTCTAAAACCTATGACCTAAGGAAATATAAGAGAACAAAGATGAACAGCTTAGCCAACCGACCAAATGTGCTTGCTCTCAATTTATCATTAATTATGTTTTGGAGAATCGAGTTTTTTTTAATAATTTCTCGTATTAAATTGATTGTGTGACTAATTCGGATTGAATATTATAAAATATATTCTTATTTTTGATTAAATAGAGAGGTATTACATTCTCATGCCGGGATTCGAACTCATATAAGATGGGATAATATGAGCATCTTTAGCTACTAGGCCAATTAGTGGATCTCGAAATTTATTCATTTTTTTGAACTAAATAACTGGTCTTAGTGAAAAAGTGGATGGTGTTCATCCTAAGAGACCCGAATTCAATCGTTTTGCCTACAAGGTGTGTGTACATTGTCAAAGGATTAAGAATATGTATGGACATATACCACCTTATAATCACCTTTGAATAGTCTAAAGGTGATTACAAGGTAGTATATGTCCATAGATATTTTTAACCCTTTGACAATGCATATACACCATGTAGACAAAACGATTTGAACCAGTGTCTCCTAGGATGAACATCATCCGCTTTTTTACTGGGACACTTGTTGGGTTCAATTACTCATAATTCTTTAAATCGTTAAATTAGAGATTATTACATGTTTAAGCGTGTATGAATCTATAATCTCCCGGATGTTGTAGTAACAACAAAGCAAGCGGCATTAAGGCTTCCTGGTGTCTATATATTTTTTTTATAATACTTTACAATGCATATTTTACTTAATATTATAATAATTAATATAATATAAAAATTCATGTAATCTTTCAATTTTCAAAAACTTGTAGAATCGGAGTCACAATTTTTTTCCTTTTGAAGTTAAGTACAGGTCCTATATGGGCGATTGTTTTTGCGTTGGAGATGCTAGTGGATTCTCAATGGTGCTCAGAGCCTGCGATCATTTTTGAATCGGATTTCATCATTGCTGTGTCATGGGTTTTGAATCACTCTAGTCGACCATGGAAACCGTAGGGTATTTTTCGTCGTATTAATAAGGCGTGTCGTCGTTTACCTTGCGTATGTTTTTATAATGTACTTCAAAAAACGAATAGCGTGGCTGATGTTCTGGCTAAGGGAGGGGTGGATCACTCTACTTGGCTTTGTATGTTGAAGTGATGTTCTGTGCTAGTGTGTTCTCATATATCATCGTATTGTACTCTTTTCCTCCATTTTAAGTTAAAGGATTTTTAATGAAGCATGCGTAGATATTCTTTTGTATGATTTATTTCGCTAATAAAATCATACGATTCTGATAAAAAAGTATAAATCTTAAAATTTTCGAATAAAAGCATATCCGAAACAAAAAAAGAAAAGATACTATAAGAGATAAAAATCAAATTGGATCAAATAGATCGAAAAAAACCCTTTCCACCTCGTTACCATAAAAGTTAAATTAACTACACTGAAAGGCTTTTTTTAATAAACAATTCAAAAACAAAATTTCTTGATTAGTACAACTTTGGATATGATCCCAAGAATATCTTTCATCTTTAATTTCTCCTTAACAATAGAATCCCTGTTAAGCTGCAAACACGATTTCTTGGAATCTATAATTTCTCTCTTAATATCTAAACCTTTACTATATACTAATTATGGTAGAATTTTTCCAATAAATTATTGTCAATTAATACAAACAATTAGATTATATGTAACATTTTTAGATCCATTTCTTTCTTTCTTTTTGTTATCTAATTAACAAAAAAATATTTATATTTAAATTATGACAAAGAATATAGGGACGGAGTAGAGAATTATACCATAAGAGGAAATATAATAAGTTAGCCGGTTAGGGGGAGTACTTGAAAAGAAAAGAAATGGTAGTGGAAATAAAAAGGGCATAAAATTTGTGTATATACAGATATATAATCTCTACAAAATCCGATCCAGCGCTATAATAATTACTTGGGTTGCCAACAGCTTAAAAAGGGGTTGCAGCGGAGACATCTCTTGATTCCTCACCATCTCCTTCCCCTCTCTCTCTCTCCCTCCCTTTGCAGCAAAAAGCACAAAGCTTGGGATTTGCAAAGCTCAAAAAAGCTTGAATCTTTCTGTCGGAGTGAAGACATGGACGGCAGTTATGTCGGAGAACCGAACATGGAGAAGGGCGGTGGTTCGTCGTCTACGAGGAAAGGCAAGAAGGGCGGCTCGGACAAGTCGAAGCAGCCCCAGAGAGGGCTCGGTGTTGCTCAACTGGAGAAGATCAGATTACATGGACAAATGGCTTCTGCTGCCTACCAGCTCCCTCTTCATCATGGACCTTACCCTCCAAATTTTAACCAGGTGATTAAAATTAATTTCTTTTTTCAGTGATTAAAATGATTGGAGTTTTGTGTTTCTGTGGAAGGAATTTGATGAAAAAAATGCTTTTTTTGTGATATATACTGTACGTGCAGGAAGATAATATTAGAGTGCAAACAGGCTATTCATCAATGGCGTCATCGTGTTCCTTTTCTTATTCTTCAGCTTCCTCGGCAGCTTCTTATGGTTTCCAGTACCCAAACATGATGGTAAGTGAACCAGCTACCACCAAATCATTTTTAATTCAACAAAAAAGTGATGGGTCATTCATTATCAATGGATCCTTTGAAGTTTGCTCATAGTTTTACTTCTAGCTACTGCTAACCCTAGTTTCCTACTCCCCCATCCCGAATAAATAATATGTTATTCGGATTCGAGTGTAAGTGTTGGATACAAATATAATTGAATTTTTATAAATATTTTCATGTATTTAAGAAAAATGAAGAGTACGAGTAGTATAGTATGAATGTATCAGTGAATACTTATTGCAATGAAAGCACAAAAAGAAATTGAAATGATTGCTTATGAATATTGTAAACTAAATCTGTCGAATTTACTTGAAATGTTATTACAGATGGGGCCTGCCGAGTATGATCAAAGAGCAAGCTTCAGATATGGTGATTCACAACCTAGTACCACAGCAAGGTGCATATACATACATATATATATATTCAACTCAATATGATTTCCCATCAGAAGGCTTTGTATTTTTGCTTACAATTTCTTATTGTTTCAAATCATTTGTGCAGCAGTTGGAACCCTAGCGGTAGCATCCTAGAGAACCAACATTTTGCACAACCAGACATGACCAGACAACTTCTAAATCTAAACGTTGAGGTTTGTTATTCATACACTAACACATGAAACATCCTAATTCTGCGGCATGTCAAGATTCTGGTTTTTTTCTTTGATTGATTTTTGTCTGGTTTATTTTTATAGGACTCGAATTCAAGGAGCAAGAAACATAGGAGCAACTCATTGGGACCGAGAAGTCAAAATTCCGAATCGAGCCACACACAAGAGCTAGATTTGGAGCTCAGACTGTCATTGTAATCAGTAAATCTTCCCAACCAGCTTGATTGGAAATGTTATGCTTTTCCTAGAAATTTAAGTTCAAGATAAGGAGTTTGAATCAGGCAATATATACATATTTGAAAGGAATCTTATGTAATGAAAAAGGCAAATTTGACTTGCTGTATGAGATATAGTTAAAGCAAACTTGATCTTCTTGTTCATGAATTTTCCAAAGAAATTGAGCATCCAAGTCATAATTCTCCCAAAATTTCCTTCATTTTAAAGCTTAGCAGTCAATATCTAACCATGGCAATGTCTTCAAGTTTAATTATTTCAAAATTTCCTTCATTTTAAAGCTTAGCAGTCAATATCTAACTATGCTCAAGTATAGGATTTAACTTACAGTAAAATACATTGATGGGCATTAATTTTTTTTGGATAAATGTGTTAGCCAATAACAAAACAAGCAATTAATAATGAATGTATACCCAACTATATAAGTATACCTAAAGCTGTACAAAGTTGTAAATTAATCATATCCCGTGTATCTATTGATCTACTATTAACTAGGGGTGTTCAAAAATACCCGATCCGACTACCCGAACATAAATAATCGGGTATTTACTCGATTTTTTTTTACTCGGATCGGGTCCGGGTCACAAAATTAACCGGGTAGACGGATATATTTGAAATTAATATTTATTTATATTCAATATACATATTTTTATATTAAACTAATAAAAAAATCTTATTTTTTTATATTTTTGTATTTAATAAATACATATTTTTATATTAAACTAATAAATACATATTTTTTATATTTTTATATTAAACTAATAAAATATTTTTATATTTAAAAAAAATATATATATATTTTTATATCCGGACCCGCAAAACCCGGGTCGGGACACGGGCCGCGCTTTGAACTACCCGACGATTCGGGTACCCGAATACATTTGAACACCCCTACCACTAACCTTGATTCTAATAATTCAATTAACTATATCCAAAATCAGGGGCGGATGCTTTAAGAGACTGGTGGGGGCCACAACCCCCAAAATTTTGAGAAACTCAAATTTTACCCCTAAAATTTTAATTTGACCAGCTCAAGTTTTTTAAAAATTCATATTAAGCTTCAAAATTTTGAATATTTTTAATCAAATTTCCTCTCAAATTCTTAATTTTTTGTTAAATCACTCAAAATTATTAAAAAATTTAGTTAAACCCTTATTCTTTTTAAAAAATTCATTTAATCCTTCAATTTTTAAAAAAATTTAAGTTACCCCTTCAAACTTTTACTCTAAGTTTCGCCACCGTTTAAAATATCTTCTAAAGATCTAGTTGCTATGAAAAATTCTATAGTTTCGTTCCTCCCAAATGAGATAACTGCAAGCATTCCAAACGATTCTGAAAATGTAGGCAAGCAAGGACTTAGCATTGGATGCCCACTCCACCCCCTGCATCCAAACTAATGCCCTGCGACGCAAGCTACAAAGATTGAAAATATCCACCTATAATCGTTATGAGAAGGTACAAGCAAAAAACAGTTGCTCACGAGTCTCGCAATAAGCCCCACACAATATACAAATGTCATCAATTTGTATTCTCATTTGTAGCAACCGACCCTTGGTTCATAGTGTTCCATGTAAAGCTAATCAGAAAATTATAGCATGTTTGGAGATGTGTTACGGAAACCAAACCAAATGATGCCAAGAATCTTTAGAGAGCTGAACCCCAATTTCAGACCAAATAAAATTGGTCTTCATTTTAGTTAAATCAGCAATCCTAAAGAAGAAAAGCTATAATATCGAACAACTTCTGCAAGCTCCAACTCATCGAGTAACTCTCCTCCATTGACCAAAAATTTGCTCCTTTGATAAGAACAATTATTTAGAATTAGGACTAAGTTGAAATAATTTTGAAATGTCAAGAATCATTTTTCTTTAAATTAGGACTAAATTATAACCATGTATAAAAGTTAAGAGTTAAATTTTTATAATGTCAATTTTATTAACTGGCACGTAAGCCCCTTTATCGAAGCTAATAATGTGGTGTTCATTTTTTACCAAAAATTGAAATAATATACAATTTAATGAATAAAAAAGTTTTTTTAAAATTATAAACAAATTTCATAAATTATGAATTTTTAAATATTCTTTTAATTTTTTTTATTAATTCAATGGTCATAGTTACATGACACATTCTGAGAGGTGCTATATGTCAGTCCGACTTATACTTTAAATATTAAACTAACGAATAAATTTAGGTACCAAAGTAAAAAAATGACATTAAGCTAAGGCTATAGTATACATTAAACCACAAAAAGAGTACATAAAAAACAACTAAAAGTTAAAATTATGTGAATTTGAAGTATAAACTAAATTTCAAGTTTGACCAATACTATAGTTTTGACCTAAGTTAGAATATCGCTATCATGATTGTGATCATATGTAAACTTTTTTAAAAATATGAAGCAAAAAGAAGGATAATGGTACATTTGTAGTACCCAAAAAAATGGATAAAGTAAAGGGTGAACTAGTTTACCCTAGGGAATAACTACTTTGAGTGTTTTGCAATTTGCTTTTCCCCAGTGGCTGTCATTACATTTCAACTTTTAGTTTGGCTTTGGTCGGTTTGGAATTAATTCTTTTTGGTTAGTCTAAAGTAAAAAAGTATTTTAAGATTGTTGGTTTAAAATTTAAATGTTTAGCATTGTTGTCAAAAAAATATTTTTAAATAAAATATTTATTTCAGACATGGTTTTTAAAACATAGAAGAATATGTGATGTAAATGAGAAAAAATAAATAATTTCACTCAAAAATATTTTGCAAAAACTAAAAATTCCAGGTTTTGTAAAACACTTTTTAACCCAATTTGAAAACACTTTTGGTCACAAAAGTACTTTTGGTCTATTAATTTTGGATTGAGTACTATATAAGGATAAATTTTTTTTGTTGTCACTTTCTATGTCTCAACACAAAAAATAAATTCTAACTCATAACCCTAGATTCTAAATCCTAAATTATAAACCCTAAAAATATGCCATACTCTCTATTCTTTAAACTATAACCCTAAACTCTAAATATATTTTTAGAGTGTAGATATAAATAGGGCACCAAAAATGGACATAGGATTTCTATTCACTACATAAGGAATGACCCTTCCTATCAGGGACAGTACTATGTTTAGCATGGAGCCCCTCCCAATTTTTTTTTGTATAACTGTATTTAAGGCCCCTTTTAATTTAAATAGTAGCAAAATAAGGTTTTTGCCCCTCCCAATTTTTAAATTTAAAAGTTTGATAGACCTTTGCCCCTCCCAATATTCGATCCTAGTTCCGTCCCTACTTTCAGTCCATTTTCTCCATTCATAATATTATGATTTAAAGGTTTAAATCAACTGTTAATATATACTCCCTCTGTCCCATTCAATATGTCCAGTATTGAGTTTTTAAAAGTCAATTTTTTTACTTTGACCATAATTATTTTAAATATTTTAATTAATTAAATTTTATAAAATATATATTTTTAAATTACTTGATTGAAGGTTTCTAAAACATATTTTTTTCACATTTTTATCACTAATAAAATTAAGTCATAATGAGTCAAAGTTCAAAAAGTTTGACCCAAAAAAGGTCAATACTGAACATATTGAATGAGACGGGGAGTAGCAGCCATTGTGAATGTAATTTTTAACGTGAAAAAGCATAGCCGTGTATAATGCCGAATAGTTGCCTTTTGTGAACGTAGCTTTTAACTTGCGTTGAAAGAAAACAATCTCTTTAGCCTTACGTGATGCTCAACAGTAGTGATTTGTGAATGTAAATTTCCACAGGTATTATATTGAAAAAAAAATTATTGCCAATAAGCTGTAAATTAGACATAACGACATGTCTGGTTACAAAACCCTAGCTATCAAATTAGGGTTCTTCATGTTGGAGATTCTGCTCGGTGTTGTTTTGTCTTTTGTTGTCACCTTTTTTTTTGTCGGTTTGTTCTAGGTGAGTTGTTAATCTTGTTATTTGGTGTTTTCTAGGTATATTTATTTTGTATTTGATATGTTCTAATTTTATAATTCTCGATGAAATTTTATTCAAAAATTAGGTTTTATCTATATATGTGTGTGTGTTTTTAAATTATTTCTTAAACATAGGGTTTTGAATTAGTTAAGTTCTGTTTTTTATTTCTTTGAAAAGTCATATACATGAAGATAAATGGACGAGTCTAAAATACAACAGGTTAGTATAAGGCTAAAAACGACGAAAATCAATTATAACCGAAAGACTTACCAAGTGCATAATATTTTAGGTTAAATTGGAAAACATTTTAGACTGAAACAAAAAAATTACATTTTTCGTAATAAATCATGTAAATTACATAATTATTCTGGTTGCAACCTAAAGAGTTACTCATAAATCATTCTCAGTTGTAACCAAAATTATTACCAATTCTGTAACTTTTTAGAGTAGACAAGTAACATTTTAGGTTAAAACCTTCCGCAATGTAACATTCTCGGTTGTAACTGAAGTTATTATCAATTGTGTAACATTTTAGGTTAAAACTCACCACAAATTAGCGTTATTTTACCCGCCGCACAGTAGAACTACCGAAGACAAATACATACTTTTGCTCAAAATTATTTTTAACAAAAGTCGAAAGTTATAAATTTTAACTTTTAAAAAGAACCGTTTAGTATAATCAATCGACTCATTTACCACTTGCATCATGTTGCTTACCACTTGAACTAACCCGTTAGTAATTATTAGATTAAATTGACTGGCTCCAATCTTAACTAACAGTTAATTTACGCTATTTTTTTTGTTTGTCCATTACAAGTGAGCTTGACATGTTTGTCTGCCTTTTCACTATACATAAAGTGCCCAACTTTAATATGCAGTGTAAAAACTATGAATACACCCTAGAAACACACAGCTATGTTAATTATGGCAATAAAAAGATGTATGATCTGACATCAATCTGACAAAAAAGTGTTTAAAATGTTACTTATGGGGGTAATATAAGAACTATGATTTCAACCAAAAAACACCCTCCCAATTGGTCAAATCTTCCCAACAAGCAAAGATGATGTCAAATTGATAACAACCCAAAAAGATTAATTGGTTAACGTTATGCGTTATCATTTCAAGGTTCGTGATTCAGATCTTGATATAATATGGGTAAATATTTCATGCACAGACGGTGGAAATAAAAAGTTTCTACAAGCGTCTCAATTTTAAGGTTCATAAACTCCATTTAGGGGTTTACGTGTAATAGTTTTAAATTTAATGGTGTGGTTAGAATTTAGAGTTTATAAGTTAAAACCTTATTAACTATATTACCCTAAACTATAACCATAAACCCTAAAACTAAGAGCGTTTGTGGAAACTTTTACGTTTTTACTACCAGTACTTGGGATATTTTCCCTTATAATATTCCCTATATATTATAAGAATGAACAATTTAGTCATTATACATTTCATTTTTGAAGCAGAAAAATAAAATTTTAAACAATTACATCCTTGCACACTAAAAATGTTTATTTGTCATGTTTTAAAGTGACGTGTCAAAACTCGAGTTTAGTATTTTAAAACACGACAAGTTAACAAGTTCTATCGTTCAACTTTATTCTAGTATACAATTTCACCTATTTACTTCAAAATTAAAAATAAAAGATTAAACTGCCCACTTTTATGATAGAATGTTCAATTTACTACTAAGCCTATTATATAAGGACTCGTTAGATAATTTAACCGAAAATGAACATAAATACATAAACACATACATAGAGATGTGTGCCTTGGGCAAGGGTTTGAGAGTCTTAACCCAAGTTTAAGTAAAGATTAAGAGGGACGGACCAATCAGAAAAAAGATTAGCAAACCTTAATCCTCTTGCTTTGTGAACCGGTGGGCAACTCCAATAATATTTGCCAGTGATTTACCAATCAAGTAGAGACAAACGCAGAACTTTATGTTAGAGGGGTGAACCTATAAAATTCTCAAGGGGTGAACATATAAAATTTTAAGGCCGAAAATAAATTTTCAATAGAAAATACATAGAAATTTTTTGCAATTCTTTTAGATCATATAAGAATTTTAAATTTTTAGGAGGACGACCGCCCTCTCTAGGTCCATCCATGACATCAAGCATTATAGTAACTGAACTAGAACTTGTGCAGTGCACTTCGTTTTCTCAGTCCAATAAAATTGTAATATTTTGGTTTTTGATGATGAAATTTTTAATTTATTGTTGATAAAAAAATAACACTATACGATGATGTTTATTATAGGGACCCAAATTCAAGCAGTTTTGTCTGCAAAGGATATGTGTCTTATCAAAGTGTTAAGAAAAATTATAAACAAATACTACATTATAATAACCTTAAGACTATTAAAAAACTAAAAAAATATATTTTAAAATTTTCCAATAAATTAGTATTCAAATTTGGTATTTCAACATTATACGATTAAGATTCAAACTTTAAAGACAATACAATCACAAACTTCAAACATTGAATAGTAAAATGGATATGAAGTATATTAAAAATTCAAAAGAAATAACTAAAAAAACTCAAGTATAACATTTATTAATTAGAACAGAATGAGTAATTATCAAGGGTTTTTGGAAGTAGACAAAGCCCAATGCGAAGGGTTAAGGCAATCACAAAAAGGGACCCATACCAAAATGTACACTTATGTGGCCTTATCCTTTAACTCATCCTATAACTCCATTGATTAATTTTAAGGTAAACTACAACGAAGGTCATTCAGTTATTGGTAGGGTTATATTTGGGTCATCTAATTATTAAAAATTACACTTGAGTCATTCAATTATGGGTAAGGTTATATTTGGGTCACTCAATTATGGGTAAGGTTATATTTGGGTCACTCAATTATTAAAGGTTACATTTGGGTCACTAAATTATGGGTAATGTTACATTTAGGTCACCCTTCATATTTAAAAAATATATCATTTTTGTATTAGATTAATTAATGATTTCAAATGAAGTACTCTAGTGCTAACAAGGGTATACAAGTGATTTAGAAAAAAAAATGACTAAATTGATATATTTTTTAAATATCAAAGGTGACCCAAATGTAACCTTACCCATAACTGAGTGATCCAAATGAAAATTTTAATAATTGAGTGACCTAAATGTAACTTCACTCATAATTGAATGACTTCCGTTGTAGTTTGTGTAGGATAAATTGTTAAATAATGATTAACTTTTTAGATGTTCAAATAAAGATTTAATTTTTAAAATGGTTGAATAAGGCTCTAACCTGTTAAAATGGTTGAATAAGATTCTAATATTTTTTGTATCTATTCAAACAAGGACCTAACAATTTCAATTTTGTTCAGGTAAATGTCTAATATTTTGAAAAATGTTTTCAAATAAGGGCCCTTATTTTGAAGATCTTAGAAAATGTTAGATTCTTATTTGATCTTTTTGAAAGATTAGACCATTATTTGACTGTTTTGAAAGGTTGAGTCATTATTTGAATAACCCCTAAAAAGGTTAAACCCTTATTGGAATAATTAGCCTTTTATATAAATATTTGGTAAAGCTACAGGCCCTTTTTAGTTTTAAAATTGAAAAAAAAATATCCCTCTCAAAAAAAGAGTTATTTAGTTCCTATTAATTTAAAAAGTGAACAATTAAATACAAGTAATTATATTTTATAAAATATTAAAAATGTTATAGTGTTTTAATTCCATTTATAAAGTTTAAAATTATATTGTCTTCATGTAAAAAAAGTTCTACAAATATAATTTATATTTGATGCTCTAATGATTATATATAAACCAAATTGATGAATCCTCTTATCCTCACAAGAAGTTTTTTTAAAAATAAAGGGATAGATTTTAAAAGTATACATAAACTTTATTTTAATGTACAATTTTATGTATTATAATTATATACAATTTTTTTAATAATGACGTTTGGATTTTATTAAATCACCATGAAAGATATTACAAAATAGTGCATCAAAAAGAGAGAAAAAAAGACTAGTCTACTAAAATTCTCATACAAAGGTGCACAGAAAAAAAAAACACATCCATGAAGATTAGCATACCATCAAAACCCAGAAACCTTCATGAATCTCCTTGTTTCTAGCCAAACGAGATGCTTTAGGGATGAAAAAAGAGTGGTGAGCGAACTAAACTATCAGGCAGATTGCTCTGCTACACAGTTCTGATTACATTGGCTAACAAACCATCAAACGAGTGGAGATTAGTCTTTTCTATGACCACCGACAGAATCAAATAAAAAATTAGCGCCATGAGGATCTCTATACGAGTACCAAACGACCGTTAAGGTATGTTAAAATTGTGCCACAAAGGCAGAGAAAACGCGTGCCACAAGAGCAGAGATTCTTATTAAAATTGAAAAAAATATAACATGAAAGAACAAGAAAAATAATAAATATCGGTGATCAACATTTAATACTAAAACTGATTGCCGACCGTCGGCCATGAAATAAAAGAAGGGAAGGTTGCGGCGTTAAAGAGAAAAAAGTTAAAGATCAAGAATTAAATGAACCTTTCTTGTTAATTATTCATAAAATTTTAATTGTGTTTTACATACACATAAAATCACTACAAAAAATAGTGATTTAGGGAGAATAAAAAACCGTCCTCAATAGATATAGAGACATCTCGACTTGTCTCCAACTATTGTCCTTTAAAACTGTCTCAGAAAAGTTTCAGGGACTATGAAAAAACCGACCCCCTGATTAAGGATGAATTTTATTCTCAATTAAAATTAAAAGTGACAAATACTTTATTTTGTTAATATTTAAATAAAAAATTTAAAATGTTATTATACTAAAAAAAAGTTAGAGGGAGTTGTCCACTAAATGATTCAACCTCTGAATGGAAGAAGCTGATATGTAGGGGTGTAAATAAACTAAAATTGAACAAACAATATTTTGTTTGTGTTCGTTTATTTATTTTGAAGGTGTTTATGTTCGACTCGTGTTCGTTTAAAATTTTAATATCGTGTTCGTTTATTTATTTTTGAAGGGTTCGTGTTTGTTTGTTTACGAACATATTCGTTTAAATGTTAATGAGCATGTTCGTTTAACGTTCGGGTATATGTTCGTTTAATGTTTGTGAACATGTTCGTTTATATGTTCGCAAAAATAGCAAAACTACACCACTAGTCCTTAAATTCCTTAGGCTTCACAGTTTGAACTCTAAAGTTAACAATGTGTTCAATTCAGTCCTGACCTTCATCAATATTTAAAATGTAAAAATAAATAAAAAGGAAAACGGAGACCGGGTAAACGAGCTTGTTCGTGAACATAAACGAAGCGAACATATCTTTATTCGTGTTTGTTCATTTATTAAACGAATATAAAAATTTTGTTTGCACTCGTTTATTTAGCTTAATAAACGAACGGTTTTCGAACAGTTTGCTAAACATTATGTTCATTTACACCCCTACTTATACGTGGAGCCTTGCTCTTAAATTTTAGACTGATATAACTAGTTTCATTCTAACACAATACTCTTGAGGTAAAATTTTGATACACATGCGGTGTAAAATTAAACCTTAAATCCTATACCCTAAATTTTAAACTCTAACCTTAAATTTTAAACCCTACAACTTAAACCCTTAGACTTTAAACCCTAAACTAAATCCCTAACCCCTAAAATAAAATTTACACGACTTGTGTATCAAAGTTTTTTCTAATATCTTGTCCACGAATTCAGTCAGAGTGGAAAATAATTAAAATGGTCCGTCCGATGCCTTAAGACCTCATCCCATTGCTTGACTCATAACATAGTTGTTACTTTTTAATTTTTTTAATCTAAAAAAATAAACTAAACTTTTAAATATAACTAATCTGACGGAAAAAATATTTTTAAATATTTTCTTAACTGAGTAACAACTCAGCTAAACAGAAATCTTTTAAATGTAACTAACCTAACAGAAAAAGTTGTTACTTGGAATCGCAGACGGAGGGACATAGGCTCGGGAGGGCCATGCCCCCAAACTCATTTTTTTTACTTTTTTAATGTAAATCTTTTTTTTAAAAAATAATTATACATTTTCTCCTTACTTTTTAAATATTTAATTTTGTCCCTTCCAACTCTAATCCTGAGTCGTCCATGCTTGGAATCAATATGTAAAACAGACATTGATTCAACGAAATTCAAATGTATATGGCAAACAAGACACCCACGTGGTTATCTCCGAACAGTTTGTTCTTAAACCATGCATGTTTTTTCTCCAGTTTTCCTCCAAATCAGGAGTCAAAATCATGTTGGGAATTAATAGCAAATACAGTACCTATAGAAAGGAAAGCAAAGAAGCCTATAGTCATCACAAACACACCCCCAGCTTCAGGGGATTGGAAATAAAAAATAAAAGAACACAAAATAAAACATGACGACGGCAATAAAGATGTTTGGCAGAGACCTGTGTATTATCATTCCTCTTCTTTTCGTCTCCGTCAACTGTCAGCCCGTAGACCCGCCTGCCGGTGGCGTCAACTTAAGGAATAATAAAGGCATTGCTGAAAATATTGCTAGTGTTGAGACTAATTATAAGGGTGGTTGGGAGCTGTTCTCTCCGAATTCCGGAGTGTCGGCCATGCACTTGATCTTGCTCCCAACGACGAACAACGCGTTGATGTTCGATGCCACGATCTGGAAGGTATCGAGACTGAAGTTGCCGGGGCCGCCTTGCCGGAAAGTTGAGGACACACCCGGGGAGGAAGATTGTTTTGCACATTCGGTTCTAATGGATTTCGAAACAGCGGCGGTTAAACCACTCAGGGTACATTTTCTAGTATGGTAATTCAGTTATAAAGTAGTATCTATTCCGACTTTAAATAAAAATTTAAATAATATTATTTTACAGTTGCGTTATGATACCTGGTGTTCATCTGGTTCCCTTGATGTGAATGGTCGGTTGGTGAGCACCGGTGGGTATAATAACGGTTCCGACACCGTCAGAATTCTCGATATTTGTCCCGACTGTGAATGGAAAGAATATCCGGGCACACTTGGAAATGGAAGATGGTACTAGTTCTTTTAATAAAAAGAAAATTAGAATAATAAATTAAATAATTTTACATATCTTATCATCCATGTCTTTTTTTTTACAGGTACGGCACACAAGTGACCTTAGGTGATGGTAGATTCATGGTGTTCGGCGGTCGTGATTTCCCGACCTACGAATTCGTTCCACCGGAGGGCAAACGCAACGCCAAAGATCAAGTCACCCCTTTCAAGTTCCTTGAAGAAACGCACGATCCCGTCGAGAACAATCTGTACCCTTATGTCTATCTCAACACAGATGGAAACCTCTTTGTCTTCGCAAACAACCGTTCCATCATCCTCGACCCGATCACTAACAAAATTGTGTATGAGTTCCCGGTCCTCCCCAACGGTGCACGAAACTATCCGGCGTCGGGATGCTCTTGTATGCTTCCGATCGTACTTCAACCCGACGAGAAACGGCCTGTAATCCCGACCGAAGTATTGGTATGCGGCGGCGCACCGCATGATGCTTTTACGTTGACGGACTTAAACCGACCCAAAGTGTTTCCGCCGGCAAACAAGGATTGTGCTCGCATAGATATCAACAATAGGGGAAAACCTAACTGGAAGATCATGAACATGCCGTCAGCTCGTATTTTGGGCGACGCACTTGTTCTTCCCACGGGAGATGTGCTTCTCGTCAACGGTGCAATGAGTGGCTCCGCCGGGTGGGATGATGCCAGGGACCCGAATTTGGCCCCCGTTTTGTATCGTGTCGCGGGCGCCGGTCCTGAGTTCACGGAGCTTGCTCCTACGACTATTCCACGTATGTACCACTCGACGTCAGCGGTTCTCCCCGACGGAAAAATCCTCATAGCCGGCAGCAACACGAACCCTACTTACATGGACGTCGCCCTCTTTCCCACCGAGACCCGTGTCGAAAAATTCTCGCCGCAATACTTCGATCCGGCGTTGGACCATTTCAGAACCGATATTTTATTCGAAAAGTCGGACAGCAAGGTCCCTTATGGGAAGCGATTCGAGGTGCAAGTCGGCGGCGGCGATCCGAACCTTGACATGAAGAAGCTTCAAGTGAATATTTACTATCCGCCATTTACGACACACGGTATCTCGATGAATCAAAGGTTGATTAGTCTGGGAATTTATGACGTGAAAAAAGGCGTTGAACCGAACACCTCCATCATCGGTCTTCAAGCACCACCCAACGGCAACATCGCTCCGCCCGGTTATTACATGCTGTACGTCGTTTATAATGGGGTGCCTTGCCGCCGTGCCATGTGGGTTCAATTCAAAAAGTAAACCCTCTCGTTTCGAGCTCCGGTTCAACAAATACTTGTAAATTCAGTGTCTCGACTCTGAGATGGCAAATTTTCCTCTAATCCTTTTTTTTTTTCTGCAAAACATTTTTTTTTGCCTTTTATAGGCAGCATGATTTTTTATTTATTTAATCCTTTGAAATTAAAGCAATGAAAATATTTTTTTAATTTTTTAATTGAAATCAGCTAGTTTTATTGGATGAGGGTTTATCTAAAATTACAATGTAAGTTTACATTCGAGTAAACAAAAACACCTAATACGAACATATTCATACAACTATTCAAATAGGAAATTAACGTCTCGAGGTCATAACAGGACCATACAAGGGAAAGGTAAAAACTCAACTCAAAGACACGAAACAAAGATAGATACAAACGTCACCAAAGATCGACGATGAAAGGTAAAACCATCAAGAAACAACATAAACATGCATATTACAATAAGGCATGTTGACAACACAGTTATTACTACAACTCAATCGAGAACAAGAAACGGTGATTGTGAGCACGTATCCAGATCTAGTTCGAGAGTCCAAAATAGAAAAATCAAAAGAGCAGCCAAACGTTAGATAAATAAAAAGAGAATCATGCCAAAAAACAAAGAAAATGTACCAAAAGATAGAGTAAAATGTGTTACAATAGAAGAGTTATTTATTCAAAACTAACATAATAAAATAAGACAAATGATAGAAAATAAGAGAGTAAAAAAATAATGGATTTCGACGGTGGCGACCAGCATCAAAGCCGGCACTACTATATAGTTTGATATAATGTTTATATTATCAAATATTTTTTACACATAAATCGGAGGATGTTAAGCATTTAACTATGCTCGATCCTATATTTTCGTGTATATTGTATCAACGACATATCAATCAAACTAAATTTAATAGATCAGAATTTATTCTTTTATTTGTTTATAATATGACACAATAAAAACGTCTTGTACTTATATTTACGTTAAATAATACATCTACAGTATCAATATATTAAATACTATCTCTAGATTAAAACTCAATTTTTATGTCAAGTATCAGCGTACTATTTGACCTTCTACCATATATCTGATGACATATATTAAAAGACAAGCTTTGTGTTTCCGACAGCAAAATGAAAATTTGAACGACATTATTTAAGGTTGTTCATGGTTCAGTTAATTCGGTTTTCATTTTTTCATATTAATTTTATATTTTGATATTTTATATTTTATTTTGATAAAATTATTTTATTTAATGACTTTTAAATATTATTTGCTAAAATTTTAAAGTATTTTTTATAAATATTTTTTAAAATGATTTTTAAGTAAATAAAAATAATTAATAATTTATATATAATATTTTTAAGTTACTCCATAAAATACTTATTTTTACATTATAAAATATTTAAAATTAATTATAAATTAAATAAAAATTTAAATTTGATTCAGTTTGGTTCAGTTAACTACGATTTTTAAATTTGTGAACCATAAACCGTCCAAACACTTTAATTTCAATCGATTTTCAGTTTTTTGATTTGACATAATTAGCTCTAAGTCTAACAGTGCTGGTGTTTTGGTCACTATAATTAAACCAGTTTGGTAGCTGTAAGGGCTCTTCGTTATTCCACAATTAGTATGTCCCATGCACGTATTTCATTTCCCTTCCTCTCCGCGTACCAGCTAGCTCAACTCTTAACCCAATATATTAAGGCTGAGTTTGTTGTTGTTGTGGGTAAACTCGTTGGCTGCAACGGCCGTTTGGGCAAAAACTAAAAAATTTAGCGTGGAAAAACGAGCGTTTATACGTAAAACTCAGGTGAGCAAACTCCCGTTCAGGCCAAACGTGGAGCTGTTTGGCAAAGAAATCACGGCTGCAAGGGATTCGGGGTTGCAAAACGCAACAAAAAACAAAGTCTAAGTTGACGTTCACTTTTATTTATTAAAAAAAGTTGCATATTATCGACTATCTATTAGTTTAATGGGATGGCCGTTAAATTCTTAATCAATATTTAAAGTTTGAATTATGATATTGTGAATGGGTAAATTGAATTAAAAGAGACGCTTTCACAATAAATCCTTCAAATATTCTATATGAATTAGTTTACTAATTGATCAGATACTAATAATTGTAAAAAAAAAAAGTTACAGGTTAAAGGTAAAAAAGCATGGACGGACTAGGATCAAACATTAGGACGGATAAAGGTCTATTAAGTCTTTAAAGCTTAAAATTGGGAGGGGCAAAAATATTGTTTTACGACTATTTAAATTGAAAGGACCTCAAATGCAATTATACCAATATATATATTATAAAGTGACGTGATTTTATCATTAATCACAATTTACAACAAATGAACCGAATTACTTGTTTCTATAATTATTTCGGGTCGATGCTTTGAATTTCGTTTTTTTTAATGGAGACGTGGTCTTAAATAATTTCATAAGATCATATACCATGACAAGTTCAACATATTTCAAGTTCTAATTAAAAAATATAAACACAAAGTTCAATCTGAGTAAGGCAGATTTGCTGGAACGATCTTTATATAAAGCCGTCGAGAACAACGTTGGAAAACATCCCCCTTCGACGGCATAGATCGGCTAACGAATACCCGGACCGGCATGTTCAATGTAATCGAAAATGGCTAGTCTACAAGCTTTGGTGTTGGCACTTTTCATCACTGCATTTGTAGTTGATAAAAGTTTCGTCCAAAGAAACTTCCCAAAGAGCATGTACATAAACTGGGGTTCTCATCATTCGAGTTTTGCAGGAAACGGCGAAGACCTTCAACTTGTGTTGGATCAAACTTCAGGTAAACCTATTATCTGACGAGTTTCGATAAGTGACGCTAAAGTAACTTGTCACGGGGTTAGATTTTCGCTGTACGTGAAAAAATAGACAATACTAAATTGAAACACATCGAATGTGTTTTTTTTTTCAGGTTCTGCTGTTAAATCAAAGAGGTCATTCTTATTTGGAAGCATTGAAATGGGTTATGAATTTGGTATGCGACAAAATAACCAAAGTGATAACGATATAGACCAAAATATGCACAATAGACAAGATTTAACGTGGTTCAGTATAGCCTACCTCTACAGACGAGAGAAACGAACAATTCACTAATAACGTAGAGAATCCGAATAGTATAAATACATGATAACCCATGTAATTCCAAAATGAAATTTTTTATCTCAAGCAAATTGTTAAATAATAGAATATTTGGTAGATCATTTAAATCATAAAATTTTGCATGATTACGAAGATAATAAAAGTTTTAGCTGTACAACAAACATAAAGAATCTTAAGAAAGATTAAATATAATAAGATGTTGGCTGTTCGAACCATGTAGAGTGGTTCTAATAGTAAATGATGATGTATTCCATCTAAATGATTCAGGTTCAAACATTATGTGTACAGAGTGTGTACTTTATTAAAAGGGCTAAAAAATTAAATAAATATTTTTTAATTATATTATCATATTAAAAAAATGTTGGCTGTCCATAAAAAAAAGGGAAATACAAAAAATGATGTTTGAGTTTATGTCGAATTTGGTACACAAGTGGAACAACATAATGAGAATGGGCATAGGCAGCTAAGGCATGTTTGGTAGATAGGTAGGTAGGCAATGCAAAGCCAGCGGCGGCCTACCGTCATTTGGTATGTACGCGTTATATATATATATAATATTAAGCATCGATTTAACTCAGGATAAAATTTAAATTCCAAACTAAAAAAATTTATAATTTAGACCCCTTTTGACGTTAAAGATCATTACAAAAATTTTGTCATCCAATAAGAACATGACATGTAGTTTGTTTTTATTTTTAATTTTTTATTTTTAAGTTATTTTAAAAATTTGAACTTCTTTAAATATCTCAAAGTTTTAATTTCTTTCAATCAAAACCTCAAATCACAAGTCTCTCGCCATCTGACATCCAACACATATCAGTGTGTCATATAACTCATCGTTCCGCATCTCCCACCCTCTAGTCATTAGGTGGAACCCAATCGACCTCTTTTTTCTTCATTGTTAGGTGTTTGTCGACGGTTTATTCATCGGTTTTCGACGACATGATAATAGGATTTTTAGGTGTAGGGGTCCGACAACGACAATAGTGGTCGATGGTAGTTGAATCGGTAGTCATAGGTAAAAAATTTAAAGATTTAGGGTTAGGGTTTAGGTTTAGGTTTAGGTTTTAAAAAAATCAAAGTTTTTTTCTAGTTTTTTAAAAATAAAAATTAAAGAAATTAACATAAATAGGACATGTGTCATGTCCTGATTGGGTGACAATTTTTTTTAACAACCGTAACAGGAAAACATGTTTTGAATAACAGAATAAAACGTTATGCACCAATTTGACACAAAACAAAATTTCAATATCTAACTAGAAAAAATAGTATAATTTAAGCGCATTTCTAACGGTTAAGCCTATATTTTTAAGGAAAATGGTTAGACTACCAACGAAACTAATTGTGCTTTACCACTATTGAAAATGAAACCTCCATTTTTCCTTCAATTTCCAGCTAAGAAACTTGTCGATCTAAACTGTCCTACTCTAAAAATAACAGAATAACATGGAGGTTCCTACTTCATTGCAATAACAATGTTAAAGATACTCCCTCTTTCTCAACAAATGTATTATTTAATAATTTTTTATGATAAAATTTTAAAACTTCGATTATAATTATCTTAAATGATTTTTTTTGAATAGTCTAACAAGTGATTACAACGTAGTATCTGTTCATAAATATTTTTAACCCTTTGACAATGCACACACCTTACAGACAAAGCGATTGAACTCAAGTCTCCTAGGATGAAAATCATATGTTTTTTCACTGAGACCACTTGTTGGGTTCAATTATTTTAAATAATTAAATCTTGATAAAATCACATACATCTACAAATTAAATTATTAAAACTAGTGTTACTTAGATAGAATACGCCACTCTTCACCACTGAAACTATTTATTAGATTCAAATCTCTCTAATTATATAAAATGATTGAATTCAAATTCTTAAACATCGGTAATAATTAGGGTTTTCCCTTTTCTTTCTAGGATTTTATTTTTTTTATCTTTTGCTTTTCACTAGTCGGTAAGTTCAACTCTGATTTGCGGTTATCGGTAGTCTTTTAGTATTTGATCATTTTTGTGGTTTTGTTTGTCGATATAATCAGATTTGTTACGAAACAACCTACAAGATTATTGGCTTCGCTCACCACTCCTACTTCCATCGTTTAATGTGTAGGTGGATAGAGATAATGAGTTTTGTTTACTACTTTTATTTCTCCAGTGTTTTATCGCATCTCTGTCGTTGTAGCTCACTAGATCCGTTTTCCTTTTTTATTAATTTTTTGTTATATTTTTATTTTGTTTGAAATATTTTTTTACTTTATTTTTTAATAAATTTAACCGACATATCGTTAAAAAAACTTAAATATTATAATAATATAATCGAATTAAAAGTCAACTAGCACCTTAAACTCTGTTTCTTTTGAATTCAGCTGTATGGTTTTCCCCTTAAAACTCGATTTCAAAATAAGCTTTTTTTTTAAATAAAAAAAAGTAGTTTGAATTATTTTATCATGACTAATTATAATCCACTCTGGAATTTGTCAAAATTCAAAGGATCCTTATTATAAGATGAATTTTGGTGGTGTACAGTTGTGTTTCGTCACTCGTTGGAATTGATATTGATGCTGGTGTTCCAGATTTGCCCATCAACATTATTTTAATTCACTAACTACTCCCGAAAATCATTGGCTAGATGATCAGTTGATTTACTACAATACCCTTATTGCAACCGACCAAATCCCATCCATTATCCGCCTCCAATAAATCAAAGCATCACAAAACCCTAAATTACCCAACCAACCCCCACCATTTTATTTTATCTAGGAAAATACTTTGATGCATACATTTATGCACATTTTATTGATTTTGGATTTAAAAAGTTTAGGAGCCAGCACATTTGGTCGAACCTAGTTGACCAAGCTGCTCATCTTTGTTTTTTTTATATTTTTTTAGGTCATAGGTTATAGACACACTATGAGCATCCACTTCTTTCCCTAAAGTCCTTCATTTCCTTCCCCTATAGGTTGGATTATGATTAAATTAGGATTTGTAAAAAAAATTAAAAAGTTTAGTTTTGAGATTAGAGTTTAGATTGTACGATTTAGAATTTAGGATTTATGACTATAATTTAAAATTTAAGATTTAATGTTTAGAGTTTCGGATTTAAGATATAGTCTTAGGTTTTAATTTTTTTTTAAATTGTCTAAAGGTGATTTCAAGGTAGTATCTTTTGTTTATAGATATTCTTAACACTTTAACAATAGGCACACACCTTGTAAACAAAGCAATTGAACCCATGTCTCTTTTCAACCCGTTGGCAATGCACACACCTTATAGACAAAAGCAATTGAACTCGGGTCTCTTAAGATGAACGTCATCCACTTTTTTACTAGTACCACTTGTTGTGTTAGATTTTAAATTTTAAAGTTTTTTTTGAATAATTAAATTTTAAAATTCAAATATAAAGAATGATGTAATTCTTTTTACACACTTTGTATATTAAAATATAACATGTTTATTTATTCAAGTTTTTTTTTCAAGATATTTATTGGAATAAATAGAATAAGTAATTATATAAATGGATGATGACTACAAATTTTAAAATCAATTTTATTCGATATTTAGGCTATCCAAATTCCAATTCATCTTTAAATTGAATTTTTTGTAAATATTTAAACACATTTAATTTTATGTCTTTATCTTTCAATATATTGCATTGATGATGACATCAACCAAACTAAACTAGACAAAACTAATGACTTTTTTATTAGGCTTATATCACAAATAAGTACTTAAAGTATACTAACTTTTTCATTTAAGTACTTAAAGTATTTTTTGGTCAACATAAATACCTAAAATATACTTTTTGGTTAAATTAAGTACCTAAAGTATATTTTTGACTAAAAAATACTTTAGGTACCTATTTTAAACAAAAAAATATACTTTAAGTACCTATTTTGACGAAAAATACTTTAAGTACCTATTTTGACCAAAATATATAGTTTAAGTACTTAATTTAACCACAAAATATACTTTAGGTACTTATTTTGATAAAAAAATACTTTAAATACCTAAATAAAAAAGTTGATATATTTTAAATACTTATTTGTAATATAAGTTTTTTATTAAAAAAAAACTAATCACTTTAGTCAACAGGGCAGGGTGCTTCTTTCTCACATATCGTAAATCCCCAAAGTACCCTCTAAACTTTTGTTTAATTTCTGTTTATCCGCTCTTCGTCGTTCTCAAAATCCACGCAGTTCCTTCTGTCGTTTGTCGTGAGGTTTCTCCTGTTTGTGGTTTCAGTTTTTTTTTTTAAAGGAAAAAACATTTTAAAAAACAAAAATAGTCTTTATAAAAAATCCTTCTAAGCTCCTGTTCTGTCTTTAATGATCTGAATCTGATTGATCGGAGTCGTCGATCCAATTGAAGCATGGACAGAATCATCGGTGGTAAATTCAAGCTCGGCCGTAAGATCGGTAGTGGATCCTTCGGTGAAATTTATCTTGGTTCGTCTCATCATCTGATTTTTACTTTTTTTGTTCCGATTTTCTGCGTATGTATATGTTAATGCGATTTTTTATGATTTTGATTTTGTTTCGGCAGCTACACATATCGATACGTTTGAGATCGTCGCTATTAAGATCGTAAGTTTTCATTAATTCGTGTTTTTAGATTCGTGAATCATGATCTAGTTGAGGTTTGCTCTTCTTAGTGTAGAAATGTGAGATAGAATTGGAAATTGCTCTATTTTTTAAATTTTAAATTGTGTTAATTAATATAATTTTGGATGTTACAGGAGAACAGTAGAACAAAGCATCCGCAGCTGCTTTATGAAGCCAAATTGTACAATATTCTACAAGGAGGAAGTAAGTGCCTTACTACAGTTTAGAATAATCTTGTTTATTTGATTTTTGAAGTTTTTAAGGACTGTGAATTGATGAGTTGTTTTTTATGATTTTGATTTATTCATAGGTGGAATTCCAAGCATAAAATGGTCAGGTGTTGATGGAGAAGAAAATGTTCTTGTTCTCGATTTGCTGGGACCGAGTTTGGAAGATCTTTTTGTGTACTGTGGCAGGAAGTTTTCGCTGAAAACTGTCTTAATGTTGGCTGATCAAATGGTGAACTAAGTTTTGTGACATTCATTTTGATTTTATTTTTGGATTGGTTTTATAAATTGCTACTTACTTTTGTATTTTAACTGTTGAATACTTTTAGATTACAAGAATTGAATATGTTCACTCGAAGGGATTTCTTCATAGAGATATAAAGCCTGATAACTTCCTCATGGGACTTGGTCGCAAAGCAAATCAGGTTTACATAATTGATTTTGGGCTTGCAAAACGATACCGAGACTCCGTAACTAATCGCCACATTCCCTACAGGTAGTTTTCTAGTGTATTTTGTTATTTCTCACCTTTGTGTTTCTTTGAATTGCTAGATATATCCGGTGTAGTTATGTAATTGGTCAGTGCTGAATTGCTGTTATGACAAATTTCTTCTCACAGAGAGAACAAGAATTTAACAGGAACTGCACGTTATGCAAGTTGCAACACACATCTTGGAATAGGTAATCTGTTTTGGCCATTCAGCAAGATGGATTAAGCGCTTAATCATTTACTTGTATATTGATTTATGTTATTTTTGTTCTAGAGCAAAGTCGGCGGGATGATTTGGAGTCACTTGGCTATGTACTTCTATATTTTCTTAGAGGAAGGTAGATAATCTATTTTCAGTGGTTTAATACATTGGTATGTATTGCTGCATATTAAACCAATCAAAATGTTTCATGATATAGCCTTCCATGGCAAGGTTTGAAAGCTGCCACAAAGAAGCAGAAATATGATAAAATATGTGAGAAGAAGGTGTCCACTCCTATTGAGGTGTGTTTGCATTTATGCTTGTTTTTGTTCTATATTGTAGTTCAGTTATGATTTGATTAACATGGTTTCTGTTTCCTCTTCTGTTTATCAAGGTTCTATGTAAGTCTCATCCTGTGGAGTTTGCCTCATACTTCCATTATTGCCATTCCTTGACATTTGATCAACGACCTGATTATGGATTCTTGAAGCGTCTGTTCCGTGATTTATTTGCTCGTGAAGGTAGCACTGTGTGCATTCTACCTATTATTTCTGTAAAAAGCAGTTTTGACTTTCATTGCATATGCAGTCACATCCCATTGCTTGAAATTGTCAAATGCTTGTGTTGCTTGGTGGTCATAACTTTTCTACAGTTGGCATATGCTATATTCTTATGTCTTATATTTTCATCAAAGTTCTCATTGTTTCAAAGCATAAGGATTAACGTATTGTACTGAACAAACTGATTGTGAGCTAGAGGGGTGTCCTTTGACATTGTTGTTTAAAATATGCTATCGAAGGGGGAAGAAAAGGCCTAAACCATTTGGCTTGTTGGACTAAGTATCAGAATGTTGAACTAGAAAATGATGATGACACGAGTATAGATGAAAAATTCTGTAAATGCTTTGCAGCAAAATAATTTTTGGTTCTTTTTTGAAGTAGGTTATGAATTTGACTACATATTTGACTGGACAATCATCAAGTACCAGCAGGCCCAGAAAAGTAGATCTCAGCCTCAATTATCTGTTAGTATCTTGCTTCTCTTCCTTAAAACTTATAACAAAAATTGTTTGTCTTTGTGTTTAGAATGTATTTATCTAGTATGTAATGCCTTAAATTGTAGAACCGGCCTCAGTAATTTGGTATATGTATCCTTTATAAGGAACATTCTTCTTTCTAACAAAATTATATTTTCCCAAATTACAGCCAACTCCTGGAGGTAGCAGTAGTCGGCCATTACCAGTTGGTGTGGACAATCATCAAGGTTAGCTCCTGCTGATGTGCTTTGTGCACAAATGACTGAATGTTGTTTTGAGGGCTTTATCTATTGGACAAAAGAATCCTAGAAGACCCTTTAATAAGTCAAAAGCAGAGACCTCCTAAGTCTTAAGTCGAGGAGTATGGTGCCTTTAGTAACTTAGTTAAATCATCATGATCGTAAGAACTTTATTTGTGGTCATTTTCTTTTTTCGTGTCTGTTTTGTCTGTGAACAGCATGCATTTGTTCGCTTATCGGTAAAGAAAAATTTTAAATGGTATGGGTTTATTTTCCTTCTGGAAAAATATTGAAAAGTTAATCTAAAATTTCTTTACATAAGTTAAATCTTTGACATTACATGTAACCAAGAAATTCACCAATATTTACTCTACTTTCGTGCAGTTTGGTTATTATTGCAATCTCATTACAAAATCCCATACAATTTCAAAATCATCCCTTTCTTTCTTAGAATGTTTTCCCTTTAAACATGTACTTTATCATTATATTTTCTAAATTCACCAGTCAATGGGTCTAGTCTAAGGTGTAAAGTACATGTTTCATTGTCCATTCTGGTAACTGAATTCTATGTATCCATAAGATTACATTGGTTAAAAACATGATTTGAAGAACAAAATGGCACACTTCCATCTAGTTACTAATTCCATTTTTTGGTTACTGAAGCTAGGTAACAATATCCGATGGTTTTGTAGATTTCTGATACCTCATCTCTGATGGTTTTGCCTTTATTTTGTTTTTTGTTGGATCAGAGGATTAAGACAGACACAAGATGCCCGTCACTTTTAATAATGGGTGACTAGGATAATTACTCGTATGCTGTTAAAGCACATATCTGATCATTTATGAAATTGATAGAAGATATGAATCATTTATGTAGAAATCATTATCTTTTGAATGATCTAAAAATTTGCTATTCATGATGTTAGTTTTGCTTGGAAATAACATTAAGACTGGGTCATTCTTTAACTTCCAGGAGGCTTCAATGCTACTTATTCAACTGACATCAATAGATCACACAATGTTTCGGGTCGCGGTGTTCGCATGCAATTTAAACCAGCAACAGGAAAGAACTTGGTTTCTGATACTACTCTTGATAAAAATGTAAGTGTCTTCTTTCAAATTAATATGGAAAATCTATGCTACCTACTCTTCTTTACTTAATCAAACTCTTGTTTGTGTAGATATTTATCGATTTAGCTCTGTCATTGATTTGTGTTATTTAGGAAACAGTTTTCATGCTTAGCATTGTAGCATCTTTGCATTATTTAAATTTTCATGTTTATTTTGGCAGATTTTTGACCCTCATACGCCCTCGTCTTCATTTGCACCTGCTGGCACCTCAAAAAGAAATGGTCAGAAATCAACATTGCCCCCTGAAGCTGGTAATTCTGGCCGTGGACACGGAAACAAAATCGGACCTTCAAGTAGTTTGATGTCATCATTGCAGCGCATTTCTTCTGCCAAATGATGAAAATGGTAATTTATCTTTCTAATTAAGTTGGACAACTATTCAAATGCAGTTAATGCTGGTATTCTTGCATCATGACCAAACATGCTAAACATATTTTAGCTATGATTCTGTTCTAGTAGATTCTTGTGATACATCTAAGGAGTCTGCAAATTGTGGTGACTTCATGTTATTCTTTCTTGTGATAACGTCTAGTGCGCATTTTTGGAGACCTGCAAATTTGCTGCTAAATGAAGATTTATATTTTACTCGCTTAGAATGTTAATTTTACGTAGTATAAACATCGGTTGTTATGAAGAAACAGATACTGAAGCTTATGACCTCAGCAACCTTTGTATCTATGGTGGGGAGGGACCCATTGTCAAAAGGAAAAGTAGTTCATTGTATAAGAATGATGATATATTAGCTGTTCTGTGCCGTCAAATGTACTGTATGAAAGTTTTGCTAGCTTATTGTATTTGAATGTCAAAATTGATTGTAAGTAATTCTCTCAATCAGATCCTACATTCTAATTTGCAGTATGCATTTCTTCCTACAGTGCTGTCGTGAGGGAAGATTAGGGAAATCACAGTTCAGGGATGCATTTGAAGACCTTGAGACAAATATTTATCTACATGTTAACTGTGGCAGGTTGCTAGATACTGACAGGTGAACACTGAAGAACTAGCGATGGTAATATCTTGCCCTAAGTCTCCGATTCTGCTACTATCTACAGTTGAGTTGTACCTTCGGTTTCAGCTTGAATTTAGGGAATTGGTTAGTCTAGTTCAAGAGCAGTTCGCCTCGGATAGACTGTAATGTTGATGGGGCTGTATGCCAACAATGTGTAACTACCAAGCTTGTCGTATTATGTAAATCCCAATAGAAGCTGTTCAGGGATAGTCAAAGAAGATAGAAAGTAAACTACAATTTGCTTTTGTTGTGGCCACTCGGATCTCTGGAATCCGAGGAGCTCTATGTGGCTAAGATTGGAATTTGTGAGCAATTTCATGTCGTATTTGAAGTTTTGAACCAGGTGGGGGATTAAACATTTCCCATTCACCAATTGTTGAATTTAAGAATTCTTTATTTCGGTTTATTGACACAAGTATTAGTCAGGTCTCAAGATCCTGTGCATCCAAAACCGATGACGGTAGCATTGCTTCGAGCTCCTTCAGGTATGTACAGCTACAGACAACCACTTGTGATTAATATGCTATCTCAGAAACTGGTGCATTTTATGTCTGTAGTTGGTCTTAAAATGTTGGTAAAACCGGGCACTGCCGTGCAGACCTAACTTTGTAGTAATATAAAAGGACTGAAATGTTTGGAGAACTGTGTGTGTAAATAGTATTTGATCCCTTTTAGAAGTGTTCCTTTGCGACTTTTTATTTGCCAGTTGATTGAAATTTATGCGATGAACCTCTTGCCAAAGCTTCTTTTCCTCCTACTTTGTTTTACTTTGAATTCTAATTTGATTATTTTTCTAATTGTATTTTTCAGATTTTGGTTTTTACTCAAATTGTAGTCATTAAATCTATTATTAGTCTATGTAATATGCGTAAGCTGTGAATTTATTGTCAATTTTTTTCATTGCTTTTTATGTAAACTTTTGAAGTCAAAAGCACTGTTGCTACTAAATGCTATATATACAAAAAAAAACTTTTTGGAATAAAAAGCTTTTAAAATTACCTTTTAAAAAAGAAAAAAATAGATTTTGAGTGTAAAATTACAAAAAAACAATTTCAAATAATTTTTACCTTTTTTAATATTAATTTTTACCTTTTTAACATAACGTATGAAAGGGATATTTTAACTTTTCACAAGCAAGACCATGTATTACTTACCGATCGCCGTATATAATAATTAATATTTGATTAGTTAGTTGATTAATTTTGATATATTATAAAAATCTATTATGGGGACAAAATAATAATATTTTCTTGAAACAATTATGTAACACACAAGTGTTAAACTCAGCCGCTCAATTCAATACAAGCAAGGCTCTGATTATTTGTTAAAGCAGCTTATCTATATCAAGCATTTATATTGTATAGCCAAGGATTAAACCTTCCAACATCTCCGGGCTTGACGAGGCCGGAATTGGCGCTGAGACATGGAACTGATGCCGCAGTCGTTATCACCTTGGGCGCTTCAACGTCGATTATCGGAGACCCTATTTCAAGCCTTCTGCTTCTAATTGGTGCCGGTACCACTGGCTCAACCGAGGGTGGTTCACACCTTGATTGCCGTGAGAATTAGAGCACGGAAATGTCGAAGCATAAGAAAGAATGTCATGCAAGAGAATTCAGATATGAGGCAGATTGTTTTTTTGGCTCCAGGTATAGGGAACTACATACATACTGCTGTATTTTTATAACCATTTTGCGTTATAATTCGAGAAAATAAAAAATATATATCCGATGAAATAAAATTTTTATAATACTATCTTACATATGCTATAGACTGAGCATTATATTGTTTAACTATAAGAGAGTTGAATTTGATTGAGACAAAATTTGAAGAAAAACTAAACCGAATGTAAATCTCTCCCACAAATCCTTTGAGCTTTTGAATTTCAGTGTTAAAAGGATCATACGAGAGTGTGTTCAAAACTCACTCCAATTCCTTGAAAAAGTCGATGTTATCAACAAAAACCTGCAAAATTAAAGAGCAAATGAACAAGCTGACATTCTCGATGTACTTTATTTCGTTAGACGTTGTCACGTTGGTGATGGTACCGTCGAATGATAAAGAATAGAAATGAAAAAATTCCGGGTGTATAAATGCTTTGAAAGGCATACCGTCTTCCAACCATCAGGATCTAAGCATGCAGTGATCTTGGTGTTAATACCGGGTAATGGACCGGGTTCCCGCGTTATTTTTCCACCAAAAAGTTGAACTCCCTCTGCAGTTTTGTACACATCGTCTGTGCCGATTGCAATCTGTAGAGATGAGAGTAATATGGCTTTAACAAAAGACGAAAATGCTTTCGACATTTAAGTGAAAAGAAAGCAGAAGTATTTCTACCTGAGCATAGCCATTTCCTTTCTCATATTCAGTGACCCCGTAATTGTAAGTCAACTCAAGCACCGCATTTTTATCTTCGGGTCCGTACCCCATCATGGCTATCGTATACTAAATGGAAATTCATAAACATATGTCAGTGCTATATTTGACACACCAGTTATTACATGAATACTATCATCAATCAAACTAATCAATACACGGTATGCACACTTGAATCCTTAATTGCAGCCCTTTAGACCCCCTCCCCCGAGTCTTCCCATTTTATTTCATTTCTTTTTTCACATTCTCTCACCAGAATAAACATAGAGGATAGTTATTTACCTTGTACTGTGGATTATCTTTTGTGCGAAGAAGCTCCATGCCAAAGGCCTGCAACAAAAGAAGATAGAGTCTAAGACCTATTACAGGACTTGAAATGTAGTAATCCTCAAAGAAAACGGTATGTTTCTGCAGCAATTCTCACCTTCTCGTAAAAGTTTATGGAACGGTCAAGATCACCAACGCGGAACATTACTTGGCACAAAGGTTCAGGAGTAGGCCACCTTTGAATCAGTTCAAATTTGTAACCATCAGGATCCTCAACAAATGCAATTACAGTGGAACCACCTTTCACTGGGCCAGCTTCTCTGGTTACTTTTCCACCCTTTGCCTTTATAAGTTCCACAGTCTTGGCAACCTAATCAGTAGAGAATATAAGCAATCAGCTTTGAATACCAGAAACTATCAGCTCTATGATACTACACCGTCTATAATCTTGTTAAAAATGAAAAAAAGTAGAACAATTTTGGGAAGCAAACTTAGAACTTACGTCCTCAACAGCAATACCGAAATGACCAAATGCAGTTCCAATATCATACTTGTCAACTCCGTAATCTGGTATCAAGACGAGGAAAATGAATATCCAAAACTGAGCTCATATATACTGTCTACTCTAATACTCATGCACGGTAAAGCAATTTTTCATAGCTAGCTGAGTTTAGAAAAAGCAAAAGTGTGGTATGATAGGTTACTGTAAGTGAGTTCAATAACAAAGTGAGAATCTTCTGGTCCGTATCCGAGAAAGGCATTGGTGTATCTCTCTTCCGGTATGTCTCGTTTCCTCAACAACTTCATTCCCAGGCACTCGGTATAGAATCTGCAACCACAATACATTCGAGTTTGGTTCAAAGATTCCAACAACAAGATTGTTAACAAAGGAAATGTAATGATAATAATATCGTGAGCACATACTTGATAGTCCTGTCCAAATCACCAACTCGATAAACAACATGGAGCATTCGTCGTTTGTCCTTTTTAACCCACTCCAGGGCAGTTTCTTGAGCAGCAGCTGTGCTTGTCTGTACCACATTTCCGACCGGAGGCACCCTTGTTCCTGCGGTTTTCAAAAGCTTTGAAGCTTTGAAGCCAAAGAATTGTGACTGCGGAACAGCTGGATAAAATTTCAAATAGAAACAAAAAATTATACCAAATCCATCCAAAATCAGTTCTCCCATTCAATAAAATTCCACATAATCTCCACATATTACTGATACTTATTTTTACAAATTAATTGTTTTTTCAAACAGGTATAGTAATTGCATTGTAATCAGAGAACTCCAAATTTCTTGAAAAAATCTACTATTTAAAATCTTAAAAGAAACTAAAATGGACTCCACAAGTTCAGCTAGAAATCTCGATTCGATGTAGTTCTTCAATCGGTAACTCAATTAACTTTAGGAAACAAAAAACTACATCACAAATAAATGAAATTCTAAGGCATATAACGGAAATCAATTGGTTAAAGAAAATAGATAAACAGTGCCTTACAGCTGCTGAAATGAGAGAGCCGAGGAAGGCGAAGCGGTGAGACGGAGGCGACAAAGCGCGGAGTCGCAACACCACCGGAGAACCTAAACGACGAGAGCGAAGGCCGTATTGAGGACGCCATGGGAATTATCCTCACCATCCTTATGAAGTGTTTTCTCTATTATATTATTTATATTCTAAAGACTCAAAATTAGCTCACGGTCTCTTCTAAATGACGAGTCTGTGATGTTCGTTGCAGCCGTCTGTGACCGTAACCGTAGAATCCCTGTTTTGACTCCTTGTGTTTTTTTGTCACTGCAGTGAAAGATAGAGTGGGAGGTGAGGTCGTGAATTTGCGAGGGCTATTAATTGATTTTTATTTTTCTCCGTAAAAAATAAAGGATAAAATGCAATTCAAGTCAGTCAAGTATGTGTTCGATTCTAAATAGGTCACATTTTTTGTTAATAGCTACAATTTAGTCATTCGCTTAAAATTTTGTTACAAGCACTTCGTCATTAAAATTGAAACATAATCTTGCAAAAATAATAGTTTTAATCACCAAAGTTTACACATTCTATCAATTTGGTCCTAATTCAAAAGAATTTAATAAATTTAACCCTCCATTGTTAACAAATTTGACATTTCACCTCCTGACACGTCCTCTGACCACTTTTCGCATTCCCTACTACTGTACACCAGCTTGTTAACTGACATATGTGATAGCTCAATAGATAATCGCTTCATTATTAGACAATTGACAAACTAACGGAATATATCAATTATGACTCAAATATTGTCTGCTAGTAGACATAATCACTTTAGCAATGTAATTTTTAAATATGAGTGTTAAATTTATTGAATTATTTTAAATTATGACCAATTAATATAATGTATGAGTTTAAGGATTAAAACAATTATTATATCAAGCCACGTTAGATATTCGTTTCAATTTCATCGGTGGAGTGACCTGATTGTACCAAAATTTTAAATGAATAACTAAATTGTAACTTTTTTATAATAAAAAATAACTCGTTTATAACTAAACACATAATTGGGTGAGCTGGAATGTATTTACCCTAAAATAAATTGTAAATTAAAATTTTAAAAGGTGCAACAATAGTTTTAGTCCCTATATCATTATAAAATTTGAGATTTAGTTCTATTTCAATTTGACATAAATTGGTGTCTCTACTTTTATAATATAATTAGGGAATTCAAACTGTTTACGCTGCTACTTGTTGTCGTTAAGGCGATGATGTGATATTTTAAAAATAATTTTAAGTGTTTAATTTTTATGTAAATTTCTGATTAGTTGAATATTATTAACTAAACTTTCACGCCATTTTAAAAGCAGAAATTAATAGTGCAATTATTTTTTACTTTCTAAATAGCATTATAAAAATAGATAATTAAATTAGATCAAATCAAAATTGAGGGATTAAATCTTAAATTTTATTATAGTGAAATAACTAAAATCGCAATTAGACCAGAAAAGAAAAACAAACCGGTTCGAAAAAGTAGACGAATCAATGGAACGTGGTTCACGAGACCAGATCCCTTTCCGAGGGGGATTGGTTTAGGTTCTCCATTCTCATTGGCCAACGATGTTCCTTTCTCTTCCTTTTCTTTTGAGCTTTTGCCTTTGGTGTATAACGCAAAGAATGTGTGCCACCCTTTGTAGATGATAAGCTAATACAATATATATATATATATATATATAATCAATAAGTTTCTGATTATGATTTTATCGGTGGTCATAAAAAGATAGATGGCTACTCGGTTTGTTATATTTTGACTCAAATTCTAATTGATAATTAAGTTGAGTTTTATTGTAATTATAGTTGTTGAAGATTATTTGATAATTAAGATTTACTTTAATAGGTAAATATCTATTTTAGGTAGGAGATCTTATTGAATAGGGCTTTTTGGTGACTAAGTATTTGGGTCTATAAATATAGTATAGGTTTAACCTTTTGAATTATGAGAGAAAGAGATAATTATTCTCTAGAGAGATGTAACCACTTTTTGGTTCTCTACAACTATTGTAACTGCGTTGTAGAGATGAGTATTGTAGGGATGGTGGGAAGAGCGTTTTGGTTCCACCGGGTCATGGGATTTGTACACCGGGTTTCGAGATTACATGGGCTATCATGTATTTGTACTATTCATGTTCTCTATGTTGATAGTGGATTGTTCGTTTCTCTTGTCGGTGGATGTAGGCTATGTTGAACCACGTTAAATCTTGTCTCATGTGCATGTCTTGGTCTATGTTGTTGTCGCTTTGGTTATTTTGCCGCATACCAAATTCCTAACAAATAGTATCATGAGCTAGGTTTGAGCTGCGCGTTTTGAAGGAATTTTTGTTACGGATTTTGCAGTGCGATATTGGATATATGCTAGAGGAGTATTGCTGCAACGAGTTTTCAGTTGCAGAGGGAGTAATTCTTAATCGATTCAACGGTGCTTCAACGAAAACTACATAAGAATTGGAGTTGTTGAAGACTTGGCGGCGGTGCTTCAACGAATATTTGACTTATGTAAAAATTGAAGCTATTGAAGACTTGAAGACCAATGCTCGAATAGAATTTGTGTCAAGGGGGAGATTTGTTATATTTTGACTCAAATTCTAATTGGTAATTAAGTTGAGTTTTATTGTAATTCTAGTGGTTGAAAATTACTTGGTAATTAAGATTTACTTTAATGAGTAAATATCTATTTTAGGTAGGAGATCTTATTGAATAAGGTTTCTTAGTGACCAAGTATTTGGGTCTATAAATATAGAATATGTTTAACCTTTTGAATTATGAGAGAATGAGAGATAGAGAGAATTATTATCTGGAGAGATGTAATCACTTTTTGGTTCTCTACAACTATTGTGACTGCATTGTAGAGATGTGTATTGTAGGGATGTTGAGAAGAGTGTTTTGGTTCCACCGGATCATGAGATTTGTACACCGAGTTTTTGGATTACATGGGTTTGATGGGTTTTTATAGGAAATAGAGTGATCTTATCAAGCATATAAATGCAGCGAAAAATATCCTATGAAGAATTTTCAGGATCTAATGCAATCATATTAATGTACGAAAAAAGGAGATAAAAAATTACCTTAATTTTGATTCAGGAATCTGGTTGTGTTGAGGCATTGCCTTTTGTGAAAGACGACGCCCTCTATAAGTATCCACAAGCGAATGGACGACGAACGGCTATCAGAATGCTAGTTCCAATCAAGATTTCGAAAATCTAGTTTTGTAGTTTTGGTGGCTATTTCGAAATCCCTAGATACATCTCAAAACCCTTGGCATACATATATATATATATATATATATATATATATATATGACTTGAATAAGGTTAGATTGAGTTTACTATTATAATTTAATTAAAACTCTTTTTAAATAAATTATAATTTAAAATGAATTCTTTTATATTATAAAGAATTCAAATTCAACAAACTCTAGATGAAGTGATTTATTTAATAATATTATTTATTTAAAATAAATAAATAATATATTCTAAAATAGATTCCTGATAATGAATTTAAATTCAATCAAATTTAGATAATGAGACTATTTGATAATATTATTTATTTATATTATTTTCTAAAAATAATAAAATAAATAAGATATTCTATTACAAATTTAACCTTTTAAATTCGAATAAATAATTTCTAATAATATAATTTAAAATAATCGTATTATCTTAAATTTATTATTGAGAGTAATAACCACAACCATTCTTATCCATTCTTAGTGTGCGGCCCTATAGGTTCATTTAGCGTTGGTAGTAGATAAAATCACATTTTTATTCTACAAATCATATGTGGCCTCTAGCAAGACATTATGACTACTCAAGTTAAATGAAAAGCTCATAATCCGAGATAACCTTAATTCAATTTATGTCATAATTCTTTTATCTCACGATATCTTGATAGAATATAAGACATGGAAAATGTTAACATTATATCATTCTATCTTTAGTTTCACGATGCCCAATTGAACTGACTAAACAAATGACATTGATCTTTATCATCTCATTTGAGCACGGCCATGCATTTCTCATTCTCAATCATCGAGGGGCCCAAAGATATCTCTCTTATGTTAAAATGGATAAATTTCATCTTAATCACTCACATCTCACTGCATGATTCTTTATTATGTTCAAGCATAACCTTTATAATCGTCCGATTAAAAATGATATTTGACTATGCCAAAACATAATAGTTATCATGTTGAGATTCAGGTCTAAAGATTTAATGTCATAACTGTTTGAAGATTAATATATAACTTTAATCCATGTATTAATAGTAAGACGAGTCGATCCTAATATTTGTTCTCAACAAATACATATATGAATTTGATTTGAATCTCATTCACATATTCATCTTATAAATATCTATCAAACTTCATACTAATCTTATCTTATTATTGTTCCCACAATAATAACTGATTAGGGATATTTAGAATAATAATATTCAAGGATACAAAATCATGCAAATTTATCATAATAATAAATTCAATAATCAAAATATCATGTCCATATAATAGGCCTTAGGGCACTATCGCTAACAGGGTTATCATGTATTTGTACTCTTTGTGTTCTCTACATTGATAATGGATTGTTTGTTTCTCTCGTCCGTGGAGGTAGGCTATACTGAACCACGTTAAATCTTGTCTCCTGTGCATGTCTTGGTCTATGTTGTTATCGCTTTGGTTATTTTGCCGCATACCAAATTCCTAACATGGTTGATGGTTGTTTGGCATTGTAATCAGTCATGGGTAACAGAGTAAACTGCTTGATAGTTTGGCTCGCTCTCCAGTTTTTTTTCACTCCGTAATATGTCTCATTTGGATAGAGACAAGAAGATTCAGGAAGGCTTGTATGCTAATCTCTATGGAAGTATTTACTTTTTTTTGCACTTTTGGGTTTTTGTATGAGATTTTGGTGGATTAGTCCTCATTATTCTCCCTCCTGGATGCGTTATATTTGTAATATCTTCTATGATTTTTTAATAAAATTCAGTTGCCATTGTAAAACAACAAATCTAATACATACGAACCCAAATGGCGGTCTTTGTGAAAAGAAAATAATATTCATCCTAAAAGATTCAAGTTCAAGCATTTTTTGTCTGCGAAATATGTGTCTTATCAAATAATTAAAAAAATATAAACAAAAACTCTATTACTTTTGTGAAAGTCATGAATAACGCTAATCTCTCAATTCCGCCGTAATAACTCCATTATATGTTGTAGGATAATCAAGAATTTCTTACAATTGTTTTTTTGTACCATTATCATTACACATATATTATCAGATTCAACTATAACATGATGACGTCCCAACAATCATGCATAATTGGGGACAACATATAATTATAAATTATTTAAAATAAAATATTAATTAAATTATTTTTTATATAATTTTTTTAATTTTTTAAAAATAATTTGATCAAATACCAATCTTAGTTAATTTAAAAAATAAAAACCCAAAACTCTAAATCTTAAACTTTAAATCCTAAACCCAAAAAACTAAACCATAAACCTTAAACCCTAGACTATAAACCCTAAACCCTAAACCCTAAATTTAAATATTGACTTTAGGGTTTAGGGTTATAGTTTACGATTGATGGTTTAGTGTTTATGCTATAGGGTTTATAGTTTAGGGTTTTGGTTTAGTGGTTGGTATTTGATCTAATTATTTTTAAAAAAAAAATTAACAAAAATTATATATATGAAAAATAATTTAATTAATATTTTATTTTAAATAATTTATAATTACATGTTTGAATAATTTATAATTATATGTTTAGTCCTTGAGATTTTTAATCTTTATTAATTAATTTAATGGTGTTCAACGATATTTATCATTAGTAATATTCAGCGGTGCTCGTCGAGCCTTACAAAATTTTCTTACTTTTGTGAAAATCATGGATAACGCTAATCTCTTAATTCCGCTGTAATAATTCCATTATATGTTGTAGAATAATCCAGAATTTCTTACAATGATTTTTTTGTACCATTATCATTACACATATATTATCGGGTTCAACTATAACATGATGATGTCCCAACATTCATGCATAAAATTGGGGACAAAAATTCTCTTGCACTTTTTTTGGTGTTTCTTTCTATGTCACAATACTAAAAAAATAAATTATAAGACTTAATTTTAAATCCTAAAAATACACCATACCCATAATTTTATAAACTCTAACCTTAGCCCTAAACTTTAAACCTAATTTTTTAGTATGAGAACATACATAAGAATATCGAAAAGGGTCGAAGATTTTTATTTTAAAATTGGATCAACAAAAATTGTGAGGAAGAGGAAGAACCGAACAAAGGGGGTGCTCGGCCCATATTTACACAAGCCTTGCTTTTTTCGCAACCTCTCTACCACCATACTTAGGCCCAACAATTTGATAAAATAAACTCTTCAATTCAAACATGATTACATGAGACCGAACCCTAAATATAAATTCTAAAACAATAATTTCGTATTTTTTAACTTATTTGTAGCTATCCTTTTTCGAGTGTCTTCTCTAAAAAACGAGATTTTAAGGTGTTTGGGGTCTTTTGGGTATTTTAAAAATGTATTCCATTGGGGTTTTAGAAAAAAAACCATATTATTTTAAAAATGGAGTCGCCACCGGTCACTAAGGTAGGCTGGACACCATAAAAACCAGAGATTTTAAAAATGTCGGGTTCGGGAGTGGGTCACGGATGAGGAAGGATTAGCACCCCACACCGCCCAAAATTGGTACTTTAATAGTTACCGCTTTAATATTAAACTTTCAGGATTAAAGTGACGATTAAATTAAAATTTGGTTATAAGTGCGAGTAGATTTTAAAGGCCTTGTTATTCGAGAGTAAACCGAAAGACCACCATCACTAGCTTGATACTGGCCACGTTTACACTCGAATAAAAGGGCACCGCATTGACAATAATATATCTGAAATGCAACTTAACATATGGCAAACATAAATAAATACAATGCGATAAAAATATAAATAACGAAAATGAGAAAATAATTAGGGTGTTGCGTCGTCGGTCAGTCGGTCACCGACCGATAAAAATATAAACCGACAGCTCAGTCGGTCACCGGCCGTGAGGCCTCACGGCAGCAACGACGAAGGTAAGTATTAGAACCCTCTTTCTCTTTTTTCAAAACGAAAATAATAACAAAAAAACCCTTGATTTTGAAACTAAAAAGATTTTTGATTTCGATTTAAAAGCCCTCTAAATTCCCTGTGTTTTTCGAACAACCCCCTCCATTTTTTTCTTTGATTCGGTTTTATAACCAATCTAATATACTAACCCTTTATTTTTTTATTTGTTGCAGATTTGAAAGATGGATCTTGCTTGTCGAATTTTTATGGATTACAGAGTAGTTGATTTAAGGTATGGGTCTGGTCAGATTAGGTTTAGGGTTAGATTTTATTTTTAGGGTTTTAGGATTAGGGATTTTGGTTGATTTAGGGTTTTATTTTGGGTTACCAGCAATGACGGCGGCTACCAGTGACGACGGCAGCGGTGGTTGGATGAGGTGAGGCGGTGGCTGGATGTTAAGTTAGGGTAAGGGTTTTGAAATTAGGGTTTATTTTTCGGTTCGGGTCAGATCTCTAAATTTGGGTCGGATCATAGGTTTGGGTTTGTATGGGTAAGTGGGTTATTTGTTTGGGTCCGGTTACAGGTCATTACATCTGCCCCTATTTGCTTATTGTTGTGTAACGACAATGAAGCAAAGACTAAAAATGACCCGTTTCATCCGGTCCGACTGGATATCTTTCCTTGACATATGTCTTCATCCTTTGGTAGATCTTCTTTCTCTTCGATGTATGTCTTCTTTCTTGTCTTGGTTGATCCACCTTGACACTCTCGGAGAAGCAAAATCTTCAAAATAGGGATGTCTGTTGGGGATGCAAAATGAAAGCAACTTGCTATATTATTAATGATGAGCTAATAACTAAAGAAACTTCGACCCAGCTGCAATACTGACGAAAAGACAGGGTCTACAAAATTCAATCCCGCTGCAGCATCGACGAAGAGGCAAAATCAATGGATGAAAATTCTGATGTCTGATCCAGCTACAACTCTGACGAAGAGGCATGATCAAAATATTGAAAGCTCATTTTGATTTTCTTTTTTTCTTTTTTCATTTTTCTCATTTTCTTGCTTTTTCTTTTCTTTTTTTCTCTTTTTTTCTTTATTTTTCTCTTTTTTAATTATTTTCTAGCTACAACATTAATAAAGGGAACTTGAAAGTCAGTAAATTTGGATCTAACCACACCATTAACGGTGGGGTAAGATAATAACATTTTGAACCCTGCTACACCATCAACGGAGGAGTAAGATCGGATGATAGTAACTTGGACCCATCTACACATCAACGGAGGGAAAGGGAACATATAACAATTTGTATTCCACTACACTATCAATGGAGAAGCATAACACTAATTGGAACCCTACTACACCATCAACGGAGAAGCGGGATTGAATAGCAACAACTTGGACCTAGCCACACCATCAACGGAGGGACAAGATCAGATGAAAATTTGGATTCTACCTCGCCATCAACGGAGAAGCAGAACACTAACTGGAACCCTACTACACCATCAACGGAGGAACATGATTGAATAACAGCAACTTGGACCTAGCCACACCATCAACGGAGGGACAAGATCGGAAGGTAATTTGGATTCTACGACGCCATCAACGAAGAAGAACAACAACAACTTGAACCCTACTACACCATCAACGGAGGAGCAGGATTGAATAACAGCAACTTGGACCTAGCCACACCATCAACAGAGGGACAAGATCGGAATGAATTTGGATTCTACGACGCCATCAACGGAGAAGTAGAACAGCAACTTGAACCCTACTACACCATCAACGGAGGAGTAGGATTGGATTTCAGAAACTTAGACCCCAGCTACACCATCAATGGAGGGACATGATCGGATAATTTGACAACTTGGAAGTAGTCTTACCATCAACAGAAGGGTTGGATCCAATAACAACAACTTGGATCTTACTACACCATCAAGGGAGGAACAAGATCGACGAGTGACAACAACTTGGACCCATCTTCACCATCAACTGTGAGACAAGATCGGATGATGAAAGTTGATAAATTTTCTTTTGATTTTTGATTTTTTATTTTTACCCCCCATTTTTTAACTTTCTCTTTTTTTGATTTTTTCTTAATCCTTTTTTTTTGCTCTTTTTTATTTTTATTGACTTTTTTTTTATTTTTTTTATTTTTTGCTTTTTTTCTTGAGTTTTTCTTTTTCTTTTTTTCAATTTTTTTGACCTACAACTATAAGGAAGATACAAGATCCAAAGAAAAAAATTGGTCTAGTCGTACCATCAACGGAGAGACAAGACATTGACAAAATTTCATCGGCTGCACCATCAACGGAGAAGCGAGATTTGGAAAATGCAGGATCTATTACATCATTGGCGAAGAGTCGAGATTCGTAGGAAAACTTTGATATGTTGCACCATCAACGGAGAAACGAGATCTTCAAAAATTTGATATGCTACACCATCAACGGAAAAGCGGGATTGGGAAGAAGTTTCAATCTATTGCACCATCAACAACGAATCAAGATCTTTAAAATGTTAGATCTGCTACACCATCGACGGAGAGACAAGACCTGCAGAATGAGAAAACATTAATTAATAATTGCTCAAAAATTTTGTCGATAATATCCTCTGTTTGGAGGTTCCAGTTCTTTTGTATATTTGGTCTCCCTTAGGACCGCATGTCGACCACCGTATAATTCCTCCCCATGTTGAGAAAGTTTGATCTATTCTTCGAACCTGTTTGTACATACAAGCAAAAAATGAATGCATCTTCAATACATGAGTCTATTCTAAATGTGTGGTGACTTTGGCATATGTATTAAATCTAAATGCATGATGGTTTTCAACGTGTGCCAAAATGATTTACAAAATGAATGCAGCTAAATATATGCGATTTTTTTGTTCGACTTTCAAAGGGATGCTCTTGACTTTCCACTGGTCCTTATGGGCAATTGGTTTTGTTCACGAGGATGCCCCAGTCTCCCTTAGGTCCAATCTTCCTTCTTGAAGTCAATCTCTTCAGGAGAATACCCCAAAAATGCTTGTGTAGCAAATTACTTGAAAATTTTAACATAATGTCTCCATATTTGGTTTTTAGCAACAATAGTCATTTTCGATCATCGAAATATTTTTCTGAACAAAATACATATTTCATTGGAACTTGTAGTTTTTGGCCCTTACAAAAGATTATCACTTCCTTTGGGCTTAGGACAATGAGACTGGTCCAAAAAGTATTCATTTGAAAGAGGTAAAAACTACAAGGGACCTATCAGTCATGGTCAAAATAATTTGATGACTAGCCTGGCCAAAAAGAGTCATAACAAGGCATGCCCCCACATCTGGTCATCGAGAATCTTAATTGGGACCTTCATGCTTCGGTAAGGGATTCCCGATGGTAGATGGCCCTGCAGGGTTTTCAATACTTACAACATCAAGCTTGATGTACCTTTCTATTAGCCTCTTAAAGCCCCAACAATTCTCAATTGAGTGGCCAACTTGTCCTGCGTGATAATCACATCTTGCGCTGGGATCATACCATTTCGGGAATGGAAGTTGTAATGGGGCCTGGTGGAAAAGTGCCACTACGTGAGCATTGAGCAGCTCTTTGTACAAATCCCCGTACAAAATTGGTAGTAGAGTAAACTCAATATTTTCAGTGTTATTTTTCTGACTCGGATCCTGGCTTGAAGAACTTTGAGCATTTGCAACTTTGGGAGGGACCACTGTCATCGGCTTTGAATAACCAACATTATAAACTTCCGACGAGTTCACATCATTGTCTCTTTTCCCATACGAAGGCTTCTTGTGAGACGAACTTCCACCAACATCGATCTTTCCACTTTTAACAGCATTTTCAATGAGCTCACCAGACAGTACTAGATCGACAAAGTTGGTAGTTGCATTACCTATAAGGCGGTCTAAGATAAGACCCTTCAAAGTCTGGATGAATATGACTATTGTTTCTTTCTCACCAATAGGGGGTTGGACTCGTGCAGCTATGTACTGACTGAAGCTTTCATTAGACCTCAGCTTCATGTGTTGCAGAGTCCAACGATCAGGTACCATATCACTGACGTGTCGGTACTACTCCAAAAAGGCTCTAGCCAAGTCTTTCCATGATTTTATCTGATGGCAGCTCAACTGATTATACCATCAGGCGGTAGATCATGATAGATTGTACTGAAAACAATGTATTAATAGCTTGTCGTCTATTCCGTATCCTGTCATCCTCCTATAGAACATAGTGAGGTAAGCGCGAGGGCAACTGGTTCTATCATACTTTTCAAACTCTAGGATCTTGAATTTTAGATGTAATACCAAATCTGGGATAAGACTGAGTTCACTAGCATCGAATCCACTGAAGGTATCATTTATCTCCACGACTTTCATTTTTTCTTTGAGTCATTTGTAACGCTCCTCGATCTTTTTCGACAGCTCATTTCTTGATTTGTTAGATTCAATCAACTGATCCATCCCGGAGACAAAATTTTCAGCTTGATTGACCTCTAGCTTAGTTTCTGATGCGGCGAGCAAATTTTCCAAAATAGGGGCACTAGCCTGAAGTGGTTGAGATTTTTCCATAGAAATTACCACTCGATGGTTGGTTTGATTTTTAGCTTGAGTAGGGGTGAACCCTGGAGGAAATATAAGTTATTCATTTTCCTCGCTGGGACCTGCTCCAAGGCCAATAGCAGAGGCCTCTCCTTGTTCAGGAAACTTTCATCCGAGTATCTATGCCAATTTACCGAGTATGTTTTGTTGAGATTTCGCAAACGGATCCCTTATATCTTACTGGGCTTTGGCTAACTGGTCATCAAGTTTTTGGGTTAAATATGCCTGCAAAGTCTTCTGGCTCGGCTCAATCCTATCCAGTCTGTCTTCGTTTGCTATCTTTATCTTGCTTCTTGTTCTATATGGATGTTGAATCGATTGATTTTTCGTCTTTCCCAGTATTGCTGTCATAGGGCATCTCGAGGACCAATTTCAAAATGAACGCATGTAAAAAACAAAGTATATGTCCTATATGCGAATGCACCAATGCAAAAATCAAAATGTCATGATATGCAGTACAATGAATGCCAAAATGAACATATATGATGTGATCACAAAAATAGGTCAATTTGAAATTAAAATAATCAAATGAATAAATTAAAGTAAATAGGGTAAAAAATGAAAGATTTCTTTTCGGGCAAACCACTTGAACCAACGCCTTTATGTCATGCAATGCTAATACAACAAAAGTATGTGTAAAGTAAAAAAATGAGTTAGTACCGAATAAACTCAATAGATACACAAATAAAAAGCGAAGTAAATAAGGCAACAAGCAGAGCAATCCTATTTATCCCATCTAAAACACGTAAGTTATCCGCATGGCTCTAAAAGAGTGGGCTTTCTATATTCTCTACATGCAGTTTTGGTGCTAAGAGGTACTCGAATTGTCCTTGTTGCCCCTACTAAGAGTAACAAGGCCCCGGGTCATCACCCATTATAGGCTCCTTTCAACCGGGTTCAACTCAGGGGGACCCATTCGCTTATATCCATACGAAGGAACGATATCCTCACGAAAGCATAAGGTACTCGAGCCTCGAAGGTACTTGCTAGGCCCATACGGAGGAGCGATATCCACACGAAAGCACTAGCATTTTCCCCCACTTAAAAGGACGGGTTTATATGCCAAATTTTAAATGCGTTAAAATAAACGCGCAACTATAACCAAATGTTAATTTAATAGTCACTTTAGTCTATAATTTCCAATATTAGTAAAGCGATAATTATTTAAAAAGCTCGACTCTCTTTTATTTTTGAAAACCAAGAAAATGTCCCAAGCGGAGTCGCCATCTGTAGCGATCCTTTTTCGAGTGTCTTCGCTAAAAAATGAGGTTTTAAGGTGTTTGGGTCTTTTGGGTATTTTAAAAAATGTCTTCCATTGGGGTTTTAGAAAAAAAACGTATTATTTTAAAAATGGAGTCGCCACCAGCCACTAAGGTAGGTCGGGCACCATAAAAACCAGAGATTTTAAAAATGTCGGGTTCGGGAGTCGGTTACAGATGGGGAAGGATTAGCACCCCCACACCGCCCAAAATTGGTACTTTAATAATTACCGCTTTAATATTAAATTTTCCGGATTAAAGCGACGATTAAATTAGAATTTGGTTATAAGCGCGAGTAGATTTTAAAGGCTCTGTTAATCGAGAGTAAACCGAAAGACCACCATCACTACGCTTGATACTGGCCATGTTTACGCTCGAATAAAAGGGCACCGCATTGACAATAATATATCTGAAATGCAACTTAAAACATGGCAAACATAAATAAATACAATGCGATAAAAATATAAATAAATACTAACATAATAAAATACTAATCTAACATAAATAAAATGCTAATCTGAAACATTCATAAATATTAATATAACTTAAAATATAATAATTAAGGTAAAATATTTAATACTTATACCTATAAAAAATATCTAGATATATTTAAAGTTAATAGTTTATATATGTTATTATTTTTTTTTAAAAAAAGGGTATTTATTTATATATGTAGTGATTAAATAGAATACTATACATATTTTACAAATGTGCGTAAAAACTTATATATATATGTATATGATATAAAAATATAGAAAATATAAAAAGTTATACATAAAATATGGGTTGTAGAAAAAAATTATATATACATAATAATAAAAATATATAATCTTAATATATATAATATAAAAATAGATTATTTTGTATAGATATAATAACAATAATAATAATAATAATGCATGGATACACATAAAACACCTTAAAACTAAACATTAAGGACTAAAATGCAAAGTTAATAATTTACATGGCAAGAAATGGCATAAAACAGGGACTAAAATAAAACAAATGCGAAATATAAGGGCATAAATATAAACTAACAGAAATATCATGTTGGAACTAAATACTAAAAAAACAGTGGCTAAATTGAAATAAAGCAAAAATTAAAAGCTAAAAAAAGGATGATATTAAAAATGCATAAAAACCAGGAGGGCTGAAAAAGAAATTATCCCCTGACAGAAACAAGAGCGGGTTAAAAGTATAGGGACCGGAATGGTAATTATACCATTAAGCAAAAACGTGGATCCTCCCCGGGTCGGGTCACCGCGTGAACCGGGTCGACACCAAACAGTATCGTTTTACACCTTGGCCGGTTAAAACACACGTAGGTTATTTTCTTTCATTCGAAATGGAACAAAACAGAATAAAAAAACCCTAATCATCTTTTACTCTCAACTTCTCACTCTCTCTTGAACCAGAGAACGGCACAACACCACCTATCTGCGGCGGCCGTCGCGTCGCTCAGTCGGTCATCGGCCGTGAGTCTTCGCGGCAGCAACGGCGAAGGTAAGTATTCGAACCCTCTTTCTCTTTTTTTTGAAACGAAAATAATAACAAAAAACCCTTGATTTTGAAACTAAAAAGATTTTTGACTTCGATTTAAAAGCTTACAGTTTTTTCTAGGTTACAATGTTTTTGATCTCAAAAGCCCCATAAAATCCCTGTGTTTTTCGAACAACCCCCATCCATTTTTTCTTTGATTCGGTTTTATAAACAATCTAATATACTAACCCTCTATTTTTATTTGATGCAGATTTGAAAGATGGATCTTGCTTGCCGGATTTTTAGGGATTGTAGAGTGGTTGATTTAGAGTATGGGTCTGGTTAAATTAGGTTTAGGGTTAGATTTGATTTTTGGTTATTTTATTTTTAGAGTTTTGGGATTAGGGATTTTGGTTGATTTAGAGTTTCATTTTGGGTTACCGGCAATGACGGCAGCTACCGGTGACGGCGACGAAGGTGGTTGGATGAGGTGAGGCGGTAACTGGATGTTAAGTTAGGGTAAGGGTTTTGAAATTAGGGTTTATTTTTCGGTTCGGGTCATATCTCTAAATTCGGGTCGGATCATGGGTTTGAATTTGTATGGGTAAGTGGCTTATTTGTTTGGGTGGTTACATGTCATTACATTATTATTTTGATTTTTTATTAAAAAAAAGAGATGGGGTTGGTGGCTCCTAATATACAGAATGAATAGTGCAAATATAATTAAAAAAGAATGGCATTTAAACGAGCTTTTGTGTGAACGTCAGCCATGCACACCGTGCTTTATGCCATCCAAATGTCACAATAAAAGTCAACAATTTGTCCTCTACATTTTCTTGGACTCTTACTATAATTTTAAACAAATATTTCATAATTTATTAAGGCTAAAAACCCAAAGAATCCTTAAAGCCAGTTCAAAGCCACACAGCTTTTGGACTTTCTTATCTGCCTGTTTTCTTTATAGTTTATCAACTCAATTTAAAAAAAAATGTCCCCAAGTGACCACTCAACTTCCTCATCCTCAAAATAAAAGATTATGCATAAATACAGAGTTAAGAGAGGAGAAAATTCGTTCAATTTTTGAACCCAACAAGTGGTCTTAGTTGAAAAGCGGATGATCTTCGTTTTAGGAAAGTCGGGTTCAATCGCTGTAACACCCCTTTTCCTTATCCAACACTGAATACGAGTTAGAGGTATCACAAAACATTCGTAAAACCCTCTACATTTGTAATTCGGTAAAATTTTGTTTCTTTAAAAATATTACAATGTATTTAGTTTTCATTTACAAATCTAGTTATTCGCGTAATGTTTAAAAGTAATATTTTTCTCATCAAATCGAGTTTATTTTCAGGCATCAACTTATCAATTTAATTTTTCTTTATATAATTAGTAAAACTGTCTGATTTAAAATTCATCCAGATACCAAATAAAAATAAAAATTCTATTAGAGCAGGCATATCATTTTAATATACATGCCAACAAGTAAATATCAAACAGTGTCAAAAGATATCTTACTGATACTGATGTACCTATTATTGATTGATGGTGTCCGTTTATGCTCCTTACTCCAACCGTTTTTTCTTTCTTACGTGTAAAACAGTTACACGCTAAATATTTACTTAGTGAGGTAATAATTCGAATTCAAGTGCAATTTTCATAATATCAATATTAATGATTAACAATGCATATGATCACCTTACCATTACATGCTTGTTAACATAAATAAATATGTATATCAAACTGATAAGATTAGATCTTACCAATACCGTTGTCATTTCCATCCGTAAGCTTTCAATGCTTACCCATACCTCCTTCCATTTCTATCTGCAAGCTTTCAAGCTTATCTTCCTATTTCTTTTTTTTATTCTTTTCAATTTATTTAGCCCAAGGTATCGAATTAAGAGATTCTATGTACACGAGTCATCCCCCCATATCCAACCTTTCTTGAGTATGTATATTATTTGCACCATAGTGCTTAGCACCATAGTGCTTAGCACCCTAAGTGCTTCCATATACCCAAACCTTGCATGAGTATACCCTCATTGAGTATTAATAAAATTGCACCGTAGTGCTTAACACCCTAAGTGTTTCTGTATACCCAAACCTTGCATGAGTATACCCTCAATGAGTATTTATGAATATTGCACCGAAGTGCTTAGAATATTTATACAGTTGTTTATGATCCTATGGATATCCAACTATACCATCGAACATCTATATCATACATTGGGCTTTATTTCATCATTTAAGTCATCAATGGCAACATATATCAATATATATCAACATTTAACAGTTCATAACCAAAATAACATTCATATTATACCATCATCAATAACTAGTGATCAATGCATTTATTTTCAACCTTTGACATATTTAAAGTATGTCAAATATATGATCAATGACATAATTATCATGACAATATATAAACCAAGTAGACTCATCGCAAGTCCTACCGATGATGTATGAAACATTCATGTATAATGTTATGTATGCATTGCACTCACCTGAGCCATATATTAATATGCCTCACTAAGCCCTCTTTGATCCTTTCCTTCATTGCACCTTGAACCTCCCTTGATTCGAACTTAACTTCATAATTCAAATAAGTAAAATATTTGTTAGATCCCAATCTAACAATATCTTAGACATATTGTCTAATATAATCATTTGAATACAAAATCTCCAAACATTTTCTTTTCTTCCTTGTATTGTTCAAAAATCATTATGGTCCTTAGTGACCAATTTGAACTTCCATTAACCCTTTTCAAGCTTAGTAATCAGCCATAGAAACAAAGTGTATCAATTCTCATTTTCTGGCAGTTTGCAGTACCTTTGAAGAAATATTTCTATAAAATAATCTATAACTCGGAATTTGACTCCGTTTATTTTGAAAGAAACTAGATTCGATAAGCTTTTCACCTATATAAAATAATATTCCAAATTCAACTTGTACACTTTATGGCGAATTTTCAAAGTCAATTTCCAGTATTGAATTTCAGAACAGCCTGCTATACTGTTTTCTGACCTTTCACCACTTAAAAATTCATATCTTTTTACTCGGAACTCGAAATCAGTTTCCGTTGTTTGACACGAAACTAGACGAAAAAATCTTTACATCGGTATAAAATTCACCTTAAAACATTTTTGTAGAATTTATGGTGAATTTTCAAAGTTACAGTCATAAACCAGTTTTTCTACACAACTTCCATAAACAACTTCAACTTTTATACTAACTTCTCCTTACTTCTCTACTTTTCAATTTAGTCCAATTACTTGCTGTAAACTATCATCTTATGACCTTCTTCATCAAATAATTATTCACAATAATTCTCCTTAATTTTCCTTCTTTACCAAAATAGTCACTAATATGCAAAGATAAGGATTCAAGCTTCTTACCTTCGCAAATTAGTCCTCAATTCAACATTACTACCTTAATTCCATCATTACAAATAAAAATCAGATTTATCCCCCATACAAAACTTCAATTTCGATTTGGTCACTTAACTTTGACAAATTTGCAAAATGGTCACTAATTCAATTCAACACCAATTTGGCATTCTAGCTGCATTTTCTTATCTCTAATATCATTAATAACACAAATACACTCCAAATTCTAAAAATTCAGATTTGGTCCTTCAACTTTTCAATTTTCCGAAATGGTCCCTACATAATTTAACTTAGGGTTTTGCTTCCAAACAACAATTCAAGCTTAATAGCTCATTATTTCAACATCACAAACCCTAAATTAAACCTAAATCCATAAACCCTAATCATCTTCATAATAATCAAAAGATGTAAAACTTAAATCCCAACTCAATATCATGATTTTAACATCATACTAGCTTGATTTCAACTTGAATTCAATCATGGAATCATAAAATCTCAAAAGCCCCAATTTGATCCATAAACCCTAATTTATTTCTCATGTAAAATCTCATCAATAAATCATGGATTCCATGAATTATTGATATCAAAAGATAGAGCTTGAAGAGCAGAACAACTTTGTAGTTGAAAAGATTACATGAAAACCGAGTTTCGGGGCTTGAATCGAGCTTGGAAAAAAAATTATCTTTCTTTCCCTATCCCTCACGTTTGTTGCTGGAAAATATGAACATTTTATTCATATTTTTACCATTATTTTACACATATATCTATTAAATGAATATTAAATTCATTTAATAGTGAAATTACAATTTTACCCTTTTATCCAATGGTTGAGATTGATTTTATCATCAATCCAGGGCCAAGATTTAATCTTCCATTTCCTATTTCCAAAATTTCCCTTATAATTTTTTAAATATTTCAAAATTTCCATTGGGGCCAAATGACCAATTTGTCCTCTAACTAGTCTTTATTTACTAGTTTGTTTCCAAATTGACATTCCATTAAGATCTAACTAAATCTAGTTAGAATTCAACCAAACATAATAAAATATTCATAAAATAACATTTTATGACTTTTCCATAGCTTTTGGAGCAGTCTCCAAAATTTCCATTTGATCCAATATACCAATAAATAATCCTTTACTCAAAAATAAACTGTAGGATTCATCTTGAATCAAACTAAAAATATTTCCAACACTTGGAAATGACTTTTATAACCTTTTCTCTATCATATGGAAAATTTTCAAAATTTTCCAATTCGACCCCGGTATCCGAATTCCACTTAAACTTTAACTGTGATTTTCCCAATAATCGAAGTATCAGATCGAACAAATAATTCCACATTCGATTCACACCCTTGGGTGATCTATTTATTTATGAAATAAAAACCCTTAAATTTTAGGGAATTACAACTTTAGTCCCCAAACTTTTCCCAAAGTTTATACTTTAGCCATAAAATTTTCAAAATTTACATTTTAGTCACTATAAATCACATGAGACCTTTAAACCTTAGAAATTTCCTTTCCAAAACCCATAATTAAAGAAATCCTAACTTTTGCATTTTCGTCATTTTAGTCACTAAGCTAGCTTTTAAGCTATTATCTGTACTAAATGACACTTAATCAACTTAGTACATTTTGGGGTATTACAATCGCTTTGTCTACAAGTACAAGGTGTGTGTGCATTGTCAAAGGGTTAAGAATATGTATGAACAAATACTCTTTTGTACTTACCTTTAGACTATTAAAAAATCTTTTAATTTTAAAATTAATAGAATTATAATAAGCATTTAATCTAAAATTTAAATGGGTATAGTTTCAAACTAACATAGATAGCAATTTCTATTAGATAAAAAATTGGAGGGCATAAACTCCTTCGACACCCCTAGTAGCTTTGTCCTTGGTTATACGTGTGTACACGTATAATTGATAATTATTTTGGCTGTTCCTCTGATTTTTTAGAGCTTTGTCCTGACTAATTTGAACCGACCCGCATCGTACACTTAGTTTTGGTGGGTGAGTCTCCAAGCGAGAATTTTCTGCATACACAAGGCCTCAAATTCAAAGCGATACCAAATTTACTTACCACTTGGACCAACCACATTAAGTATAATTGGTAATTATTTGATAAACCGATAATTCACTTTTTTTTTACAAGCAGATATAATAGATCATCATGAATTTTATATTAACATTTTAAAAAATGATTAATTCTATCCATTGTCAATGTAATTTTAAAGCTCCACAAGTAAGTTTTTTTTTAGCGTTTACTATCGAAAGAAAAGAAGACAAAATTTGCTTCTAATCAGTATTGTACCCACAACTACAACCTAAGAAAAAAAGGCAAAGTATTAATTAGAAATTTTTAACCACGTACTTTAAAAATTATCGACAAAGTTTCACAAGTAAGTTAACTGATTGTCACATGTTTTTTTTATTTTTTAATATTATATAAGAACACATAATAATAATTTAATTATATATAGAATTTTTTATTTTTTATTATTGTATAAGATATTAATCCTTTAAAAAACACGATATACATGACAAAATCTCAAAGTATTTATACATAAATCAAAATCCACCATTCATATATCGGATGATAATTATATATACTAAAAATTATCACTTGTGATAGAAGTGAAAGAAAATATTTTATATTATAAATATATTTATAAGTTTTTATTTAACGAATGATTGTATGCAGAATGATAAAGGATTCGTATTCAAATCAATTAATCTCGCTTTTATCCTTAAATAATATTTTTTAGCTGTTTTATTCAAATTAATTGCCCATAATTAAGTGACATTTACCCTAAAAATACTGATAAAACAATATCTTATTAATTCTTACCATAAATTGAGACAGATTTAGTGTAGGTATTGCTTTAGAAAAAGGGCTCATGTTAGGTAAGGTCCACATTGTGTAAAAGAGGGACCGAGTTAAGTAATCAAAGACGAGAAATCAATAATTAATGTTATAGCGGATGGTACGCTGGGTCCTTTAAATAATAACAGATGTTTGAATTTAAACGTTGTGGATAAAAAAATTAGGTTAAAAAAATTGTCCTCATATTGAAACTTTGTAAAGTTTAATTTAAATTAGTCGATTAATGAATCGGAACTTAATAATTGAAAAAAAAAATCAATGACGAGAAGAGGTTGACCTCATGACGGGTGTGGGCTGTGGTGGTGCAGAAATGATATGAACAATAATGCCAGACATTTGGTGAAGCCTCGTGGTTGGTTTTTGCTTTAAAAGTAAAATCAGAGGTGGACGTTTGCCCAAAACGCACCACCACCTCTCTTGTGGACAGGAATCTCAAAAACTCGGTAGCTGGGACAGTCGGAGAAGCCATGAAAGCAAATGCCTAAATTCCATGGACCTATATAGTTATTATACAAAGTGTTATTTGTACCTGCTATGATCTTTAAAGGGATTGCTTTTTAGTTTTCTAATTTGGTCTTTGAATTTTTTTATCTATATTATATTTTTTTAAGGCTTAATTTATAAATTGGTCTTTTTAAGTATATCCATTTTTTTTACTCTCTGCATCTTGTAAGACTCGAATTTTACTCAAGTACCCATATATACATATATTTCTCTATAAATAAAACTAAAAATAAATAAATAAATAAATCTCATAATAAATAAATAAAAATTAGTCCAGAAATTCCAAATGTCCATATATATAATGTCCAATATATATAAAGCCCAAGTTGCTTATTATAAGGCCCAAATCCTCTTTTTGATAGTCTTTCTTGCCCAATTTTTAACCCAGCAAACACAAATTAGGTCTGTAACACCTTTTCCCGCTCAAAAGTGGTCATGTGGCGACCTGCTATTGGTCCAAACAGGCTTCACTCGAATTGTGATTTTCTCCTTAATAGCTGTCACCAACTGGAAGCTGACATCATCATAGTGACGTCAAAATCCACTCCCTATAAATATCAGGAGAGAGAAAATGTCAGATGATTAGTGGCCATTAATAACAGATTAATAAATAATAACAATAACTAAGAGGAGAGATAGTGTTTACCTCGGGAGATCAACTGCCACTGTGAAGTCGAACGGACGTTGGAGCACATCGAAAAAGATGATCCATTTCGTTCTTTAATTCCTGCAAAAAAGAAACAAATGTTAGCTTCTCTTAATGAAAAAAAAAAACAGAAATGAAATATTTCTTCTAAACTTAAATTGGAAAAGAGAAGACCGAAGTTTATCTTTGAACATCGGAAGAGTTAAAGAGAGTTAGGGTTTCAGGTAGTTAGGCTAGGTGGTCGGAGAAGGGTGGCTCGATCGAGCCGGGTGATGCTTGTCGAATAGTGATGCACTTTAGAGCAAGTATACTATTCGTATCAAGTAATAAAGTGATAAGTAGAGTGTCGAACCCACGCGGATTAGATTAATAACTACGCAGTTCTTAGGCTTAAGAATGTGTTTGCAAGTAATAGTGATTGTTGATTTATTAAAACTAAAAATAGCTATGATTAAGACGAACAACTACGGCAAATAACAGATAATTATGGAAGCTGGGATTATTGCTAAGGATATATGCTTGGATACTTATTACAATACTACAACAACTGGTGATACATGTCTGTGTAAACCATTAAGATCTTTATCTACTCGACAGAATTTTCTAAAGAACTTCTGACTCTCTCGATGCCTAGAAGTTAATAATATTGAAGCTAAGGTAATACATGTTTGCGTGAACCCTACTAACTCTATTATTTATTTAAAAACTCCCTTTTAGTCATTGAAACCCTAAACTTATTTTAAACTGGATTAAGACTAAGTTAACAGCTTAGTTCCACTGTTCACGTTTATATAACCTAACTCCCTCGATATTAAGCCACGTATCAATAGTTAAAAGGCCTCTCTCGATAGCTCCTACAATAACTACGCATGAAGAACGGTGAACATAACAGATAAAGTGAAAACAACTATAGCATTATAATAAAGTAATCAAAACATAAAATCCTGGGACGCAATAATCCCAACTAAAGTATTTAGCTTATGTTTGAGCTTAAAACATCCATAATAAAAATATTAAATACGACATTTTATCAAGCTAAGAAAAGAAAAGAGTCAAGCGTCCTCGACAAACTCTCTTCGTGTCGTCCAACTTTTGTTGCAGGTCTCCCACTCCGTCAGCCTCTCTCGATGGCATCTTTCGTGAGGAGAATTCTCTAGCTTCTACTCTGGTGGTTCTCCACAAGCTTTAGACTAGGACTGTTGTCTATAATCGCTCCCCCTTTTAATTGGCGTCCAAGTCTATCTTATATAGGCAGTGAAATTAAGGCTTCAGTACCCTAAAGTGCACGTGGCTTCATTAAAGAAAACCATTGATTTCCCGCTATATTTAATATTTCGTATCAGGGAAAAAGTCCACATGGGAAAAAGTAGATTCATCTCCAACTCTTTATGTCTCATCAGCTCCAACCATAAGATCTGCTGCTCTTCTGCTCCAGCATTCCTCTAGCGTCTATCAGTATCCTGCACATGCACCACAAAGCACCACTTTTCCCATAAAAGCACTATATATATGACATTAAATCGTAGATGGTGTAACTCCCTATCTATATGCAATTATATACAATCTAACCTAAATGCAATCTATATGGGCTTGAAAACATGCAAAAGACAAGTAAAAAGCGCATACAAGATCATTTATACACTCATCACCGGGGCTAGATCTAAGGGTTTAGGACTCAAAAAGTAGAAAATTTAGAAATTTTAAGTTTTCTACATAGTGGTTGAAAATCGTGCCACGGCTATAGTCGGGATTCGAATCCTGGTGGGTGACCGAAGTATGACTGCTCGAGATCAAATGGCGAAGATAAGGGTGGTTCATGGCCAGAATTATTGTGTTCTTCATAAACATGAAGAACAAGGATGATTATTCATCCGAAAACCAATAGATTTAATCCATTTTGGTGAGGGGTTATGGGTATTTTTTGTTTGTTGCAGAGGATATAGATAGAGAGAGATGGAGGTGAGAAAGTGAAATTTAGAAAATGAAAGGAGAGATCCAGTTTTGGCTTTGGAAAGGGGTTTATATACTCTTTCCTAAACGGTGCCGTTTTAGCACCGTGTATGAGGGATCCGCGCGTTCTGAACTGGGCCGGGTTAGATTCGTGCCCTTTGTATCCAGATCCTTTTGTTTTAGGCCGAAAATTTTGTAATGTTCTTAATTTAGTCCTCACTTTCAATAAAATTAAATTCAATTTTTAATTCTTTTCAATTTAGTCCTATTTTATTAATTAATTATTTAATTTATTTGCAATTTAAATTATTTGATTGATGTATGATTTTAAGTATAACATGTAGTATATTTGTTAGACAATGGACACACTTAGATTTAATTGTTAGTTGTTTAAAGTCTAGTTTTAGGATCAATTAGGGTTTAATAATTCAATTAAGAAAGATAATTGTAGTAAGTCAATGAATATTAAGTGGGAAAATTTGAAGTTCCAAATTTGGGTGATGCCATGTTGCAATGAGGTGTTGTCCAACATGGGTTTTTAAGTAGAATACTTAATTAAAACCTTAGAAATTGAAAAAACAACCTAGTTAATTAATTAAAGCCTTAATTAAGATTAGAACTTAAATAATTAGTTTAATTAATTAAACTAAGAATATTATATATAATTTTGGGGTTTAAATATGAATGGTGCTAAAGCAATTGGGTGTTATCTCATGAAAGTCTTTAAATTAAATAATATTTGTAGAATTAATAAATACGCAATTTAAATAGTGCCTTTTAGATTAGTTCTTAAAATAAACAAGATAATAATTAATCATGCATATAAAACCTTTTATATTCTAAATGTATTTTTGGAATATGAATATAGGTTCCCCGAGCGTATATGGGTGTTTCCAATCTCATATTTGGTACAAAAATATATTTTCATATAAAAAGAATATTTCCATTAGGAACACAAACCCAATTAATAATTAATGATTAAATTAAATTTGAAATACTATTCTCAAAATGTCAACATGCCACGTAAAATTTAATGTACCGATATCGAGCGTTTGTGGGGTGCTAATCCTTCCCCACATGTAACCTACTTCTGAAGCCAATTTTTAAAAGAACGAATCGCTGGTTGTTTTATGGTTTCCAATCTACCAAAGCGACCGGTGGCGACTCCATTATTTTCAAAAATCAAATTCAAATGAAAACCCCTAATTTCAAAGATTAATCGTCAAGCTATTTTTACACGGTTTAAAAATGATTTCGACACATCTTAAACTTTTTTGTTTTATTTAATCCTTAAAGTATACTTATTTTCCCCTTTACACCTTAAAGTTTGACTCTATTATGTATTTTAACTCTTGGATGTAAAAATAAACCATACAAATGAAAAGTATGTTGCATGCAAGGACGAAATCAATATTTGAGTGCGAGGCAAAACGTAAATTTTGAAGGGCAAACTCACAATTATTTTAATTTTTTCAAAAAATATAAAAAACTAAAGGTAAAAAAAATTCCCTATTTGGGGGCAAGAGCCCCTCCCATTGTCAATGCAACTCCTTCCCTGGCCGCGTGGCAAGTGACGAGAATAATTATAAAACTCATACTTCGATCATCATGTTTTGTCGTGTCATGGCTTCTTTTTGACTAAATTTTTTATATATGAAGTTTCATCGTCACTTTCTCTGCCCAAATTTGTCAATATGTCTATGAAGAAACTTTTCAATAATTAAAATCAAGATTTAAATTTGGGATACTCAAACTCCAATATGTAAATCTAACTATCAGATCAGTTCAAAACCTTGATCACGACTTACACATGTCCTTAAATGTCTTTAATCATTTAGATTCGTTGAAATATATCTCAAAACCCTTCAATCGCGTGAAATTTTCCAACCATACCCGATCACAATAGAAGAAGAACGAGCAAAGGATGTCATATGAAGTGTTTTTCATATGCATATCTTTTTAACGTCAAATGACTAAAATATATACCGAAGTCATACTTTATGATGTAAAGTAAGAAGAAAAAGTATGCTTAAAGGGTAAAAAAGGCTCAAGGTGCAAAATGAAAAATTGTACAAACTTAAAGAATCAAATTGTGAATTAAACCTTATTTTAAATATGGAATGAAAGGACAAACAATCAGGTTAGGATCCAAACTTCCCAAAAAATAATTTGACCAAACATGTTAATGAAGAAGGAGAAGAAATGTTAGAGCCGCAAAATCATAAATGGGGGGATTTGGGGACACAAGAATGAGACTATGAGATAACGAGGGACCACTTTGAAAAGAAAAGTGAAGAAAAAGGGGAAGTGTGATAACTATGTGTGGCCTTCTCAATCCAATCCCCAATCCAATCATATTGATTGTTACAATAATGGAAGCTTTAGCTCTCTCAAATTTTGAGCAATTTCAACTTTCCTGAGTTCTGTTAAATACATTTTTAGAATTTTTAACGATAAGTAAATCTAGTGAGATAAAATATTAATTCTTTAAGTAAGGTCAGAGTTCGTATATTGACGTTATGAATAAAACAATCGGGTAGAGATGGTCTTCCTCATCATGAGACTTTGCAGTATCATTCGGATTAGTCAGCCAATGAGTTGGATACCAATGATTAAACATAAAAAATATCATAATTAAGTTAATAACACTTACTAATTTTTTTAGTCCTAATTTTTTATTAAGATATAATCAACTTATTAAGATGTAAATGATTGATCATGGTATTTATTTTATTCAAAAAAAGTTTATCTGTTATAATTACGGCGTTGTGAATGAAATAAATTAAATTGAGATGATCGTCTCATAACAAACATATACAGTAATTGATTCAAATTAATCAAGAAATAATAGTGCAAAAGATAATAAATCAAATTAAATTGTAAAAAAACTCAAGTATTAATATGTTAAATATTTTCTTTATTTAATTTATTCTCTGCCTCAAACAATACAGCAAAATAATGGGACGGCTAGTTTCAATGTTCTACTGGGGACAAGACGGGAACTTATCTTTGTGGTTTTATTGGTGGACGAGGATTAGGGGCCAAAATGCTAGTGTCGTGTGCGGTGGTGGGTCTCATTGAACATGATATGTCTCCGAACACATTTCCTCCTTTACCAAATAATTTATTTCCTAATCATCTTTTAAGGTAAGATTAGATACATTTTTCAATAATTGTGAGCGTTTGTTATAGATATTGCCATATTGGACTATATTTTTTTCTTTTATTGTGACTAAAGTTTTATATTAAGATTGTGTTTGATATTGTGTAATTATAAGAGATTTTTGTTTTTTTTATAATGACAACTGAATTTTATTAAAAATTAAGAAAGGCATTACAAATATAACGCACCCAAAAAGGATAACAATGAGAACTAGTCTACCAAAATCTCATACAAAAATCTAAAAGTGCAAAGAAAAATAAATACTTCCATAGAGATTAGCGTATCGTCAAAATCCAAAAGCCTTTCCGAATCTCATTGTCTCTATCCAAACGAGCGTATTACGAGGTGAAAAAGGAGTGGTGAGCGAACCAAACTATCATGCAGATCGCTCCGCTACACATGGCTGATAACATCGGTAAACAACCATCAACCGAGTAGGGATCTATCTTTTTATGACCACCGACAGAATCATAATCAGAAGCTAATGCCGTGAAGATCTATGTACAAGCACCAAACGACTGCTAATGTATGCTGAAATCATGTCAAAACGACAGATGAAACGAAAACACAAAAATAAAAAAAAACGTACCACAAAGGAAGAGGAAAAAGCGTGCCACAAAGGCATGAATTCTTATTAAAAATACGAAAAAACAAAAAAATAAACCTGATGATTGATAACCAATGCTAAAACTGGTTGCCGACCAGAAAGAAGAAAGCTGCGACGCTAGGAATAATGCAGAGAAAAAATTAAGTTAAAAAAACATAATTATAAGAAATTTTAATTTTTTAGAACGGCGGAGTCTAAATATATCTCTAAAAATTTCTTTAACTTGTCACGTTGACCCATATTACTTGTTAAAGACTTTAGCTCTCACCATATTAATTTTTGGTGAAAATGATATTTCTAGGGAGTTTATGTCAACATTAATTTAAAGATAAAATAACTGATATCAATATTACAAATCCTTATTTTTTTCTGCCATTTATTTTGATAACAAATAGGGCCAAAATAAATAAACAAATTTATGGGCAGAGATGGATCGATGGGTTAAAATAAATAGGGCCAAAATGATATTTCAGGGCTAAAATAAACAAATTTATTTTGATTTTCAGTCCAAAATATGTTGTAATTAATTATTTTTTGGTACAACTTATATACATACACATAAAAATATATACTATTTCTACAATTCGAACCTAAACCATTTATATGGGCATAGTGGATCGAGGGGGCGATCACTCCCCTGAAAATTTAAAATTCGTATATGATTTAAATTTTTTTATTGAAAATTTATTTTTACTCCTAGAATTTTATAAGTTCGACCCTTGAATTTTATAAATTCACCTCTAAACATAAAGTTTTGAGTCCGTCCCTCTAGAAAGTAATTATTTTTCTGTCCAAAGTTGGTAGTCCTGCTTGTATATACAAGGCAAATATATTGCTGTAAAACTCTTTCAAAGTTTTCTTTTGGCAAACTTCCAAAGCTTAATAAAAAAAATCGAACATAAATTTTAAAATTTAAATGATTGGACTATACATTTTTTTAACCACGGCAGCGACATTAGAAACATTCCAAAGGAAACCCAGAAAAATATTTTAGTATACGATCATATTTTTCTTCCTATTTATTTTATTTTTAAAATTTAAACCATAATTTAGATCTAATTTTAAATTTATAAGGAATGTCTCCGTATTTTACATGCATTGACCATTGACTATTATATTTTAAAGTTTACAAACGAAATACACAAATAACAGTGTATATTTTATTATATTTTAATAACATATATTATATTTTTAATTTCAAAAACTCTAATAAAATGATTTAGCGTGGTTTAAACAAATAATATTAATAAATAAGAATATGAAAAAATTTAAAAAATAATTATAGTACTAAAATTAAAAAATTAAATAAAAAGACTTCAAAATATTATATTTTAAAAAAAGTATATACTATCTGTTATTAGCATAGTTACAAAACCCAGGACAAAACAAGCGCCTAAGCCAAACACTGTGGTTTTGTCCCCCGGGGATGGGAGCATTACGCACCTCGAACTTGTTAAATTCCACATATAATACTCGGCGCACCTTACGCATGAGGTGCTTTTTAATCTCGCTACGCTAACTTACGCTCCCTCATCTGGGGTGAGTCAGAGCGCCTTTCTACTTTCGAGTCATATAGTCTACCTTCCTTTCTCTCTCCGTTTCTGTTCATATTTTGTATATTTAATGTATTTTTATATTATTTAATTTTAATAAAATGAATATTTTAAACAATATTTTTAATTTTTTAATTGCAATTTAAGTGTCATTGCTTTGCTTTTTCATTGGTAAGTTTCTGTAACGGTTTTTCAAAACAGTAGATCTGAATTTTCTATAATCTAATTTAGTTTCGGTTATCAAATTTCGAAAATTGTTTCAAATATTTGTTCAGTTTCTCTGATTCGAATCTTTTATGGCTTTTTGTACTTCTAATTGACCGGCATTTACTGCATAATCAGAGGAGATTCAAACAAAATCACAAAAAATTGGAGATCTTTTCCTGGAAAATTGGTGTACTTTTTTTTTTTGGAATCTCAACGGGAAACAAATCTAGTGTTGGTTTTCGAGACGGCGATGACGTGAAGCATTTGTTCAATTTCGGAACTTATTTTACTTCTCCAATTTTTTGTGTTTTTTAAAATAGTAGATTGATGGGTTGCGTTTACTCCCGAGCTTGCATCGGCGAGATTTGCGTGCCGAGAGATGCAAGGATCAAAGAGCCGCAAAGCGTAAGGCCAACCACCGCGGCGGAGCTTGCCGTTTTCTCGCCCACATCTTCAAACGAAGACGAAGAAACTAGAGACCAAATCCACTCTCAGTTAAGCTTGAACCGAGCCGATGACCCGGAGCTCGGTATCACTCGGCTCTCTAGGGTTTCAGCTCAGTTCCTTCCGCCGGATGGATCTCGAACCGTTTCGGTCCCCTCAGGCAATTTCGAGCTTAAGTATTCTTACTTGTCTCAAAGAGGATATTATCCAGATGCTTTAGATAAAGCTAATCAAGACAGTTTTTGTATCCACACTCCGTTTGGAACAAATCCCGACGATCATTTCTTCGGCGTTTTCGACGGCCACGGTGAATTGGGAGCTCAGTGTTCGCAATTCGTGAAAAGAAAATTATGCGAGAATTTATTGAGGAATAATAAGTTCCACGTCGATGCCATCGAAGCTTGCCATGCTGCTTATTTGGCGACAAATACACAGTTACACGATGATAGTTTGGATGATAGCATGAGCGGAACGACGGCTATAACGGTTTTAGTTCGTGGTCGGACTATATACGTGGCAAATTCTGGTGATTCGAGAGCTGTTATAGCGGAAAAAAGAGGGAAAGAAATTGTGGCCGTTGATTTGTCTATTGATCAGACACCGTTTCGAGTTGACGAGCTGGAGAGAGTGAAGCTTTGTGGAGCGAGAGTGCTTACATTGGATCAAATTGAAGGGTTGAAGGATCCGGATGTGCAGTGTTGGGGAACTGAGGAAGGCGATGATGGTGATCCTCCTAGGCTTTGGGTGCCGAATGGGATGTTTCCTGGAACAGCTTTTACAAGGAGTATTGGGGATTCAATTGCTGAGACAATTGGTGTTGTGGCGAATCCGGAGATTCTTGTGTTGGAGCTTACTGAAAATCATCCTTTCTTTGTACTTGCTAGTGATGGGGTTTTCGAGTTCCTTTCTAGTCAAACTGTGGTTGATATGGTAAGTAAGCAAGGGAGTCATTTGAATATATAAAATGTTTCTTATTAGTAAATAAACTAAGGCTCAGTATTTGTTGTTGCTGGGATTACATGATCGGTGTTAGTCATATTGTTTGTAGATCGCTTAGTATTCGGCTGAACCGGGATAATTATCTAGGAGCTGCATCAAGTTCCCATGTAGTAATACATATTCAGACATATACCTGTATCGACACTCACCCCTAAATCCGGTAACATAGGCCTTTTGTTGTTACAGTTTATATATGGGGAATTGGTAGCCATTAATAATACGTATCAGTAAAATAATTTACTGAAGTACACTCCACTGATTTCTGGTTGTAAAAGGTTTGCTTCTTTTTTTTTTTTTAATCTTTGGTTACTTGTAGATCCATATATATACAATGATATTTCTTAATGCTTTTCATCATCTTTCTACTTAGAATGTTTTATTTAATCTTATTCTTTGATGTACACTTTGCTGCTAAAATTCAGATTTTCCTTGTTCTTTTCTTTCTTTATCAGTAATTGTTTCAATGTTATTCAGGTTGCAAAATACAAGGATCCTCGTGATGCTTGTGCTGCAATTGTGGCTGAATCGTATCGACTTTGGCTTCAGTATGAAACCCGTACGGATGATATTACCGTGATTGTTGTGCATATAAATGGGCTAACTGGTGTAAGTGACTATTCTTTTTGCATTAGATGTATTTCTTGTCTTTGTTATTTGTTTCTCATTGGCCTTTCCCGTCAGGTTAATGGTGAAACAGCTAAGGCTGCTACAATTTTACGGCCACCTGTTCCTCAAGTGTTAGAGGCAACAGGATCAGAATCTCCTTCAACTTTTAGCTGGAGTTCAAACAACCACCGCAAGGCATGACTTATCACGGGCCCGTCTTCGTGCTATTGAGAGTTCATTGGAGAATGGACAGGTGTGGGTTCCGCCACCTCCAGCTCACAGGAAAACTTGGGAAGAAGAGGTAAGACTTCTGTTATATTCTATTTGTTTTGTATACACTAAAGTGTTTCCTCACCTAAGCTGTTCTGTATTTATGCCTTACAGGCACACATAGAGCAGGCATTGCACGACCATTTCCTATTCAGAAAATTAACTGATTCACAGTTTCATGTTTTATTGGATTGCATGCAAAGAGTTGAGGTCCAACCTGGGGATATTGTCGTCCAACAGGTTAGTTTTTCTACTTGCAATTAATTTCATTTATTGCTACCATTTCGTGTAATTCTGATGTTTTTGTCTAACTGCACAATCAACATGTCTTGAAATAATTTTATTGCTTCAATACTTTCCTGTAAGTTATGAATCCCAAACAAAAATGTTGTTGTAGTTGTAATGAATAGGATAATTAAAGCTTGAAGAACTTGACTGAACAGACAAACAAACTTTATGTACCTATTATAAATCATTAGGTGAGTAAGGTCCAGAACATTTTCTGCAAATAAGCATTCCGTGGCCAATTTTGGTTGAAGTTCGCTTTCAAAAAGCTAAACCCTGGTTCAATTGACTTGGCCTCACAGCTAGGCATGAAGGAGCTGATATCTTAAATACGGTTCTAGAGGTAGTTTTGACATAGTTACAATAGAAGTTAAGATTCTGACTGTTGTTATACTTTGCAGGGTGGTGAAGGTGACTGCTTTTATGTTGTTGGAAGTGGAGAATTTGAGGTTTTAGCAACCCAGGTTTGTCTTGATCATTAAATATTTATTGGTTAAAAGTTATTTATCGTTGGACACACCCACTATAGAATGTTTACCAACTCTTTGTTATTGGTTATCTTTTTATTTTCCAATCAGGTGGAAGATAATCTCTTAGAAAATGGTGATAATTGTTTATTTTCAGTAAGTTTTTAACTAGAAACTTTACTGGCAGGAAGATAAAAATGGAGAGGTGTTGAGGGTTTTGCAGAAGTATACAGCTGAGAAGTTATCATCATTCGGCGAGTTGGCACTAATGTACATTTGTTCTTTTTCTTATCTCATATCTAGTTAATAAAGAACTATTTAATTTTATTTTCTTAACTTTACAAATTGTTTTGCTTGGTGAAAACTGAATTGCGTGTTTAAAAAGTTTGTACAGAATAGATACCAAGTAGTAAACTAAAAGAATAAATGTTACCACTATTTTTTGTGGAGTAGCAAAAAAAAAAAACACTAATTTTCTGAAGCACCTATCATTTATTATCTTGCGGGTTGGGAAATTTTACTGCTCTTTCTGGAAAAAAAGAAAGCTGGTATAACTTGCTGACTATGATAATTTTGTTTGTTGCTATACAGGTACAATAAGCCCCTTCAAGCCTCTGTGCGTGCTGTGACTAGTGGAACTCTTTGGGCTCTAAAACGAGAAGACTTTCGTGGAATTCTGATGTCTGAGTTTTCAAATTTGTCATCCTTGAAGTTGCTTCGCTCTGTGGATCTTCTATCTAGATTGACAATTTTACAGCTGAGTCATGTTGCAGATTCTCTTTCTGAAGTTTCCTTCTCTAATGGGCAGGCCATAGTGAAAATGGTAGATGTTTCTCCTTCCAGTATTTTATTTCCTTCTGTTTTATTTTTCGTAGTGTATTTTTTTCTTGGTTTATATTATTGTTGCTTATATTTATTGTGCACCTCTGCAGAATGAAGCCCTCTCTTCTTTGTACATTATCCAGAAGGGGCAAGTGAGGATTACTTTTGATAAGGATTTGTTAAACTGTCCAAATGTCTGCAGTCTCAAGCCTGAGAACCCTAAAGAAGGCAATGATCAACAGACTGGCAAAGAACTGTCTGTTGAAAAGACAGAAGGAAGCTATTTTGGGGAATGGGCACTTCTTGGGCAACAGATTGGTTCCATAAGTGCCATCGCAGTGGGTGATGTCACATGTGCTCTTTTGACAAAGGAGAAATTTGATTCAGTTGTTGGTCCTTTGACAAAGCTTTCCCAGGATGATCATAAGTATGTCTTAGTCTCATGCACTAAATGCTGCATTTTTGTTTTCCTCTTATTCTCCTTGTTAGGATGGATGTTTTCATTTTATAATTCTCATCAACCTTCCATTTTAGTCTGTATGTAGGCTTTTAGTTCTCTAACTTGAAACCAGTTAAGTTCTTGTTCTTTTTGTTCTCTTCTGAATGTTTAATACCTTTCATTATGAATGACATTGTTGTTTTGTTGCCATTTAGGTCTCAAGACTATTCTCCAGATGTGCCCAACTCTTCTGTCAAAGAAATTGATATGTCGACTCTTGCTAAAGTTAGCATCTCTCAATTGGTAAGAAGTGCTTAGTTCTGCCTCTACCTTGTGGTTAGCAAAATGTTATCTTGAAGAGAGAATCTCTTAAACCTATCTAATTTCGTATGCAGGAGTGGAGAACATGTTTATATTCCACCGACTGTAGTGAGATTGGGCTTGTACTTCTAAGAGACACAGGTTGGTTTGTTCTTATGTATGTGTGTTTATTTTTGCTCAGGAATGGTAATTTAAAAGCACACCTTTTCCTTATGTACCATGTGATAATAAGTGGACTGATTATGCATGATTTTATATATGCTTGTCAGGTGCAAAATGAGATTCTAGGAAAATAAGCCTGTTAAGTGCTATCAGGTGTTTCTGAGGGAAGTTTGTTGTGGAGGTTAAACTGATGAAATATTCCTTTGTAACGAGTTTTTGCAGAAAGCGTGCTTAGTTTGAAGAGGTTTTCAAAGCAGAAGGTAAAAAAACAGGAAAAGAAACACAAGTTTTGAAGGAGAAGGATCTGATGAAGAGTATGAGTTCTGCAGCTTGTGTGCCAGAGGTGATATGCACTTGTGCTGATCAAATGCATGCTGCAATTCTATTGAATACATGCCTTGTCTGCCCTTTGGCTTCAATACTTCACACCCCTCTAGATGAACAATCAGCAAGGTTCTGTGCTGCCTCTGTTGTTACCGCCTTAGAAGATCTACATGAGGTCAGATTTCTATAAGCAGTCCTTTTTTACTTCATTTCCTCATTCTTTGAGCATCTGTTTATTTCTTACAGTTTGTATTTCTACATCCATATTTTATTTGAATTTCAGAATGGTGTCCTTTATAGAGGTGTGTCTCCTGATGTTTTAATGTTGGACAAAACAGGCCATTTACAGGTTGGTGCCGATCTATGTTGTATTGTACATCATGTTTGCATGCATATTTGAACTGATATAATGTTATACTTGATCAAAAGGTTGCCCCTTTCTTTACTAATAATGGTTCCAAATCACAAGTAGCCCCTTTCTTTACTAATAATGGTTCCAAATCACAAGTAGCTAAGCTTAATTATTTTGTTTTGCTATTCTGTGTTATAGCTAGTCGACTTCAGGTTTGGAAAGAAGTTATCTAGTGAGAGAACATTTACAGTTTGTGGAATGGCCGACTCTTTAGCACCAGAGGTAGTTCAGGGAAAGGGCCATGGTCTTCCTGCTGACTGGTAAAAAACTGCATACTGTTTTCCATTTTTCTAGTTTCATAAACCTCTTCATGTTTTATTTAGCACCTAAAGGAGCATAATTGAATAACTCAAAATTACAGCACTGCTAACTTGTTAAAGAACCAGAGTGTTCATGAATCATGACGGAGATTAATAACCAACATTATAAATAGAGAAATTTAATTCAGCCTAGAGTGTTTATTTAGTTCTTGAGCTTTTTTTGGGGTTTAAAGAGGACTTTCCAACAAGGGTGGCGTGGTGGGGCCTTAATTTACTATTTCTTGCTAAATGAGGCTAAATATATGCACAGTTTGATTAGATGTTCTCTGCTCCTCCTCCCCCTCTTCTATGACACTAGTCTTTTGAAATGTTTAACATTCAGGTGGGCCCTAGGAGTCCTGATCTATTTCTTGCTGCAAGGTGAAATGCCGTTTGGATCGTGGAGACAAAGTGAGCTCGATACATTTGCAAAGATTGCTAAAGGACAGTTTATTCTTTCGGATAATTTAAGCCTCGAAGCTGTTGACATAATCACTAAGGTCTTTTTACTATCATTTCTTCTGCATAAATACCTCATAGCATAGAATCACTCACATGTTTGTATCAAAATAAACTTTCAGTTACTTGAAGTTGATGAAAGTACAAGACTGGGAAGTCATGGTTCCTCTTCCATTAGAAGTCATCCGTGGTTTGAGGGTATTGACTGGAAAGGAATCAGAGATCGGACGTTTCCTGTTCCCCATGAGTTAGCTTGTCGTGTAGCTCAACTGTTGGAAATATGTTCCGAGGATGGCCTTGTTGGCGTTGCTTCCCCACCTCAAGATATACCAGAGCTCAACGTTCCTGAGTGGCTTGATGAATGGTAAAAGAATTATCTATATGGTTTGCCATAATTCTACCTTTTGTCAACGGTTTGCGAGTTGAGTTCTAATCCATGTGGTGAGATTGACAACCAGATTGTCGGAAACTGGACAGCAAAGTGTAAAGTTGCAGGCCTTAGATTGCTCATAATTCCGTGATTCTTTTTCTTGCTGCCATGAATCCAGAGTAGCAGCGGAACGATATCTCAGTTACGGTTATTGTTCTCTGTTTCCAAAACTAGCCATCTAACCAATTCCGTGGATAGCTCGGTTATTAGGATCTCTATTTTAAAACATCCAAATTTTTTTTTTTTACATATTCACTGCTTTTGTAAATAGGTAAATAACTAAATATATTAATGAGGATCCTTGTAATTCAAGCTGTCTACATTACTTTGCCTGTGGCAGTAGATAGTTAATCAATTGGCATTTACCATTTTGGTGACCATATCCATAGATGTATCGATTGTGATATGTTGTTTGAGAACTCCGGTCTATGATTGACCTCTGTAATTTATATTGCAAAGGTATTCCACCATCGGCACCTAAATATAGGTTGGGCACAGACATCTAGCAGGGAAAATGAAGAGTCTTGTGCATAGCTAGGAACACACTTTCGTACAGGAACAAGGACATCGAAGGCGGATTCACTGCCTGGCTGGTGTAGTAAAAATATGCTTCCAGAAATTTAAGCAGCGGGTCTAGAGACGAGCTCCTCTGATGCAAAAGTGAAGGTAAGGTGATATTTTTTTTTCAGAGGCTAGAGAAATAATCTTTAGACTGGGATATATGCTGAATTTGATCTTCCATGTTGATTGACTGTATCAGTTTGTTGAGATATTGAAATTTTGATGATACCTCCAGCAAGGAAAATGAAGAATCTGATACAGGAACTTTTCATTGCGGAACAAGGACATAGAAGGCGGATTCACTGCCTGGTTGGTGTAGTAAATCTGCTTCCAGAAATTTAAGCAGCGGTTCTGGCGACGAGCTCCTCTGATGCAAAAGTGAAGGTAAGGTGGTTTTCTTTTTCAAAGGCTAGAGAAAAATAATCTTTGGACTGGGATATATGTTGCCATCCGTTAGTTTTACGGTTGAATTTCATCTTCCATGTTGATTGATTGGACCAGTTTGTTGAGATTTGATACAGGAAGATAACTGCAATGTTTATTCCTCTATTGGGACTTTCCCAGTTATTCGAAAAGATGTAAGCATTCCTCTATTGGGACTTCTTTGAATGTAGCATCCTTACATGGGCATATTTCAAATGAACAGTGATAGCTCCCCTTCATGTTTTTCCATGGTGTTGCAGGTTTATTAGCCGGTCTTCGATAACTGCATGACCGGCCTGTTTAAGGAGTTACGGAGAAAGAAAAACAGATAAAACTAGCATTAAGATCCTTATCAAGCAACTGACTCCATTTTTTCAGGTACTTTTGCTGATATTTTGATTAAGAAACCTTAAGTTTGCACGTTTAATCCGTTCTCTAATCTCTTCCAAATTCTGAGATTAAAATAATGGAAACAGGTTTACCCATTTCTACTCCATTAGTATATAACTTTGCTTGATCTTTATAAATGATTTGGACAAGATCACAAGAAAAACGACAAGCATAATAATCTCGCTCGTTTTCTTTGTTTCTCTTTATAAATGTTTGTTCCATATGGCATGCATTTTGATTCGGTGTAACTATTATACGCATAATAGGAAAACTTTGTAATTTTGATTTTAATTTAATTATATATATTTAACAAATAAATAAATATAACCGGTTGTGTATGTAATAAATAAATGTAACGTGTTATTATTTTTTTTGAAATTGAATCAAAATTAAATTTCCATCTATACAATTAAAATTTGTTTATTTATTTTGGTCATAAACCTGTTAAAGTATTCGAAATTTTTATTTTTACAGTTGATAAAATTAAAACTTTAAATTGCAAACATCTTATTATAAGAGGGATTTTCTCAACTCATTTTTTACAACGTCAAGATACAAACATTGTATAAATGACAACTCACATTTTACAATATTAAAATTCAAACATTAAACATTATATAAAAAGACCTAATAATTTATCTCACTATACCAATTAGCCGTCAGTCAAATCTATTTATTACCACAGATTCCACAAAACTCGACAAGAAAGAGAGTCAGCTCTTAATTTTATACTAATAACAGATTCAGCAAATACCACATCTTACGCCGGTGATTTGGACTCTTAGACAAAACAATAATTTTCAAAAGATGGGTTGAATTCAAGAAACTGCCAGTGTGGGATTATTATAATTAGTTAGCACGTAACATCTGACTAAACTTGTAGCAATTGGAATTATATTCTTGTTATACAAGTTAATATATATATATATATGTAGCCATTTGTATCGTAAGTTGATATTAGCAGAAAAGTTTAAAATATATTTAGCTTAAAGTCAAATCTTTTGTTAATTATCTCCCATCTCATTAATTTTGTCTCTTTATTCATTTATTTGGTTCATATCCTTTCCAAAATTAACTTTTAGGTTAGGGTTTTAGTACCTTTAGCTTTAGTTTAGTTCCATTTAGAATTTAGGATTTAGAGTGTGGCCTTTAGTTTTTAGGGTTATCTTTTGTTTTTTATATTAGAAATGAAAAATTAATTTGAGTTTTATTTTCAATTATTTTGTTCAAATTTTAAAATTACAAATCACCTCAGCTAGTGTTCCATTTCCAAGATCTTTGTTTTTCATTAGAAAGGAAAATATTTGAGTTTTATTTATAAAAATTTTGCAAATCCGATCCGATTCAATTTTTTTATAAAAAATCCAACTCTATAAAATTAAGTCGGACGAAATTTGTCAGATTTGGATAAAATTATCATCTTTAGTATTACTTCAATAAACGAGGTGGTTTCATTAGCAGATCATAAGTGGTTTTTAAATCAAGATTCCTTGGTTCAGCCAAACAGGGCAAGCTTTAAATACATTTACATGCTTAATTCAGAAAACCAGGTTGGCAAGCAGCCTCCTTTTGCACAAGTTCAATTATATATAATTCATAACACTGATTTTTATTTAGTATATTTATTTATTTATTTAAAAGCTTACAACCAACAACCCATTGTAACTAAAAAAAGGTTGCTTTTGAGATTTATTAATTATCTAATAATTATTTGATATTCTGGTTTGAATATATTTGAATTTTTATTTTTTAAATCAAGAATGTACTTTTCTATTTAATAAGAAAAAGACTGAATTATAAAGGTTGCTTTTTAGTTTAATAATGGATGTATATTCAATATATTGGCGATGAAAACAAAAAAGTTTTCACAAACGCTCAAGTTTTAGTGTTCATATTTTTAGTTTAAAGTCTAGATCTTTAGAATTTATGATTTAGGTTAGGGTTTATTTTTTTGTTTTCAACTAGATAATATTCTCAACATAATCTTTTAGAGTTTAACCAAAAAATCATAAAAAATATAAAATAAATTAACAAATTCTAAAACTTGATAAACTCTAAACCTTAAATTAAACCCATAAATCCTAAAACTAAGGTACTTATTTTTACTGCCGGTGTATGGAATAATAATTCGATACGTTGGTAGAATACCTGAATTCTTATTTTCAGAAATCAAGAATCCGACCCCATAACATAAAGAAAAAAATTATTACAGAGGAACCAAAATAATAAAGAAAATTGAAAATTGTGTAGCTCTGCCTTTCTGAATTTATGCACAAAATGAAACTATCTAAATGAATCAGGCACATTCAAACATCTAAATGCTGTGTTGGATCCAGAGATTTTTGAGACAGAGACCTTTCTCTATTGGCAAACCATTGGACTGTTCTTCTAGCAATTGGCAACCAAAGCCGCCTTGTTCTTTCCTCTTTTGTGCAAGTTTCAGACATTCTGTTCCTTGTACAGGCATCTTGAAACCTCGATAAAGCAACAATATCCGACATTGATCTTTTCTCGGTCTGATTACCAATTCTCGATGCCTGACTGGAAGTAGCTGCTGAATCCGATGTCGAAGGCAGACCAGGAGCTGAAACCGGGTTGTTTAGCAATCTCTTTATCACCAATTCCTTCTTGATCTTCCTGATTCGCTCGTTTTCGATCATTCTTGTTCCTGAAAACTGCTCGTTGTTTATGTCAAACCGGTTGCTTGATATCTCGTTAAGCATCTCCGAGTTCAAGAACATCAAGTCGGACGAACTCACACTGCTCCATCGGTTCTTCAGGACAACATCCGACGTAACAATCTTATGATTGAACTTATGGAACCCTGCATCATCGACATCGTCGTCGTCTCGGATTAGTACTTCGCTTTCGATATCGTCCTTTTCAGTTTTCCGGAAACTGGCTCCAATGCTGAATCTTGATGATCGGTTGTTCTCTTGCTCTCTGTGGACATAGAGCTCGATGTTCGGGTCCTCTCGTAGCTCGGACTGGTTCCTCGAGAACCGCATGCTGTTTGAGTATGCGAAGATTGTCGGATCATCGAGGTTGACCTTCTGCCTGCAGAGAGGGCAACTCGAGTGCTTTTCAAGCCACTGATCAATGCAATCGATGTGAAAACCATGCTTGCACTGAGGCAACAATCTCAGGATCTCGGTATCTTCGAATTTCGATAAACAGACCGCGCATTCAAGCCCTCGTTTCGATCCTCTAAGCGAAGAGAATCTAAAGAAAGGAAGCGATTCCACAACTCTCTTGTCGATCCCCGAGGACCGAGACCTCGTCCGACGGAGTGTCCGAAGACGATTATCAGCATGAACAATCGCTGCACTGTGACAGAACTTGGCATAAACAAGGAGGAAAAAAGTCAACGCAAACATGACACAGAGTATACCTACGACAACCGCCAAACTCGGTCGGAAATTCGAGACAGAATCCCCTGAAATGGCATCAGTCTCATTTGAGGCCGATTGTGCGTCGACGAACACGAAAAACAGGTGAAAAAGAACTAAACCGGTCGCCGTTAATCGAATCATCAAAAACCCAGAATTCTATTCCTTTCTTGCTAGCATTTCAGCTGGAAAATGTATATATACACACGTATGCATACATTTATATTTTAGAAGTCCAAGTGGGGTAGTTTGATATTGGTGTGTTAAGCATGGTCACTTCCCCCCCAAATGGGTATCTTTAATGTTTGGCAGTTTATTAGCTTTCTTTTTCATTTTATATTGAAATGAAGCTTTTTAAATATGGAAAATTTCATAAGAGATGACATAATGGGAAGACTTTTTCGATTTGATTACAATGAATCTGTCGTTGTGTGCTTGTTTTCTTGGAGAAACCTGTGGTTTATGCTGTCATAAAAACAAATTCGAGATCCACAAGTTTTAAAGTTGTTGCACGAATAAAATAAATATTGAACTTTCGATCACTGGTTAAAGTATGAGAAACCCTTGCCGATCAATTCGATATCATATCGTTCATGAATATCGAAAATCTTACTAATAATTAGGGATGACAAAATTACTCGACCGTGACCCGACTCAATGTGCCTCGATCCAACCCGGTTGAGTTTTTAGTCTTGAATTTCAGGGATCAGAGCGGGGCGGGTTTTTGTAAGTGCCGAGTCGGGGTGGGGCGGGGCGGGTTCGGGTATATGCTAAAAATTTCCCGCCCCGCCCGGGTATATATTTAAATAAATATATAATTTTTTATTATATTTATGAAAATACCAATATATATATATAAACACTTTTATGGTTGTTAAGCTAACTTTATTTATTTTTTTGGTTTGTGCTTATCGTAATTTTTTTAGATGTTGTTCGAGTTTCAACATGTTCGATTCTGACGGTCAATGGTTCAAGTTTATTCATTTAAATAAGTAATTTTTCATGTGGGTAATTTAAAATTGGTTTTATTTTATTTTTATAGAAGTTTAAAGTCCTTTGAAACTATATATTTGTGGTCGTGATGATGGATTCACCGAATTTAATTTTTATCATCCATAAATATTAAATTTTTTAAATTTTTGAGTCGGATCGGAGTCGAGTTTAGGGGTTTATAGATGGGGCGAGCCAGGGCAGATAAATTAATATTTTAATTCAGGAGCGGGGCAGGGTCGGATTTAAGGGTTCATAGATCGGGCAGGTTTGAGACGGCCAAAAACCCGCTCCACCCTGCCCCGTTGCCATCCCTACTAATAGTAGAAATTAATTTGAACCAGTCCCTGTAAATGAGGGACCTGAATTGCATTCCAAAGTAGGAATGATAAAAACTTAAAACACACCTATAAACCAAAGAGCTTGGGGAAATCTCCTTTACTGCTAAAAAAGCATGTAAGAATTTGAAGCTCAAACTGCTGGCAAAATGTTTTAACGATTACTTTACTAAATTCAGTGAGAATAGAAAGGGACTCTTGCTGGTGTAATTCAAGGCCATATCGCTTGTCGATGTATGTTTATGGTGCGGAGGCGCAGGATTGGTGCTCGGAAATGTTGCCAAAAAAAGGTTATTATCCTGTTTGGTGCACTCTTCAGGGGTCATCAACATGTGAGTACCATGGCAAGCACAAACAATCTGGCATCTGGTTTTTGCTGAATCTGTAAGTAACAGCTGAAGTTGAACAGGTGAATAGCCAAATATAACCTGCAAGTTTCCGGGATTCACCGACTGGATCCCGGATCGTTCACTATTTACGGTAGGTGTACTCTGTGTCATATCATGTATCGTACGACCCGATGAAACGATGGTTCCTAGAGAGTTAGAATAGAAGGGTACATTCATGACATTGATTGATTGAGCCAGGAAAGGGTTGCCATATTGCAAGTTTCCAAGCTTAATCTCCTTAGGCCTCAGAAGAACCGGTAACACCAATAATAGCTTGGAACCGTCATCGTGTCACGAAACTAGCCTCGACATTGAACCCTCCATCTGCAGATTAAACAGAATTTCTGGAGTTTAGAAAGATTAACATATGGGATTTAAGCCTCCATCTGCAGATTATTTCAACAAGATAGAACAGCAAGTGAAATGTATAATAAAATAAACAACATAAAACAAGCACAAAATAAACTAATTAATTTCATTGATATTTATAAATTCCAGAAAAGGGGTTTCCCCTATATCATCTGCAGATTATTCCTTCTACCTCTTAATCCGACCTAGTAGACTGCAAGTACTTAGTATCTCATCTTCTCAACCGGTTCGAACACTTCCTCTCTTCTCGAAGTGATCACAAAGCAAAGATCACCTGTCTGAAGGTGCCTAAATGCCTGCAATGTAAGGAAATCTTGGTGCGCAGGAAAGCCATGATCGGTGCAGAATTCGGTCCAACCTTCTTTGAGGACATAAATTTTGTTCGACCAGAAAATGAAAGTCATATGGTACTCGTCTGCATCGTAAACTTTCACCGAAATCCCTTTATCAACATCCTCGCCTTCCTTCAACAATGGCAACACGGCGTTCTTTGTGTCTTGCTTACTGATTGAAAGCCTGCATTGCTTTGTATTTACGTCAGTTTCGGTGAGCTGCTTCTTAAAGGGTTCACTGCACCTTCCGATGAGGCCATCGATTTCGGGCCAAAAGTCTGGATCGTATGACATTGAAAACAGATGAAGGAAAACCCTAAAATCTCTAGACATTCTCAAACCTTTTGCTATGGCTTCTGCTGAGAGAGAACAAAGAAGAGGAATATGTTAAAAAAGTTTGGGCAATGTTAAATTTATAACCAAAATATATTCAACCATTGTAGTTACTTGTGTTCAAGAAAAATAAATAAATAAAAGTACAATTTAAATAGAATTTATTTTTTTATATTTTTAATTAATAAAAATATTAATAATATGAAAAGTTTAGGTAATGTTAGAAATTTTAATGAAGATATACTTTATGGTTTTATTTACTTGCGCTATAAGAAGGAAAATAAAAAATAATATTTTTTATATTTTAAATTAATAAAAAATATTTAATACTATAAACTTCAAAGTTATGGTGACGGTTAATTTATATATGGGTAAACTTCACCGGATGTCCCTTATATTTAGGACATGTTCTATTTTGGTCACTCAATTCGAAAATAGGTTACTATGGCTATTTATGATTTTGACCGTTATCGTTTTAGTCACCCGAACGTTAGCCTCCATCAATCCCATTTAATATGATGATCTGACACATTAATAAAAAGGGTTAATTTTAAATTTGACCCTCAAAATTTTGAAACTTTATTTTTTTCATCATCTTCACATAAAAAATCTCTTTTTCTCTAAAATTTTTTTCTAACCTAAACCCTAACCCTAACCCCTCTATAAATAAATTATGTATGTAGCAAACTCTAAATCTCAATCAAAACTGATTGGAAGGAAAGGTTCCAAAATCATTGGCCAATTGCAAAATGCTGAGGTTTTAGACATTGGAAACAATCAGATCAAAGGTACATTCCCGTGCCATTTGAAGAATATAGACCAATGCCCAACTATGTGGACCTCCTTTAATGACAATGTGCGGTTCGTCACCAGTTAAAAAAGACAATAATGATCCTTTGGACACCGATAGTGAGAGCATCAGGTTCAACTGGATATTCAGTAAACAAGAATCAACATTTTACTTATAGAGGGAGGGGTTAGGGTTAGAGATTTTTTTAGAGAAAAGGAGTTTTTTTTCTGTGAGGATGATGAAAAAAATAAAGTTTTAAAAGTTTGAGGGTCAAATTTAAAATTAACCTTTTCTATTAATGTGCCACATCATCGTATTAATGGGGGTTAACGGAGGCTATCGTGCGGGTGACCAAAACGATAACGATCGAAAACATAAGTGATCAGAATAACATTTTTTTTAAATTAGGTGATTAAAATAAAACACATCCTAAACTCATCGTCAGATCAGTCTATAAGTTATATCATTTTTTGAGATAGATATCTAAATATTTTTTTTTATCATTAAATACCTAAACTACAATTCTACAATCAATTTGAGCTTAACCCTTATTTTAATCGAAAATTTTCCTTCAACCAATCGGATGGTAACATGTATTATTTCATTAACTAAAATCAAACTCATCGTAAAGATCAATTCACAACATGGTTCAACTAAACTACAACTTTTTCTATTTCTTTAATTCTCAAATAGAGAAATATTGTACAGTAACATAAACAAATGAAGAAGACCACGAAGAATAACACAATTCGATTTCACAACCATGTTCAAATTTTTGCGTTCAAAAGTAGAAAGTAAAGTGATCAAAAGAAAATTGTGCCAAAGATCACAAGCCATGCGATTACAGCCTGTTTGGGAATATGCTGGGGAAACCAGACCAGCTTCTGCCATTATACTTTTTCTCGTCGAACACAAATGCGAGACCACTCCAATCTTGAGCTTACAGCTTTAAAATCTATCACAGCGGCAAAAATAGGGGCAACTTCATCTCCTAGCTTTAACATCCTTTTAAAGCCTCAGCTCATCGATGATTTCAGATTCATAGACCAAAAGTCTTGGCCTTTGATAACGTAAGCCTCTAACCATACCACCCAAAGAGACCCTTCATCAGCAAGTATATTTTTAATAAGCAAGATGGAACAAGCTTAAATCTCGCGAGTCTACCAATATCATGCAACTCATCTTGCGATACACCAGAAGCAAATAGCTCACTTTTAGAAGCATTAAGTTGCAAACCCGAGAAGATGTAGAACTGAACAAGTACACTCTGAATCCCCACCAAAGACTTCAAAGATCCTTTGCTGAAATTTAGCAGGAGATCCGCAAAATAAAGATGTGTAAGCTTAATTTTCCTACGCTTAGGGTGAAACTGAAAGACATGGGCAGAGCTATATAGAAAGATTAGGTTGCAATTAACCCCACTTAAAAGTACTTACTATATAAATATATTATAATTGTATCAAAATTTTTTCATACGAGATATTAAAATTGACCCACTTAATTTGTTGGGATACGAACTCAACAATACTTATTGTAGTGAGGTATAAAAATTCTTCATACCCCATACCCCACTCTAACCCCACTGTATAAAAATCTTGACTCCGCTACTATTGAAGGACTCTTGCTTTACAGCAATATCCAATGTCCTAAATAGAGCATTCATAGCAAGAACAAACAAGTACGGAGGCAAGGGATCACCCTGTCGAATCCCCCTTTCCCCTTTAAGAATATCACAAAACTCCCATTGAAGGAAGTAGAAAATCGAGAAGTGGTTAAGCAGATACAAATCCACTCCCAGAACTGATGTGGTAGCCCCATAGCTTCCAAAATGCCAAGAAAAAATTTCAAGAAAGGCTATCAAAAACCTTATGTAGATCCACTTTGAGGGCATATCCAGGAGACATAGACTTCCTAACATATCCCCTCACAATCTCCTGAGCCAAGAGTGTATTATCCGCTATGCTTCTCCCCTGAAAGAAAGCAGTTTAATTATATGCAATTATCCCTGAAAGTAGAGGCATCAACTGACTGACCATAATCTTGGTAATTGCCGTTGATCAAATTCGATCTAAAATTTTGGATATTTGATTTGTTTTTTATTTCTCGGATAATTTGAATAAGATATTCGAAAATTTCGGATCGGATAAGGATAATTATTTTACATTCAGATCGAATATTCGATATCCGAAAATTCAAATTCTTTTTATAGATATCAATCTTATTATATTCAATATTTTTACTTATTATATATCAAAATTGAAAATTTCATGGATACAAATCTTATTATATTCAATAATTTGTTGATTGTTATATTCGAAAACCCAAAATTTTCATAGATAAGACCGTCAAATTAAAAAATACTTAAATCAAGTCAAAAATTCGAATATCTGATTATCCAATCTAAAAATCTGATATCCGAAATTTTGAATATCCGATTTTTTTGAATCAAATACAAATTACTTAATTATCCATTTAAAAATTTCAGATATCCAAAATACACACCCCTAGATGTAACGATGTCGTCCATCCCATTGATTAAAAACTGATTTTTTTTTAAATTTTTTTATGGAAAAATGAAATGGGCCGACATGGCTCCGTTTATAACGGGCTTATCGTAATATAATAATTTGTTCTAACGGTTTTTTTTAAATAGAAGTTCTAATATCCTTAGTAGTGAATGAAGTTTATCATTATAAGAGTAAAACAATGTCATTTATCATTTATCATTATAATAGTAAGTAAAATTGACTCAAATCGTAATTTTATAAATTCGACTCGAAAAAAATTAAATAAAATTTAAGTTATAAAATGAGACTTAAATAACTCGAAATTTTTAATAATTGGTGGATCGATTTTTTAGTCCAAGTTGTGTCCTTCAACTTTTCCTAATATGTGTATATCACATATGCAAAAATATGAAGTATATTGATTATGGTTATAGAAAATTATTTAAATTTAAATTAATTAGTATCCTAACATTATAAATATTTATAATCAAATTTGAACAAAAAAACTCAAACAACTCGACTCGATTTTCATAAACTCGACTGGAAAAAATTCAAATAAAGTTTAAATTATAAAATATGACTCATCAACTCAACTAAACTCAAATTCTTTTGCTCGATTCGACCGAATGCTCACCCCTAATTTTATAAACATGATATAAAAATAAACAAAAAATAAAAAGTAAACATGAAAAACAGATATATCGTGCAAGAAAATATTATCATGTCCAAGTTTCATTATGAATTCGAAAACGGGCCTAGTATCATGTCCAAGCCCACTTTTTAGTTGTACTTATGTCTAAAATCTCTCATAGGTGCGACTTGAAATTGGCCGTGCAAACAAAATTTTTATTAAAAATAGATAATTCAAGGAAAATACGTTGATACACAAGCCAAGTCTTTCAATTTTAGGGTTTAAAGTTTAATGCTAGGTTTCGAGGTTTTGTGTGTATAGTGTAGAATTTAAGGTTTATGGTTAGAATTTAGAGTTTAAGGTTTATGGTTTAAAGTTTAGGTTTTAGGGGGCTAGAGTTTAGGATTTAGGTTTTAAATTTTAGAGAAAGGCTGCGTTATTTTTTTACACAACTTGTGTATCAAAATATAACTCTAATTTAATTCGCATGATACCAAAAATTACCTTTAATGTTTGACTAGATAATCACATTAGACCATATTCTTTTTTGAAACATTTTAACCCTAAAAAATTCATTTTAGCTCAAAATGACCCATCCACGAATAAAAATTGTTAGCCAACTAATAATAAATTGCTTGAAATGACATGACAAACATACATGACAGTGTATGTTGACATAATAATCTTATATGGACAAAGTGTTGACTTAAAAGAATGACACATTAGTAAAAAATGATTTTATAAAATAATTTTTCTGTTGTTCTGTCAAGTCCTTTCAAGCTATTTATTGTTAGTTGACTAATAATTTTATCCACGGATAAGTTATTTTGACTCAAAATAAAATGTCAAAGGTTAAATTAAAAAAAAATAGAGGTCAAAGTGACTATTCAATCAAACGTTAAATGTAGTTTTTGACATTATTTCAATTTAATTTAACGAAAGTCTATTGATAATATTATCAATCGAACTTCAATTATTAAATCAAATAAAAATAAGACTAAAATTTTTAAATTTAAAAAGTAAAAAGATTAAATTTTAAATGTAGGAAGAAAATATAAAATCAATTTCTTTTTCGTTTGGAATTTTGGATAGGTCGACGAGAAAGATGGGTACATAATCAAGAATGATTGTTGGGGGTTAAAAAGGCCCATAAATTGGCTGACAAATCCAACTATCCAACCAATAAATTTGGTAGACCCATAAGTGTCCCTATGCCTATAAAAGCTTCATTGCAAGGACATTGCTTAATCAACTTGTTGTTTTCAGGACGGGCTAAAATCAAACATCGAGAGGGATAAAAATTTATTATGTTTATAAATTTAACAATTGAGAGAGATAAAATTTTTATTTAACTAATTATTTAAACTAAAAAAGACACAAAATATTACCTCCCGTCTTATTAATGGCCCCGTCACTGGTTGCCATAGCATAAAATATAAAAAAATAAATTATAGGACTTTTCTTCTTTCATTTTTTTATAATTTCAAATTTGGGAGATGAAAATATGTTCGAGGATTAGTAGAAGACAATATCTTGATTACATGGAATAATTTCGGTTTTGTTTTGACACACAAAATTTTATAATTTTATTTCGACCCTCAACATAATTTTTTTACTTCAACCTCAGATGTGTGATACATAACTCGAATTTTGGTCAACGATGTCAACAAACAACAATTTTATCACCCTAATTATATTTTCTTTTGCTTATTTAAAAGAGTTTTTTTGTTGTTGTTGTGCAATAATTATTCAAAGAATCAAATTTAAAGCTAGCTAGGACTTTTTGTACAATAGGTTGGATTTGTAAATAGGTATGGTTAAAGGAGGTGTATGTTCATTATGTTATTTTGGAATGGTTCAATATTAATTTTTAAGAAAAACCAGAAACATTGAAAGAACTTATAATTCTTAAATGAAGGAGTCAATGAAATTGGATATTGATGGGAGTGAGAGAGGGTAGTAAATGTTTCACCGTATCATAGGTATGGGTGAGCAAAACTCGGCTCGACTAGAGGCAAAAAAACTGACTCGTTTTGACTCGACTCGAAAAAATTTTAAATAAAATTTGAATTATAAAATAGAAATTCGAATAAATCAAATTTTTTAGTAATTAGTTGTTCAGTTTTTAAGTTTGAGTCAAGTTTGATTGATATATTATGTATATCACATGTGAAAATATGAAGAAATATACATATACATGTACATCATATATGAATATAGAAAGTCATCCAAACTGGAGTCAATATGTATTATAGTATTATAAATAATTACAATTAAATTTGTACAGAAGCTCGAAAACTCGACTCGACTCAACTCGAATTTCAGATACTCGACTCGATTCGAAAAATTTTCAAATAAAGTTTGAATCATAAAATAAGTCTTGTAAACTTGAATAACTCGAATTTTTTTACTCGATTCGACTCGATCAAAAGCTCAGCCCTAATCATAGGACTTCCATTATTAAATATAATGATATAAAATAGTATTTGCATCTGTAATGATAAAAAAATCAAATCAATTCAGATTATTGCATGCATATTAATACAATTATATAATTAGATTAAATCGGATAATAAAAATATTTTTTTGACAAGGGAATAATAAAAATATTAGCCAGCCACATTGTCGACCAAAAACGTGTTGCAAATGTGTGGAAACCAAGTGGTCAAAATTTTCCATGAAAATGGAAAGTAGCTTTAGACAGATTTATTAATTTCACCAAATCCGATCTTGCTTTAGACAGCTCACATATATGGTACGTTTCCGTCGCATTTTGTTTTATACTCAGGCAAAAGAAGAAACATGAACTTGGACAAGGGAATATAGGCCATTATCATTTATTGCTAAAGTCAAAGACTTAAAACATGGTGAAGAATGTTAATATAAAGTAAAATACGGTAGGCTACTAAAAATGTTAGTTAAAATATAAATAAAACATTATTGATGATATATAAATTGGTATAACGTTGTAGCCGGAGCCGTCAATATAAACTCCGAGCAATTGGCTGAGATGACTTTGATTGTAGTAATTTTGGTATACATGTGGTAACAATTTATGTACATTTTTTTTGGTTTAACACATGTATTCAACCTACTGGCTAACTAATTCAGGTTGGGTGTTGCAGAGGCTCGTTATGGGGGCAATCCTCCCAATCTAATTGCTCCATTCATAACACCAGAATTCGAACCTCTGACCATGCTTAAAAATTCTAGTGTTTTATCTCACTAAACCAATTTATTGTTGGTAAATTATATATCTTTTATAATATTTTTTAGTCTATCGGTTTTTTACCTTATATTAACCTTTTTCGGTCCATAGCTACTCGTTTAAATTTGATGGTGACATTGTTAAGAAGAGCAACTACAAACCTTTTATATTATTGAGTTTAAAGATTATTTAAACGATAATATTTCTTTATCATATACGTGTATATATATATAATAACAAAACAATCACTAATAAAAAATGCACGTTGTCTTCGAGTAATAAAATCTAACGAATCTGAAGTCGGTAAAAAAAGGAGATCATGTGAGAAGCTTACTCAAAACTTTGGCTCTTTTCATGAGAACTAAGCTATGAAAAAAAATTGAAATTATCAAAACCCTAGTTTCCTCAAATAAACTATTATTTGCATTTATCGGTAAAAAAAACCATTACTTACAAGCAATTGTGATTAAATCACACAATCAATTTTTTTTATAATTATCAGTATCTAATTTATTGGTTGACTAATCTGAATCAAGTACTGTAAAAATCTAATATAAGAGGCCGAAAACAACATTCCCAACCTGATTTATTTCTTTTAAAAAGTATAAAAAATAATATTTTTGTTATCCACTATTGTTGTAGAGCTAGTTTTTCACAAACAATCATCATTTTCAATAATTGGGCAAAAAAATACATTATTATCAATTGTGATTAAATCACATATAGCAAAGCTGAGCTCATGATCATGCTAAAAAAACAAATAAAATAAAGATTTCAAGTTTAAATTAAGGGACATATTTAAGCCTCACTTTAGTATCATAATTAAGGGACAAATATGATAATAATAGCTCATATTTCAATAAATTTTAGAAACTTGTTTTAGATTAATACTAATATTATTTATAAATAAAAATGGGATATCAACAATTTCATTTTATATAATTTTATTTGTTCTGATTTCTTTGTCTCACTTGGGTATCAACTATCAAATATATGTATATATATACACACTGCACACACACTGCCATCATAATGTTATTGTATTTGCTTCTTTACAAGTAATGGAAAATATGTTTTAAAATTATTTACAACTTAAAATACCCAATAATCATTTACTAAAAATATTAAAAAGACGTTAATTATGAATTAGTCTAGTAGAATCAGACATTAGATATCTTAAGCAAAATCGGAGTTTAAATTAAAATATTATGAATAAATTAAATTGGGTTGCGGGGTTTCCCTCATAATGAGTATTTACCCTATCCAATTTGAATAAGTCGATCAATGAGTTGAATACTAGTATTATATAACTAATATATATTAAAAAGACAAATAAATAAAGCTCATACCATAACGGAAGAAGGCAAGCAAAGCTCAAAGGGAATTTTTCATGTGATACCTGTAATCACTTATTTTTGTCCGGGTTTTTAGTATTTTTAGTATTATTGTAATAATAATATTAATTTAAAAAATAAATAATAATAATTAAAAAAAAGGAATGGAGGGGGAAGCTCCACGTCACCCCAAGCAACCCTCAATTGCCTATAAATAGGAGGCATGGGGGGGGGGGCAAAAGGAGGCATGAATCGGCAGAGGGGCTGGCCGAATAAGAGAGCAGTGCTCTCGGCTAGCCCAGGGCCAAGGGGCAGTCCCTTCGGTCCTAACCGGTTTGATCGGGGTCCTATTTTGGATCCGATCTAGTTATTTTTTGGAGAGGTCGTGGTAGATCTCGGTGGGGTTCAGTCGGGGTTCGTCATTTGAAATCCTAGTTAGGTATATTTTTTCATTTTTATTTGTGTTGTAACTTTTATGATTTAATGAAGTAGTAGTTAATTTAAAATTGTGTTTTAGTTTGTATGTTTATTTATGTTTTAGATTAGTATTTACTATGTTTTAAATTTATGTTTTATATTAATATTTTATTTATGTTAGATTTGTTTTTATTTATGTGTTAAATTAATAGTTATGTACGTATGTATGTTTTATATTAGTATTTTATTATGTTAGTATTTATTTATATTTTTATCGCAATGTATTTATTTATATTTGCCATGATTTTTTTAGTTTGCATAACGGATATATATTTTGTCAATGCAGTGCCCTTTTATCCGAGCGTAAATGGGGCCAGTATCAGGCGTAGTGATAGTGGTTGGGCGTTTATTCTCGGATAACGGGGCCTTTAAAATCTACTCGCATTTATAACCAAATTTTAATTTAATCGTCACTTTAATCCGGAAAGTCTAATATTAATAAAGCGGTAATTATTAAAGTACCAATTTTGGGCGGTGTGGGGGTGCTAATCCTTCCCCATCCGTAACCGACTCCCGAACCTGACATTTTAAATCTCTAGTTTTTACGGTGTCCGGTCCACCTTGAGTGGCCGGTGGCGACTCCATTTTTAAATCAAACATGGGTTTTATAAAACTCCACGCGGAAGACATCATTTCCAAAATAAAAAACCACCTTTTTTTAGCGAGAGGGACATCGCTACAGATGGCGACTCTGCTGGGGATATTTTTGTTTTTCAAAACAAATGAGAGTTGAGCTTTTTTCAAATAATTACTGCTTTATTAATATCGGAAGTTTCGGATTAAAGTGACTATTAAATTAACATTCTGTTATAATTGCACGTTTATTTTAACGCATTTAAAATTTGGCATATAAACCTGTCTTTTTTAAGTGAGGGGAAAACGCTAATGCTTTCGTGAGGATATCGTTCCTCCGTGTAGGCCTAGCAAGTACCTTCGGGGCTCGAGTACCTTATGCTTTCATAAGGATATCGTTCCTTCGTGCAGGCATAAGCGAATGGGTCCCCTTGAATTGAACCCAGTTGAAATAAGCCTATAATGGGTGATGACCATGGGCCTTGCTACTCTTAGTAGGGGACAACAAGGACAATTCGGGTACCTCTTAGCACCAAAACTGCATGTAGAGAACATATAGAAACCCACCCTTTTAGAGCCATACGGATAACCTAGGTGTTTTAGACGGGATGTAAATAGGGTCGTTTTGTTTACCTTATCTAAATTGTTCTTCTATTTATGTGTTATTAATCTTATCCGGTACTACCTCATTTTCTTTTTTGTTTTATCCTTTTTTGCATACATCATTGCATTTGCATTACATTGGGGTGTTGGTTCAAGTGGTTTACCCGATTAGAAATCTTTCATTTTTACCCTAATTTCAAATTGACCCATTTTTGTGATCACATTATATCTGCTCATTTTGGCATTCACTGCATGGCATATCATAACACTTTAATTTTTTTTTTGCATTTTACCAGCATGAAATGCTGATTCACGACTGGTTCTCAATTTGAAAATTATCATTGGGAGAAAATCTAACACTCTAGATATCGAGGCAATTTTCAAAGTTGCAAATGAATCCATTGAGTTCAAAAGTTGAGCCATAAGAACCATTTTTGAATCAGTACTTTCACATCTAGGACATACATTTTGCATTCGCATGCATACATTTTGAAATTTCGAAATTAGTCTCTGGGTTACCCCATCTGATACAACAAAGTTGGTCGATCTAGCACCTTACAGAGCCTCTTACAAAAGTTTGGTCTTGGGGCATGTCCAAAAGCACCCCACATCTTTTACAAACATTATGCCTCTAACAAGGCCTTAGTCTAGGGGAATTATTTGCCAAGGTCCAACCTTCATTGCCGAGTCAAACCCTTGCACCCCTAAAATGTCTACATTGACCACAGTCTGTAAAATTGCACCCAATCCAAAAAATAATGAGTTGTCATGAACCAACACAATTTATAAACCCAACTTAGGGGGAAAACAAAATGTGCACAAGAGTTTCAAATTTGCTACAATAGCAGTTTCAAACAATGACATAGAATAAACAAAATTTTGGGGCATCCACTCAAATGAAAGCTGATCGAACCCAAGAAGAGGTTGGGGCACCGTCACATACAAAAGACCAAGATCCTGACAGGACCAGTGAGGAGTCAGGGGCATCCTTTTGAGGATCGAAAAAAATCATGTCATATTCATGCATGTAGTTGCATTCATCTTGCATTAAACCAGTTTTGCATGCGTCATACATTTAGATTAAGTGCATACACCGAAGTCACCATACATTTAAGGTAGACACGTGCATTTAGGCATAAGATTAGATGCATTCATGCATTCTTGCTTGTACATAACAGGTCTACGGAAAAGACCGAGTACCCTCAATATAGGGGCAATGACAAGAGGGCCAACCCTAGTCTTGAAGGAGGCCAAACACAATGAAGATGCTGAAACACCCAAAATAAAAGGTATCAGCGACAAAATCTTTGACAATTACTGACCAATGTTTTTTCTTTTGTAGGATTTTATTCTTCCGACGATCGCGTGACGGACGCTAACATTTTCCCGACTATCACTCTTGCCAACAGAAACAACTCATTCCAGATCTTACCCTCTGCCGATAGAGAAGCAGAGTAAAATTTTCAGACATTATCTCGCTGCCAATAGCACAACAATCCCACATCTTGCAAATCATGCCTCTGTTAGTGGTGGTACGCTAACTTAATCTAGATCTTGCCTCCGTCGGTGGTGTTGCAGATCAAATTTTCCATTCGGCCCTACCTCTCCGTTGGTGGTGTAGCGGGTCTCACATTTTGCTGATCTAGTCTCTCCGGCAGTGGTGTAGCAGATAAAATCCTATCCAAATCTTGTCTCTGTCGGCGGTGTTTGCAGATCAAATTTTCCATTTGGCCCTACCTCTCCGTCGGTGGTGTAGCGGGTCTCACATTTTGTCGATCTAGTATCTTCGTTAGTGGTGTAGCGGGTCTCACATTTTGTCGATCTAGTATCTTCGTTAGTGGTGTAGCATATCAAATCCTCTCCAGGTCTTGCCTCTTCGACGGTGTTGCAGCTAGACCAAACTTTTCCTTGGAATTTGTTTTTAGTTACAAGAAAAAGATAAAAAAAATCAAGAAAAAATCCAAAAAAAGAAAACAAATCGAAAAATAAAAAACCAATAAAAAACAATAAAAATCAAATCAAAATGAAAATCAAGTTGTTATCGTTTGCCGATCTTGCTCCTCCGTTGATGGTGTAGTAAGATCCGTGTTGCTGAAATCCGATCTTCCCCTCCTTTGATGGTGTGGACAGATCCAACTTTATAAATTTAAGGTTCTGCCTCTTCGTCGGTGTTGTAGCTGAACCAAATTTTCCAGTCTGATCATGCCTCTTCGTTAGAGTTGTAGCTTGATTGAAAAAAAGAAGAAGAAGACAACCATATGATCATGCCTCTTCATCGAAGTCGTAGTTGGATCAAATCTTCAGACCTTGCCTCTTCGTCGGTGTTGTAGCTTGGTCACATCTAACTTTCGGTTCTGTCTCTTCGTCGGTGTTGTAGCTGAACCTAATCCACTAACTTTAGATCTCGCCTCTTCGTCGGTGTCGTAGCTGGATCCATATTACTAACTTTAGACCATGCCTCTTCGTCGGTGTTGTAGCTTGGTCAAAGTTTACTAACTTTCAAGTTTTATCAATGTTGTATCTAAAAAAATGAAAAAAAAATGAAAAAAAGAGCAAAAAATGAAAAAAAGAGAAAAAATGAAAAGAGAAAAAAATGAAGAAAAAAATGAAAAAGAAAAAAGAAGAAGAAGTTTTTAATTTTCTGATACTGCCTCTTCGTTAGAGTTGTAGCTGGATCAGACATTGGAATTTTCATCCTTCCGATCATGCCTCCTCGTCAGAGTCGTAGTTAGATCAAATCTTCAAACCATGCCGCAAAAAAGCAAAAAAGAAAAAGAAAAAAAAGAAGAAGTTTTCAATTTTCTGATAATGCCTCCTCGTTAGAGTTGTAGCTGAATCAGACATTGGAATTTTCATCCTTCCAATCCTGCCTCTTCGTCGGTGTCGTAGCTGGATCAAATCTTCAGACCTTGCCTTTTCGTCAGTGTTGTAGCTTGGTCGAATATAACTTTCGGTTCTGCCTCTTTGTCGATGTTGTAGCTGAACCAAATATACTAACTTCCGGTCTTGCCTCTTCGTCGGTGTTGTAGCTAGACCAAATTTACTAACTCTTGATCATGCCTCTTCGTTGGTGTCGTAGCTGGATCAACATTACTAACTTTAGACCATGCCTCTTCGTCGGTGTTGTAGCTTGGTCAAAATTTACCAACTTTCAAGTTTTATCAATGTTGTATCTAAAAAAAAGAAGGAAAAAATAGAAAAAAGAGAGCAAAAAAAAAGAAAAAGAAAAAAGAAAAAGAAGAAAAAGTTTTCAATTTTCTGATACTGCCTCTTCGTCAGAGTTGTAGCTGGATCAGACATTGGAACTTTCATCCACCGATCCTGTCTCTTCATCAGTATTGCAGCTGGATCAAATTTTGTAGACCCTGCATCTTCGTCGGTGTTGCAGTTGGGTCAAATTTTCTTTAGGTATTATCGTCGTCAATAATATAGCAAGTTGAACTCATTTTGCTTCCCCAACAAACAACCCTCCATTTTGAAGGTTTTGCTTCCCCAAGAGTGACAAGGTGGATCAATCAAGAAAGAAGACCTGCGCCGAAGAAAAAGAAGATCTACCGAAGAAAGAAGACACGCGTCAAAAGGAGAGAAGTTCAGGCAGATCAGACAAAAATGGTTATTCTTGTCTTTGTTCTATTCCTGTTACACAACAATGAGCAAAGAGGGGTAACTATAATCACTAATTTTTGTCTGAGTTTTTAGTATTTTTAGTATTATTGTAATAATAATATTATTAATTAAAAAATAAAATAAATAATAATAATTAAAAAATGAATGGATGGGGAAGCTCCACGTCACCCCAAGCAACCCCCAATTGCCTATAAATAGGAGGCATGAGGGGGCAAAAGGAGTCATGAATCGGCAGAGGGGCTGGCCGAATAAGAGAGCAGTGCTCTCGGCTAGCCTAGGGCCAAGGGGCAGTCCCTTCGGTCCTAACCGGTTCGATCGGGGTCCTATTTTGAATCCGATCTAGTTATTTTTTGGAGAGGTCGTGGTAGATCTCGGTGGGGTTCAGTCGGGGTTCGTCATTCGAACTCCTAGTTAGGTATATTTTCTTTCCTTTTTATTTGTGTTGTAATTTTTATGATTTAATGAAGTAGTAGTTAATTTAAAATTGTGTTTTAGTTTGTATGTTTATTTATATTTTAGATTAGTATTTACTATGTTTTAAATTTATGTTTTATATTAATATTTTATTTATGTTAGATTTGTTTTTATTTATGTGTTAAATTAATAGTTATATATGTATGTTTTATATTAGTATTTTATTATGTTACTATTTATTTATATTTGCCATGATTTTTTTAGTTTGCATAACGGATACATATTTTGTCAATGAGGTGCCCTTTTATCCGAGCGTAAATGGGGCCAGTCTCAGGCGTAGTGATAGTGGTTGGGCGTTTATTCTCGGATAACGGGGACTTTAAAATCTACTCGTATTTATAACCAAATTTTAATTTAATCGTCACTTTAATCTGGAAAGTCTAATATTAATAAAGCGGTAATTATTAAAGTACCAATTTTGGGCGGTGTGGGGGTGCTAATCCTTCCCCATCTGTAACCGACTCCCGAACCCGACATTTTAAAATCTCTGGTTTTTACGGTGTCCGGTCCACCTTGAGTGGCCGGTGGCAACTCCAGTTTTAAATCAAACACGGGTTTTATAAAACTCCACGCGGAAGACATCATTTCCAAAATAAAAAACCACATTTTTTTTAGCGTGAGAGACATCGCTACAACACCTAGCATATTTCTCATACGTATAGGGTCAGGATTCACTTACACAGTATAAAATTTAATTAATTTTATACCTTATTTAAATCGTTGCATGAGAGTAAATAAATGGCTACGATTATTTCTTTATTCTTTTTACATGTGATAATCTTCTCATTTTCTATTGTTAATCTCAGCCATCCATTTATCCTCATCTAACGATCCAAAAACGTGTAAAACCTTATATGTGATCCAATAATTGACTGAGAGACTAAAGATGCTCATGTTGTACCATCTTTGTATGGGTTTGAATTTCTAGATTTACCTTAAAAATGTAATATATCTTTGCTTAATCAAAAAAGAATAACATATCTATGGAACTTTTCTAAAGTAAAAAAAAAAAAAACCCATGAGTCCTTGACATTATTGTACAGCACCACATTAGCAACTAGCATTAAATTTAAAGAACCAAAACTTTGACACATAAATGATAGCGAAAATTAAATGAATAACAATTGAAATAGAAAAATAAGGAAGGGAAGGGAATTTGGAAAACCGAAAAGGAAAAAGTATATATATACTGATATACATATAGTGAAAAGCTAGGTGTGGGGTTAATTACTCGTACATTTAGGTTTGGTGAGGAACCAGAATGGTCATATTCTCGTCGACCTACCAATTAGATGGGAAATAATAATAGAGATAGCAATGAAAGTGGGAGAGTAATGTTTGTTTTATTGTTATCGTATTATATTTTATTATACTAATAAATATTAGGTAGAATAAATTGTAGAAGGAAATAATTAGAACGTAGCCTAAAACGAGAACTTAATGCTAAATGCACCAATTTAGTTGGGTAATTTAGCAACCTCTACCCAGCTTCCTCAGGGCGGCGGATTTGTGAAGTAACCCCACCGTCTCATCCTAGACGAACCTTCGGCCTCCATTATGCACTCTAACACCCTATACTTCAAGGGTATCCCCCTTCTCTTTTTATGTTAATTAAATAATAATATTTATGGGTGATATTTTTTAAATAATATTTAAACTATTCAGACTATCATATCCTTAGTTTGATAATAAAAAGACTTTTATATCCTTAAATCAAAAAACGATGTGAATTTAAATATATTGATAATGTACAAGAATTCGGTAGTACATGTAAATCTCAGATTGGGTAAGAATGGGTCTTAAGATATATTTATATATGGTCTTTTCTTATCTTCTTTGTTGAATGGTAAGATGACAATGCCTCTTTCAAAAAAAAAAAAAATGGCAAAGCCCTTGCACGTACGCGGCACAACTGCCCAATCAAATTCGTGCTTGTATTCACATGTGTCTTTAATATGTTATAAAATATACGCAATATGTTGTCCAATGCAACGATTATACCAACTAAAACAAAATTATTTCTAAGACAGTGGTTTAAAATTAAACCTTAACCTTATTTATTCATTCGGTTTTTGTTTTGCAGCAAACAATGGCTTATAGTTAGGTCTTAATCTTATTTTATCTATCGGATTATATCACAATCAACGCAAATGTTTTTTTATAGTATTGTTATTTTAGTAAAACATACTCGAACTCATATCCTCTTAGATATTGTAACGTCAACAATGTGAGACAAATATAAATACTTGATACACCAATAATGTATAAATATAAAAGTGTTCAATTTTAAAATTTTATAATGAGATGTCATTATTTTTAAATAGATTATATGTCATTATTTAATTTATTAACAATATATACAATTATGCACACTAAGACATCAAATATTAACTTATATTTTATTGGTCTTAATAATTTGCTTATTGGAAAATACGAGGTCTTCGTCATTAATAGGGTGCGAGAATGAAGTTAAAAAGTAGATCATATAATATCAAATTTTATATAAAAATAACACAAAAATACCAAAACTTATCAAATGTATAAATATTTAAAATATTATAACAAAATAATAATAATAATAATAAATGAATAAATAAATAGATAAATAATTGAAAAAAGGAAAGGCCAGATTGGTCGTGTGGGCAATGGGGATGACTCAAATAAAACCACGTTTTCCCTACAGCTGTCCTTCTCTCTCTGTATCTTTCTCCCTTCATAAAACCCCCTCTTCTCTTCCCTTCCTTTTTCTCCTCAAATCAAACCTCTCCTTTCCTCTTCCTCTCTCCACCAAAAACCCCTCCAACTTTCTCACTCACTTCATAAACTCGTTTAAACTCACCGCTAGCATTACTATATTGAATAGCTTTGTGTTGAGGTGAAATGGGTGACTCACTAAACTCGGAAACTGAGTCAAGTACTGTTAGCAACAGCTCGTCGGCTTTGTCTCCACCTTCGCCGTGCACTTATGCAGGTAAAAGAGAATCGCGTACTGACCCGACACCGGACTCGAAGAGGCAAAAGCGTCAGAGGGATAGCAATAGTAGTAATACGAATAGCAGGCATCCGGTTTACCGTGGGGTGCGAATGCGGGTGTGGGGCAAATGGGTATCCGAAATCCGAGAGCCCCGTAAGAAGAACCGGATCTGGTTAGGCACTTTCTCGACTCCCGAAATGGCGGCACGTGCCCACGACGTTGCGGCCTTGAGTATAAAAGGAACCTCGGCGATTCTCAACTTCCCCGAACTCGCCGAGTCGTTGCCCCGACCGGCTTCTAGTTCGCCGCGAGACGTCCAAGCCGCCGCCGCCAAAGCTGCTTCAACGGAGTTCTTAAGTAATAATACTACTAGTGAAAACAGTAACAGCAACAGCAACGCCACTTCATTGTCGTCGGATTCCACGTCATCCTCGTCGTGGAATGTGGACGACGTTTCGATACCGGAAGAGCTGAGCCAGATAGTGGAGTTGCCAAGTCTAGGGACGAGCTATGAATCGGCCGAGTCAGGGAACGAGTTCGTGTACGTCGACACAACCGACGGCTGGTTTTTTAACTCCGGTGGCATGTCTTGGTATTGCGAAGAAAACTGTGGGTATTTTGGGAAAGAAAGCGAGATTACCTCTGGTTTTGGTCCTTTACTATGAGATTACTAGAGAACAAAATAAAAATAGTGTGCCCTTCTTCTTATTCCAAAAAATACTATAGTTTTTCTTTTACTAAACTGCCCTTTTTAAATTTTTTCCTCTATGAAAAGGGCAAAAAATAGTAAAATACTTTCCATGGTTTGTACTTTGTTGTGCTTTGGCATGGCTTGGACGAATTTGTCAAATTTTAAACCTTTCTTTCTTTTTAGAGAAATATGAATAATGATTGTGATAAAAAGGTTTAAACGCTTCATGAAGAAGAGTGATTTTTTAATAGGATAAAGGTAGGTCAAAGACACTGTTTTTTTTGTAAATATGTAAAATTGGATTGTTGATTTTTACTAATTATTTACATACAAATTGTTTAATTATTGATTTTCATGTTATAATACAATCAATGACGGAATTAGACTGAAATATTGAGAGGAACTAAGGATCAATTAAGTATTTAAATTAGAAAGGACCTAAAATACTATTATACCAAGATAAAAATTTGGGAGGGTTTGTGGCTTTGTCCTTGAATACAATAACAATGTTAACAATACTACCTAATTAGACTAGTTTACTAGTTTTTATAAAGTAGACGAACTATACTCTAATAAATTAAAGTAGAAGGATTAAACTTATATTTTTTGTAAAATAAGAGATGGAATTCATAATTATACCTTGAATTGTATAAATCAAGGGGCTAGAGTCAAAGAATCGGCATTATTATATAAAAAATCCTTTTTAATAATTATTTACGAAAATGACCCCCAATCAATGTTATTTAGAAAAATAACCCCAAATCATCACGTAAGCAGGGATGGCAACGGGGCGGGGCGGGTTTTTGGCCGCCCCGATATATTAATCCCAAAACTCGACCCGCCCCGCCCCAGAAGTAAAATAATAATTTACCCACCCTGCCCCGATTTATAAACCCGACCCCGACCCAACCCGAAACTGTAAAAAATATATTAAATTTCGTCGACGATAAATGTTAAATTCGATCGAACGACCATTATATTTATAAAATATAAATTTCATAGACTTTAAACTATATAAAAAATAAAATAAAACCAATTAAATTACTCATATGAAGAAAAAAATACATATTTTAAAAAATAAACTCGATCATTGACTTTTAGAATCAGATATGTTAAAATTTGAACAATATCTAACAAAAATTTAACATAAACACAAACTAAAAAAATAGCTTGAAACTCCTAAAAGTATTTGTATATCGTGGTATTTTTATAAATATAATAAAAATAAATAATAATAATAAAAATATCGCGAGGCGAAGCGAAATTTTCATATCATACCCGAACCCGCCCCGACCGGACATTACATTTTTAAATACCCGCCCTGGCCCGATCCCTGAAAATCATAAGAAAAAACCCGATTGGGTCAGGGCACACCGGGTCGGGGACAGGTAATTTTGCCATCCCTACACGTAAGGTGAACTCGCGTTCTACAGAAAGCGAGTTTTATGTTAAAAAGGGCGGAGAATTGATTTTTTTTCCTTTTTACCAACTTATTCAATACGAAACTCGCGTTTTGTAGAAAACGAGTTCGGCTTATGTGGATTTTAAGGGTTATTTTTTAAATAACATTAATTATGAGTCATTCTCGTAAATAACTATTTAAAAAGGGCTTTTCATATAATAATGCCCAAAGAATCTTCATATCCGAAGGAAAGGGGCCATCTGTTTACACCTCCTGATTTTATGGAGAGAATACATTTTTTAATTTATGACTTCTATTTTGGACCAAAGTGTAAGTCTTGTCAAATAATTGATTTAATTTTTCATGTGTTCATTGAAAAATGAAATTAAAACACACAACTTTTAAAGGAAATTTTAAAAGATAGAAAGATCCACTAATTGGTCAATTGGTTAAAGATATTCATTTTATTTTGTATAGAATCGAGTATCAACATTTAATTTGGGAATAGAATATCTCTCCATTTAAATTGTGAATAAGAATCGAACCTTTGACCACCATTATTTTCCCTTTTTAAAAAACATAAACCTAACACAATAGAGGAATTAAAAAGTTATATTTTGATACACAGACTGTTAAAAAATTTTATACAACACTTCTGTAAAATCAAATATATAAAACCCTCACCCCAATTCTTAAACCCTAACCATAAATCTTAAATTCTAAACACTACAACCTGAAACTTAAATTAAACTTCTGACTTCTAAATTTAACACAGACTGTGTATCAAAGTTTTTTCGAATTAAAAAGTATATTCTATTAAGAAAAAGGAAGATAGCATAATAAATGGTTTGTTAGAGAGGCTTATTCATTTTGACAGCTGCGTGTGAGGTCCTTACAAATGTATTTATGTTCTTATATAAATAACTTAATTTTATATGATTCTGATTCTTATGGCAAAGACATGTCCTTACTCCTTAGTGTAATAAAATTGTGATGTAGGTATGATATCAAAGACACGTCCTTCCAGCAAGTGGCAACTTATTACTCCATCCGTCTCATTTATTTTGTTCATTGTTGACTTTTCACACAGTTTTAGGAAGAAAAAGTTTGTGTAAGAATACGTAAAAAATATGATGTAAAATAATTAAACGACAATTTTATCCTTAAAAAGTTGAATTTTGTTTTGTTGAGAAACTAAAAAAAGGTATAAAAAATGTGTCTTATAAAAGTTGTTGATTTTTTCAATGAAATATTTTAAATGAGATAATTTTAAAACACAAAAAGAATATTAAATGAGACAGAGAGTACAAGTTTTCAGCTGCAGACATCACATTTCATTACAGTTTTCTAACTGGTTTGTTAGGATTTCATTTTCGTTTCTTTAATTTTTTGCCCCTTCCTTCAACTGTTCTGCCTGTCGGCCTTTATATATTGAGCATGCCCTCCTCTAATATTTGCAAAAATATTTGTTATATATAAATTCCAACAAAATAGCGTTTCACCAACAATGAAATACACATAGACGGAGTCAAGATCAAACATTTGGAAGATTAAAATATTGAATTAAAAAATACAAGGGCTTATTAATATTTAAACTAAAAGTTTAGGGAATAAGGCCTATTTTGTCAGACATTTAACTTTCAGGGACCTAAATTGTTATTAGATCAAAACATTTGAGAGCATAGACACATCCTTCTTTAATTTAGCTCCAACTTGATTAAAGCTTTAATAAACTCTTGTACTATTTTTTAATTTAGATATTTGTTTTTTTTACAAGGACCAAATTACAAATAGACTAAAATTATCAAATATTTAAGGTTTGTAATAGGGGCTTAGGCCCCCTTGGGCCCAAGGTAGCTCCGCACCTAAAAGTACATAATGATTCACCAGTGTGCATGGACATAGTTAGGATTGAACATTAGGAGGGGTCAAAATATTAAATTAAAAAAATACATGGGCTTAATAACTATTTAAACTAAAAAATTATGGAATAAGGCTCATTTGTCTAATATTTAAACTTATATGGACATAAATTGTTATTAAACCAAAACGTTTGAGAGCATAGACCTATCATTCTTTAATTCAGCTACAACATGATTGCAATTTAATAAACTCTTGTATTTTTAATTTAAATATTAATTTTTACCTAGACCAGATTACAAATAAACTAAAATTATCAAGTATTTAAGATTTATAAGGAGTCTAGGCCCCTTTGTACCCCAAAGAGAGTTCCGCCACTGAAAGTACATATGAACTATTACGTCAAATTTCGTAATGACACTATAAAAATTTAACGGCCTAATTATTATTCCGATTAAAATCAATATTTTTTTTTTCTAATTCAAGCATAGGGTTGGTTAAGATAAAGGAATCAATTACATGATTTAAATTTTATTTTAATTTATTGAAATTATGAAGCTTTGGAAATTAGCCATGCAACGCAACCCTACATGCTCAATACCTATCTCACAATAACCAGCCACGCATTAATTCTTTTTGTCATTTCCTATTTGGAATGAGCCCCAAAAGAGTTCTCCAGCAAGAGAAATGGGGGGCAAGCTTTGGTGGAGAGTACCATACTTCATTACAAAGAGAAACTTTTCATTTGCCGACAAATTCCGGAAAATAAAATCCGATATAATTAGGAAGTTAGGATCAAATATTAAAATCGAAAAATGTCTACTAAATATTTAAATTTAAAAATTAAGGGGAGTAAATGTCTTATTTAACTAGTATTTAAACTAAAAAAGACTCAAATTATTATTGTCCTAAAAATTTACGGGGCTACAACTCCTCCCATTGTATAAATGACTTCGTCCCTGAATATAATAAAAAATTTATATATTTTATAATTAAATTTGATTCGAACCCATAACATGAGCCAATGAACTCAATGATCCATGGCTTAGCTGGGAAGATGCAAGAGCTAGCGAAAGCCAAATACATATTTGTACATATATATGTATAAAATAAAATTTTGGACCCCATTTTGGTATTATTATATAATAATGTTACTGAAAATGATATATCGGATGAATTCACACTATACATATAATGTGAAGATTAATTAATTATATTTCAATGTCTTTTATGTGGTTGGGAATTGGGCAACCTTAAATCTAGCAATAGGGTTATGCTATTTTAATGTCGTTTTTAGTGCGAGACACAGCAGGAAATTAGGGGGGGGGGAATTCAAATGAATTCATGAAATTAATGGACCGATTATCAATAATCTGTTTAGCTGGAGGCTGGAGAGGACTGAAAGGCGATTACTTGTAAATTATATTATTATAGAATTTCGTAATAAATGCTGATTGTAATATTTTTCCTCGTAAATCAGTCACACTAGCATGCGTCCGTTTTTTCAGTTAAAAATCGTTGACCTTAGGTAAATATGGAATTACATGTGAATCGCACAATTCTAAACCATTTTTATTTTTTTTTAAATTTAGATTATATCCTTTTATTTTACAACTGAAGATTCAGTTCCTCTGTTTTAATATGTGACAAATACTTCGGCATTTTATATGCGGTAATTATTTCATGTACTGGCGGTAGAAACAAAAAGTTTCCACAAGTAGGGTGAGAAAACTCGATTCGGCTAAAAAAATTGAATTATTCGACTCGATGCGAAAAAAAGACTCGTTTTGACTCGACTCGACTCGAAAAATTTTCAAATAAAGTTTGAGTTATAAAATAAAAATTCGAATAACTCGAATTTTTTAATAATTAGTTGATCAATATTCAAGTTCGAGTCAAGTATGCCAATTATGCCTGATATATTATGTACATCACATGTGAAAATATGAAAAAATATATATGTATATCGTATATGAATATATAAAGTCGTTTAAATTGAAATCAATATGTATCATAACATTATAAATAATTACAATTAAATTTGTATAGAAACTTGAAAACTCGACTCGACTTGAAAAAAAATTCAAATAAAGTTTGAATCGTAAAATAGGTCGTGTAAACTCAAATAATTAACTCGACTCGATTGATCGCCCAACCCTATCCACAAGCACCTTGGTTTCACAATTTATGGATTCCGTCTGGGGTTTAGGCTTTATGAGTTTTAAATTTAGAGATTGTTGTTAGAATTTAGGGTTTATATGTTAAAACCTAAATCTCTAACCATATTACCCTAAAACTTAATCCTAAATTCTAACCCTAAATTATAAACCTCTAAACACAAACCCTTAAATCCTAAACCCCAAACAAAATCCATAAACTGTAAACCATGGGTGAATATACATTAAGATTTGGGACTTATTTGTTGGAGCATGGGGTTTTCAATGAGCTAATATAGAATTTTTTAGAATTTTTATAGGAAATATTAAAATTGACCCCACTTAAATTGTTGAGGTATGAGGTCAACAATAATTATTTCAGCAGTATGAGAATCTTTCGTACCTCATACTTTGTACTGACCTCATTATATGAAAATTCTGACTCCACCACTGCCGTTAACCAAAGCGCTTGTAAAAAAATTTTTTGTTTCCACTACCGGTACGTGAAATATTTTCTCTTTTATAGGTAAGAAACATAAAAGTTGGTCCAAACGGTAATTTCTTGACTTGAAAACCAAATGCTTCAGCATTTTATACGTAAGAAATTAGCACAAAAAAAATCATCAAATCGGTAATTTATAAGCAACAAAACATAAAATCCGGAAGTTTAATCTCATGTATTTACTAACAACTAGACTAATGACGCACGAGAACCAGAATCTGACAAATTAAAGTAGAGGGACTAATTTTCAATTATTAAAAGTATATGGTTCATTTCAGAATTAAACTTTTGCTTTACATATGATATTCATGAATAATATTCACCGAAAAATGAGCAATATACTATGTTCTTCCTTATTTGTCGCGTTAAGTCAAACACCTTGAGCATTACTCAGCAGCACGAAACATGAACCAGTCGAACTAATCATGTGTTTTGTAATAATAATAATAATCCTCGATTTTAGCCTAATTATATATATATATTAATTTCTTTTTCTTGTGAAAATGTCAAAGTCAGTGACCTTTTTTATTCCACGATTACCTTAGTAAAAGTCAATAATTAATTCCTAATCATCGTACTTAGGTCTTTGTATTGTAATTAGGGTATTGGACCCACCAATTTTTATAAATTTATTTTGAATGCTTCACACAGTCAATAAAGAAAAGTTGGAGAGGGAATTAGATTCTTGAGCACATGTTTTTATAAATTTATTTCTTGAGCACATGTTTTTATAAATTTATTTCTTGAGCACATGTACGGAACCAAGTGAACTAGCAGCAATGGTGGTCCAATTTTTTAGCTCCTTGTTTACTAGCTCTAATAGACAGTTTCTCCATTTGAAATAAGAGGACAGTTTGATCGAATACCAAATCAAGTAATGGACAGCCTTGTAGCACCGATTGAAGATGAGGAAATTAGGAGGGCTTTTTTGTTATGGCTCCATTAAAAGCGCCAAGACTGGATGGGATTCGCGTGCTTTTTTATCAAAGAAATTGGTCGGTGATCGGTGAGTCAGTTTGCAAATTTGTTCGCGGGCTCTTCACTAATAATCTTTGGCATGATGATTTAAGTAATACAATCATTTTTTTAATACCAAAGGTAAGTAATCATGAACATATTAGCCAATTTTTTCCGATTAGTCTTTGTAATGTTATTTACAAATCCATAACGAAGATTATAGTAAACCGTTTAAAGGCTCATCTTTCAGAATGAGTCTCAAAGAATCAAACGAGTTCTGTACCGAGAAGATCGATCATAGATAATATTGTGATAAATCAAGAAATTATTCACTCAATGAACAGAAAAAAGGTGGATAGCCATTAAAATTGATTTAGAAAAAGCTTATGACCGCCTTGAGAATTATTATTATTATGAGGTGTGTTCAATAAGTGAAAACTCAGATTCTTTGGAATGGTTCTCTAACGGAATTTTTCTCGCTTACTCGAGGTATCCGGTAGGGGGATCCATTATCATTGTATCCTTTTGTTCTGTGTATGGAGTGATTGGCACAGACGATACAGTTGGAGATTTATGAGGGTAGTTGGAAACCTTTCCAAACATCTAGCACTGAACTAGGAATTTTTCATTTATTTTTTACACATGATATTATACTCTTCCCTAAGGAATCCGAAGAACAAGCATCAGTGATTAAGGCCATTCTTCATCGTTTCTGTGAGAGCTCGGCCACAAGGTTAGTATTGCTAAAACTACAATCTTCTTCTCCAAAAATATTTTGAGAGATACAAATAAGTCTATCAGTTCTATGTTCGGTTACACGAAAGTTCAGAATTTGGGTAAATATTTGGGAGTGCCTTTGTTATACTCGAGAGTTGATTCGACAATGTATCAGTATTTAATTACTATGATCCGAGAGAGGTTATCAGGCTGGAAAGACAAAACACTATCCTTTGCGGGATGTGTTACTCTTGCTAAGGCGATAATCGCGGCCATCCCAATCTATACAATGCAATCCACCATGATTTTGAAAAAGATATGTGTAGAGATCGAGAGTATTATTTGCAAATTCATCTGGGGAATTACTAATGAAATAGGAGGTGTACATAAGGTTAAATGGGAGTTGTTAGGATGTTTTTATGATATAATAATTGAAAAATAATTTTGGAAAAAATGAAAAGATTTCAAAAATGATTTTAAGTCCAAACAACTTGAAAATAAGTCTTAGGTATTTTCAAAAGGTTTTAGAAGTGTTTAAAATGTTTAAAAGTAGCCAAAATCAAGTTTTCAGCACGACCGTACCGATACAGTTACACCCCGTATTGATAGACTTTAGGGTTTCAGCTATAGTATTTTTCCAAAATTGAAAACCTATACCAGTACAGGCTTATACGTACCGATACAGAGAGGGTCATACCGATACACCTATAGGCGTACTAATCCTTGCTTTTTAAATCCCCAACGGGTAGCTCAAAAACCCCCCAACGGCTATTTCCCTGCAACGTACCAAACCCCCGTATCGATCCCCTGTACTGATACTGGTTGTAGCATACCAAACCCTAGTACCGATACGCTCTAAAGGCGTATCGATACGCTAAGGCTGTGGCAAGCATAACAGCTAGTTTTTGAAGAACACGTACCGATACAGCTATATGTGTACTGATACAAATGTCTCTAGAACTGCATTTATTGCGGGAAATAAAGTCTCCAACGGCTCCAAATCAACCCCAACGGTCTCCAACGGCTAGAAACTCATTTGCAAGGATAAAGAGACCCTTCAAGCACCTGGAGCAACTAATGATCTAATTACCAACATCTATTATAATTGAAAAAGTGTCTTAGGGCTTTAATTCTCATTCTTTGTATAAACAAACACTTGTGAGCCAAATTGTCAATGTATGCTTAAGTGTTCTAGGATTTTGGATGAATGCAAGAATGCAAACACATACCTTGTAGAGTAATTTATTATTTGCTTTGTTTTCTCTTGTTAGAGAGGATTCCCAAAAGCTTGGGTTGTAAGCTTTGGATGCTAGGCTTGATAATTGAGTCTAGGTTGTAAAGGTTACCTTCTAAGCGTGTTAAAAGGGAAATAAATTCTTAGTGGATTTGGGAAATCCTTAGTGGGGAAGCTAATGTTTTGGATGTAGGCTTTGGTTAGAAAACCGGATCACTCTAAATCGTTGTGTAATTCTTTCTATCTTTTTGCTTCAACCACCATCACCCAAGAAATCACTTCTCCACCACTTAGCGACATTTTTTGGTTGATTCATCGAGTTCATTGATTGGTATCAGAGCGAGACTCAATCGAGAAGGATTAATATCCTATTAAGGCGATCTTAGCTAGCTCGACCAACTTTCTACCAACTGATTTCCATTGCATAATCCATTGACAAGCCATCATTCTTTAACGGTGAACATTATGCCTATTGAAAGAATAAGATGATGTTTTTCATGAGAGGCGAAGATTACCGTCTTTGGGATATCATTCTCGATGGACCGTTCGTGCCACAACGAAGCAAGGCAAAATGAAGTGCGGATGATCGCAAGAAGATGAAGCTTAATTGCAAGGCCTTGCACATTCTATTTTGTGCATTAGGCCTAGAGGAGTATGCAAAGGTTTCTTCTTGTGAAAGTGCCAATGAGTTTTGGGACAAGCTTGAAGTGATCCATGAAGGTACAAATAAGGTGAAGGGGACAAAGATTGGTCTACTCAAACTCAACTACAAAAACTTCAAGATGAACCCGAAAGAAGACATCAATAGTATGTTTGACCGTTTCTCTACAATCGTTAATGAACTCAAAGGTCTTAGAGAGAAGATTTCAGAAGATAAAATCATTCGAAAGTTGATTTACTCACTTCCCGAATCATGAGAGAGCAAGAAGATGACTATTATTGAGCCAAGAACTTAATGTAGCTCAAGCTTGATGAGCTAATTGGGTCTCTTCTTACACATGAATTGATGTCTTAACCCTTGAGAAGAGAGAAAGAGAAGAAGAGCAAAGAGCAAAGAGTTGATGTAAACATCATTGCTCTTCAATCCTCCACAATCCATCAAGAAGATTCAAGTGAGGAGGAAAGTGAGGATGTAGAGATGACCTATCTCTTCAAGAAGTTTGCTCGATTCATGAAGAGCGAAATGGAAGAATCCAAGCATGAATCGAAGAAGAAGATGAAGGATCCCCCAAGTGCTCCGAATGTAAGAAGACGAGGCACACCAAATATGATTGCCCTCGTTCCCACAAGAAGGCATCATCTTCAAAGAAAGCATATATGGCAACATAGAGCGATGAATACTCCACCGATAAATATGAGGTAGCCCACCTATGCTTTATGACCCTCCAAGAGGGAGAGGTAACTTCTAATTCATCTAATTTTAATTTTAATTCTTATACGTTTGATAAGTTACAAGAAGCCTACGCTGAATTGGTTTTTGAATTTAAGGCTTCATTTTTGAAAAATAAAAAGATGATTTCAAAATTGAAAACCGAAAATGATTTGCTTTTAAAAACCAATTTGGAGTTTGAAGCAAAAATTAAAGATTTTGAGTTTAAAGTTTTAAATTTGAAAATTTTGCTTCAAAAGATTGAAAAAGATCATCAAAATGAGGTGGATGATCTTAAGAAAGAAAAATATTTGATTTCCAAAGAGTTAGAAAAGAAAATTAATTTTGGAAAATCAAAGTTTTATCAAAGACAATCTAGTGCCCCTAGATTTTTGAATAGTAAATGTTTTAGAAGTATTTGGGTCCCAAAAGGACTAATTACTTCAAATAAAAAGGATGAAATTGAAAAATGGATTCCTAAGGGAACTAAAGTTGTGCTACTAATGTCTATGAATCCAAAGCAATTTGGATACCAAAAAGCAAATGATTGTCTTTTTATAGGTGTGATGGAGCTTTGATCGACAAGTGATGAAATTAAGGGGGAGCTCTATACACACAAGGGAGATCACTTGAAGAAGGAAGGCTTCACATCCTACCTTTGGTTCAAGTGGTAAAATTAGTTGAATTTTATTTGTTTTAATTTGATTTATTTATTTTAATTCAACTAGTTTATCATATATTTGTTGGAATAACCTTTCATGTTATGCTTGAGTAAGGGAGAACCTATTTTTAACAAAACCTATTTTTGTCAAAATTTATTTTAAAATTATCCATTGTTATGGACTTAAAAGTTTTCAAACTTTAGTTTGAACCATTTATGATATAACAAAAGGGGGGAGAATGTTTTGAAAATTTGATTTTTCAAGAGAATAAGGGGGAGCTTTAAACATATTTATATTTATAAAATCTTATTCAAAATTTGTTTTTACTAAGATAGAGAACCTCAAAAACAAATTTTCAAGTTGGTTTTATTATATCAAAAGGGGGAGATTGTTAGGATGTTTGTTTTGATATAATAATTAAAAAATAGTTTTGGACTAAATTGAAAAGATTTCAAAATGATTTTAAGTCCAAACAATTTGAAAATAAGTTTGAGGTATTTTCAAAAGGTTTGGAAGTGTTTAAAATGTTTAAAAGTAGCCAAACTCAAGTTTTTAGCACAACCGTACCGATACGTTACACTCCGTATCGATACATTTTAGGGTTTCAGTTACAATATTTTTCCAGAACCAAAAACCCATACCAGTACATGCTTATACTTACCGATACGGAGAGGGCCGTACCGATCCTTGCTTTTCAAATCCTCAATGGGTAGTTCAAAAATCCCAACGGCTATTTCCCTGTAACGTACCGAACCCCTGTATCGATCCCTTGTACTGTTACGAATTGTAGCATACCAAACCCCAGTATCGATATGCTCCAAAGGTGTATTGACATGCTAAGGTTGTGGCGAGCATAACGGCTAGTTTTTGAAGAACACGTACAGATATGGCTACACGTGTACCGATACAGATGTCTCTAGAACTGTATTTATTGTGGGAAATAAAGTCACCAACGACTCCAAATCATCCCAACGATCTCCAATGGCTAGGAACTCATTTGGGAGGATAAAAAGACACTTCAAGCACCTGGAACAACTAATGATCTAATTGCCAACATCGATTATGATTGAAAAAAATGTCTTAGGGCTTTAATTCTCATTCTTTGTATAGACAAACACTTGTGAGCCAAATTGTCAATATATACTCAAGTGTTATAGGATTTTGGGTGAGAGCAAGAATGCAAACACATACCTTGTAGAGGAATTTATTGTTTGCTTTGTTTTTTTCTTGTTAGAGAGGATTCACAAAGCTTGGGTTATAAGCTTGGATGCTCGGCTTGGTAATTGAGTCTAGGTTGTAAAGGTTGCCTCCTAAGCCTGTTAGAGTGGGAAGAAATTCTTAGTGGATTTAGGAAATCCTTAGTGAGGAAGCTAAGGTAGTAGATGTAGGCTTTGGTTAGAAAGCCGAACCACTCTAAATCGTTGTGTAATTCTTTCTATCTTTTTGCTTCCACCACCATCACCCAAGGAATCACTTCTCCACCACTTTTTGACATTTTTCGGTTGATTTATCAAGCTCAATAGGAGTACGTCAGACAACCAATTGATGTTGGCGGTCTCGGTATGGAAAACCATAATCAAGTATTTTTTATGAAGCTCGCTTATCTTCTATTAGCCAAAAAAACCAATTGTGGGCAAGGTTTATTAGAGAAAAATAAAAATGCGAAGGTAATATTCCCCAGGATCTCTATCGAGCAAACTGCCCACATTTGTGGAAAGGCATAATCAGCATTTGGCATCATGTTAAAAAGAATGTCATAAGGTGCGTTGGGAATGGATCAGATATAGACTTCTGGTTTGACGATTGGTTGGCGAACGTAGGACCCCTCATAAACCATGTAACGGTAGCCGAGGCAATAAGCATGACAAGGGCAGGTGTAACGGACATGGTGGACTAGACAGGAGAATGAGGATGGAGTCGTTTGGAACAACTACTCCCAACAAACATTTTTCTCCGCTTAGCTACTGTCAAAGCGCCTTTAAATTCGCAGCTTGAAGATTCCATGGGATGGAAATTAAACAACGATTTAAGATTCTCCGTTAAATCAGCTTACAAAGAGATTTCCTCCATCAGCGACGATGTTCATATAACAGCCCCATAAATTCAGAGGACCCCAAAGAATCAAATTGTTTCTATAGCTCATTTGTCGTGATCGAGTAATGACTAACGCGAAAAGAATGGGTCGATACTTCACGATGATAGTAGCTGTCTGAGTTGCGCTTGGCAGGTAGAAGATATTAATCATTTAGTTCGTAAATATCCAATAGCCTTGATGACATGGTCAAGATTAGTGAAAGTGAATAGCTTGTCCGAGTTTCTCAATTTGGACATTAAAGATTAGGTGTTGTTGAATCTCACAAACCCAAAGGATTTTGTTAACACAACTGATGATTGGGATATTTTATTTGGATCAGTAATATGTAATATTTGGCTAGAACGGAATGCGATTGCATTCAACTCGCCATTAGAGGATAAGCGGCCAGTTTTAGAGCGTTCTCGATGCCTCCAGCAAAGTATAGTGCTAGCTTTAGCGTATCAGAGAGCACCAAATGTTGCAGCAGAAAACAGTTTAAATTTACATGCTATTAGAGATGTTTGGACGCAACATTTTTTTGTCTATGTGAAGCTTAACTCGGATGGGTCGCGACAAGTAAGGGATGCCATGCAACATGCGGCGGGGTGTTACGTGACTCCAATGGACAATGGATTATGGGGTATGCTAAATATATCGGTTTATGTTTAGTAATTGAATCCGTATTTTGGGGAGTTTATGTGGGACTCCTCGAAGCTTGAAGGTTGGGATATCGAAAGGTTGAAGTAGAAGTTGACTGTGCTGAGGTTATTATGCATATTAAACGTCAAGATATGAAGCAACCTCGCCTATCTATCCTAATGCATGTTCTATCCATGATGGAGCGGAATTGGATGGTATCCTTTAAGCGAATTTCTCGTCAAGCAATTAAGTAGCGGATGGTTTGGCAAAATTGCCGAGCCATGGTAGTTTAGAGGTGTGTAGATTTGAAAATCCTCCAAATTCTATTGCTACAATACTGATACATGATGAATATGAAAGGGGGCTTGCAAGCTAATGGAAAGGCCAGTTAGAATAGATTTCTTTATTAGTTCTTGTTTTTATGTTTTGTTTTAGATAAAGGTTATTTCATGTAAGAGATGTTATCTGATATTATTTTCCTCCATTTAAGCTTAAAGAGATTTTTAACGAGGCCTGAGTAGCATCGATACTTTAATTTCCCCTTTTCACCAAAAAATAGATTATGATTAATTAAATCAATTTATTTTACCAAAAAATAACCCATTAATCAGATACTAATTTAAAGGAAATGAAAACCCTAGCTTAACAGTTGCGTTTATAAAATAAATAGGCTTAATTAAAAAATAAGTGCCCAAACTATACATTTTGTTAACCTTAGGTGCCTAAAGTATATTTTGACAAAATTATGTCTAATGTTTTCTTCATTACCATTTTAGGTGCATGGTCGTTAAAGACCGTTTAAAAAAATTATTTAATCAATGTTTGACACGTGACACTAATTTTATTTTTGTTTTTAATTTTTTAAAAAAATATTAAAATTTTATTTTTTTAAATCTCAAAATTCTAAAAAATTCTAAATAGTCCTCAAATCCCTAAAATTCAAAACCTCAAATAGCCATCGTTGCCGCCACCGATAGATGCCACCGAACCCACCCCTTCAATCGTTGACCATTTTCTCCAACCTACCGTTACCGAAAACCAACGAACGGCGCGGTAGTCGAACAACAATTTCACATTCGGCGTTCAATATTCGACTACCACGTCGTTTGTCAATTTCTAGCGACGATAAGTTGGGGAAGCTTGATCTAACGACTGAAGGGATAGGCTCTGTGACGACTATCGACTGCAACGGTGGTGGCTATTTGGGGTTTTGAGATTTTGGGACTATTTAGATTTTTTAAAAAAGTTTTGAATTATTAAAAAAATTAATTAAAATAAATTAGGAATGAAAACTTCTCATGTGTCAAATTTTAATTAGTCAACGGATTTATTTTAATGGCAGTTAACTATCAGACACCTAAAATTAACGAAATGAAACGTTATACACCTATTCATTTACAAAAAAAATAGTTCATGCACCTAAAATTAAAAAGAGGTATAATTTAGTCATTTATTTTTATATTACGCCAAATAAATAAATAAAATAAATATCTTGAATTTCATATTTGAATCGTTCAACTTACCATATTATCTTTAATTATTTTAAAATAACTTAAATATATTTTAAATTTAAAAAATAATTCATTTATGATAATGAAATCGACCCGTTCGGTTATGTTGTGATTTGTTAAGTTCAACCAATATCAACTAATTCGATCAACTTAATCGTTTGCTCACCTCTATTCTTATTGATGTTTTTTTTATATATTATTAGAAGTAAAAAGTAAAATTATTACAAAATTAAAATTATTGATGCCTAAATGATGAGACACTTGATAAGAGTGGTGGAAAGGAAGACCAAGGTGATTGATAGTTGTTAGTACCTGCGAACACCTACCGCCACATGTCAAGGGATTACGGTCCGCGAACGGCGATATGACCCTACGAACCCTTGCACATGCGAATTAGTAAGGGTAATCTGCGAATTGAGAATATATCTGAGCAAACAATGTTTAGCGACCACGTGTCAGCATATGTGATCGCCATCGATGACTACACAAACCTATGACGTCGAATTATAGCTAGTCTAATCATAGTGCCACAACCACACTGTGATGACACCTGTCCGGATGGTATAAAACACACATGCAACTGAGAGAACGAGACAACTCTCAATCCAACAGAGACCAATGCCAAATCAAGTGGAGATCATACCCAACCTCATACCCAGAACTACCATCAGAACCACTATCAGACCACAATTTTCTGTCCTTGTTCACTTTATCAGTCAACAATGGTGATTTTAGACAATTCACCCATGTATATTTGGAAAGATTATTAGATGAGCCTGACTCACCACGTCAATGGTCCCATCCAATAACAATTTTCCATCTTATTTTTTAAGGTGAATCTTCACCTCTTTCCTATATGTCATTAAAGAGTGTGTAGTTACTTGGAAGTTATGCTGAAATGGATGAATCTCATTGGATGGACCATTGATGACGTGATGAGCCGAGTCCATCTAATATTTTTTCGTAGATTTGGGGCGAAGAGCTACAAACATCATGGTGGTCGGAGTAAGGAATGAGAGAAGATAGAGAAGGGTAAGCCATCTTGTTTCAGCATGTCTCTTCTCTCTAATTGCATTGGTATTTAAAACACTTAGAACTGTTTGTGATTGAATGATGTCAAGCTTAGTGACAACCTATACACGAGTTGGCAGAAATAAGCCCAACTTTTAAGTATTAAACTCTGCAATCTGGTCATGTGAATGAAGTGTTATAGCACATAACAGTGCATGTTCCAAGACCTTGTAGGCCTTCAATTTCAACGTTTCCAGTATTGCAAGACTTCAGAGAGACCTTTGAAGGCCACCTCCGAAATTACTGGGTGTGGAGGTGTTAGGGGTCATTTATAGGTGCAGAAGTACCATGTATAACAAAAATAAAAAATAAAAATGAAGAAAAACTAAAATAGCAACTAGAACAATATTAATTTCGATTTTTAGTGTGTGTAACTTTGAATTAATTATTTTTGTTTTTAGTTCTTACAGATTTCTTGAGAATAAGCACTTCACTCTTTCAAGCATCAATAATTAATCATTTTCGTTAGGAGTTTTGTTATACTTTCTGTCTCACTCTTTCATTTTCAATCGTCCAATACAAATTGCACTATATCTATATGATTAACTAAAATTCAATTATTGGAAATTATATAAAAGTTGAGAATGAAAACTTGAGTGTGACTAATGTTATAATTATCGAGCCGATAATGACTAAAGATAAATGGTCACAAAAACATAAAAAAAATAAACATTAAGATTTACGTGAAAAACTTAAATCGGGAAAAAATTATGGGCAGAGGAGGAGAGATTTTCACTATGTCATAAAAAAGAGGTTGCAACCGATGATTTTAACCATAATCCCTAATATCTATGTATAGAGAAGAAAACTTGCATAGAAAGTAATGCTACTCAAAGTGAGTTTTCTACTCTTTAACGTATATCCAAAGGGTGAAGTAGAGTTTAACACAAATTGATCAGGCCCCCACTTTTACCACAGCTTCTTTATTGATATTCGGGCCGGTCGAAAATGAGAATTTAAGTCATAACACTAACAACTACTACCATCACTCTTAATTTGCACTATATATATGATTAACTAGATTTCTTAAACCGACAGCTCGAATTCATTTCCGTCTATTACTACATTAACGATGTGAATTAAATAAAGATTGAATCGACAGATCGTTAGGTAATATTAAAAAAGAAAGAAACAACTAAGAAAATGTGTTTATCCTAAAGTTGTCTCAAAGATAAAGTTGTCTTAACCATAAACATTTTGATTTGAACCATGAACCAATTTAAGCTTATTTGAGGTGTTGGTCGGCTTGGTATTAAATGACATTTCTATAATTAAGTTCTAATAATAGAAAATTATGATACTTTATCTTTATTTTTGGCCCAAACTTATCTTAATTGTTATTTTTTGTTTAATTTGATTCCGTGGATGGAAAATTATGATACTTTATCTTTATGCGAATTATCTTATAACTTTATTAATTAATATTTAATCCAATTATTTGGATTTTGAAAGGAATTTTTTTGTCATTTGTCCAATTGCTATAGGCGTCAACTTCACAGTTGCTATCATCTTTTGTGCCAATCACTTTAAAAACTTTTTAATTTTTGTTTTCAAGATTAAATCATTGTGTATATATATATATATATACTATGTAAAACTCAATTAGTTTTACACTAATCTATGATAATTGGATGGGTGAAATGTTGAAGCAAATATTCATAAACTGAATGATTGCCTTGCTTGAGATCCAGGAACTGCTGAAGCATTTCCCTCTTAAATTGATCACCAACATATTTAGCACTAAATGCTTCATGGAAAATGTCCAAGTTACTTGTTCAGCAGGTACCAGCTCTATGGCATTTGACCATCATATTCAAGCATGTTCCCTTAAAAAAGATACAGCTCCCTCTAATTTTTCAGCATCAGAACAACTTAACTGATCTAGCATAACCTTAGCATCATTTAACCACAAGTCTGCGGTCATTGGACCACTTTCTCCATTGAACCAGGAGCACCCAATTTCTTAAGCTCTTTAGCAGTTGATGCCCTTACGGGTACGGGAGCCGGAACTGGTACGGGTGCAGATGATTGCAGCCTATTTACCATCTCCTCTAACGCTTGCACTAATGCTCCATATCCTTGAGTTGGAGCTCCCTGCTGTGCAAGTGGCTCAGCTGGGACAGGAGCTGAAGGTGGATCACGTTGCACCTCATTACTACCGCTTTGAGCCTCTTCCGGGCCCTGGTGACCCGTCGCATGACGTGATCCCTCAACAGACATTGTCTATTACAACATATTCATGATCATATTAGTAGAGAGCCAATCAAGTTATATAAGCAATACATCAATAACATATCATCATAGGTGCATGTACACTTTAAACAAATCACATCTGACTCGGTTTAACCTCCAGAATCGTCTAAACATTTACTCTGATACCACTAAATGTAACACTCTCAACGTATATTCAATAATTAAATACACATTGAAGATGTTACTAAAGTTTTTAACTGATTTCCTAGGTTGTAAATTTTTTTATAAACCAGTTTAGTAAAATAACTTTTCCTCGGTTTCATTAAATTATAAACCTGTCTAGTAACACCTAGTTTCAACCTAGATTTGATTAAATAAATATTTAAGACTGTTATTAACTTGAAAATATAATTCAAGGTATAAACTATGTGTGCTACCTAGACCCTTTCTTTGATTTAAAAATCGCTACTTGATTAGCATAAACTACATAATATTTATACCAATTCCATGTCTAAGAGTTTAAAAGCATATCATTTATCCATAATACTTATATTACAGGCCCATTTAAATAAGTAACCCAACTTATAAGTTCAGTAGTATAAAACAACTGCATATTTAAAAATATGAGTACATGCCCACTAGTCTAGGATGTAAGTGTACATACTATTGCTTATAAAAGGTAACTTGATTTCCAAAAGTGCAGCTCCTTCCTCGATACTATTAGCCCGATCGACCTACGTGTAATACGAATCACACGCTAAGTATAACTTAGTGGGGCATAATTGTAACAATATGAACATTTAACATAAATACCACAGTCTTTGTAAAATGGCAAGTAATATCTCGTGCATATTTATATCATATCATCATTTATCACGGTAAATGAGAAACTAACTTATTTCAATGAATCATGGTTGCATGTGATGTTATGGTACGCGAGTCATCACGACACCGTAGTGTCTACAACGCCGTAGCATATGCATCGTCGTAGCGACTAAGATGAGTACGTACTCGTGGACGTCCTTTGCTCCTCATACGACACTTTAGTGTCTATCTCAGCACCGAAGTACCTACATTATCTTAGCACCATAGTGCCTACATTATCTCGGCACCGTAATGCCTATGACGCAACTGCTAGGACTCTATGGATATCCAACTATACCAAGACTTTCACACTAGTACTCGGGCAGAACAATATAATATTTTCATATTCAATATCTAGTCCATCAATAATATTATCCATAATTAGATAATGGGCAGTTCATACCCAAAATCTATAATCTGATTTATCTTAGATAAATCATTATGCAATATCTATATATCTCATATGCCATTTAGTTTTCATGCCATTTGCATAATTTGATCAACATACATTTTTCATTTATATTAAGGTCGACTTATCGCAAGTCGTCCTATTTGTAACATGTCAGACATGCATGTAATGCACTCACCTGGGCTTCGCAAAATATTGGCCTCGCTAAGTTAATCCATTACTTTTTCCTTGCCCTTTTTTATCTCGAGTTTCTTTGTCTTGCTCGGATGCTGCAAAATTACACATCGAACATATACAATATACATGCTAGATTTTCTTTAATATAACACTGTTTAACTATTAAATACTAGTACAAATATTCGAATATAAAAAAATTTCCAAAAATTTCCCTTTTTCCCTCTTAGAAGCCGAATAGTTCAATTTGGTCCCTAATGACCATTTTGCAACTTTTGCAAATTATTCAAGCCCAAATCACAATTTCTCCGTAATTCTAACATTCTCCACTAACTTTTACTCAATGCCCTTCAATCCACTAACTTTTGCTAAAGTGACATTTTAGTCACTAATTCCACACAAAAGTTGACAAACTTGTACTAATTTTTCAATCCAACATTTTTACCATTTTTCTCAAATTTTCCCTTATATTTTAACCTTTGGCCGAAATGGTCACTAAACTTTTCCAATGTTGTTTTTCATTCAAACAACATTCTAATATGCTCAAAATAATTTTTCCAACATATCATCTTCGTTTCCAAGAATTAACAATTAAATCCCCAATTTCTTCCTACTTGGTAAATTAGGTATCTAAACTTTGCAAGGACTTTATTTTAGTCCTAATGTCATAATCAAGCTTCTAAATTCATAATCTCTTCAAATCCACCATTAACATAATTTTCACAATATTTTCCGCAATTTACCAAACATGCCAAAATAATCACTTAGGACATTAGTTGAGAATTTTCCATTCTAACATCAAAATCAAGCTTCTAGAATCATAAATCTTCCATATTCATCCTTAATTTCAAAACCCTAAATGAAACCCCAAATTCTAGGGTTAGGGTTTATGTCCTCAAACATGAAATTAATCCAAATTTAAGCTTGATTTCAACTTCACAACACTTAATTTGCTTAAATCAAACTTCAATTTCAACATAGAACTTGAAACCCTAATTTCTCTCTCATCAATATCATGAACAATTCTTCAAATTACCATACAAAATTACTATCAAAAGAAAGAGCATGAAGTATAGATCAATTTTTCTCAAAGCAACATACCTTGATTCTAACTTTGGAGCCTTCAATTTTGCCTAGGAAAATTTTGTGTGTTTTCCCCTCTTTTTCTCTTGATTTTCGAATGGTAGGAGAAAGATGAACAAATTTTTGTTCATCCTTTTCTTATTTATTCCACATGTATTAAAAAATGAATATTAAATTCATTTAATTCTTTAGGTCTAAATAATCCTTCAACTATATCTTATTTTCAAAATTGCCATCTTGTAAAATTGAAACCAAGTCTAGTTAGATTCTAACTAGAAACATTAAAATATTCATAAAAATAATATTTTATGAATTTTCCATGGCTTATGGAACTGCCTTTAAAATTCCAATTCGATCCGATTACCCGATAATCACTTACTAAGATTTTCCACTATTGGGTAAAATCTGAAATTCTCATAATTCTGATTTCCATAAATAAATATTTTTGACATAAAAAATATTCCATAATTTTGTAAAAATTAAAATCTTGAAATTTTAACTCGGTCCAATATACTGATAATTTACCTGAATTCTTTATCGGATAAATTTTTCTTAATAATCCTTTTTTCAGACATTCCTACGAATAATTTCAACTCGAACTGATTACTTTTTATCAGTCTCAATTACTGACATGAGACATTCCCATAAGGTCACCCATCCTAGTGCTACTCTAGCCTTAGCACGCTTAACTTTGCAGTTCGATCCGGATATCTGAATTCCACTAAAACTTTAACTGTGATTTTCCAAATATTTGAAATATCGGATCAAACCAGTAATTCTATATTCAGTCCACATCAATAGGTGCTCTATCTATTTATGAAATAAAACACCTAACTATGAGAAATTACAACTTTGGTCATTCAACATTTCATATTTCGACTTGTACCATACAAGTTTTGAAAACTTATCATTTTGGTCACTAAACTTTAACCTTGAATTCCCATTCTAATTTTTCCTTGGATTATTACCAAACTTTGCGAGTACCCTAATTTGCTTATCCTCTATCTCATGGTACTCTAAATTCTCAGAAATTCCTTTCCTACAGTCTATAATTAAAGAAATCCTAACTTTTATATTTTGTCATTCTAGTCACTAAGTTAGCTTTTAAGCCCTTATCTTAGTGCTAAATGGCTCTTAAACAACTTAGCAAATTTTGGGGTATTACACCTGCTACTAGATGTACTCGCTCGCAGGATGGTTATGTAAAACTTAACTCAGATGGAGCAAGATAGGAGGGAGTTGGCCATGCATCATGTGGTGGGGTGATCCGTGACTCGAATGGCTTTTTGGATTATACGATATGCTAAGTACATAGGCATATGCTCAGTCTTTGAATCCGAGTTGTGGGGCGTCTATTTGGGACTCCTTGAGGCTTGGAGGCTGGGTAATTGGATACTGGTCATTGAGGTAGTTTGTTTAGAAGTGGTTCACCACATTATACGTAGACATGAGGAATATCCTATATTATTTATTCTCGTACATGTATTAGCTTTATTGAAGCGTACATGGGAGCTGAATTTTCAACATATTTTACGGAATGCTAATTATGTCGCAGATGGATTGGTAAAGCTTGCAAATCAAGGGAACTTTGGGGTGAGTCAATTTGAAACACCACCTGTTTCAATTGAGACCTTGCTCTTTCATGGTGGGAGTGTTGCTAATATAGGGGACGATGAGATGTTTAGTTAGCTAGCATGTTTATTGTTTATTGTTTTTGTTTTAGTTCAAAGGTTATTTTTATGTAATTGATGCTATCAAGGAACTTTTTTCCCCACAGGTTTAGGGAGTTTTTTAACGAGGTCCTGATATCATCGACGTTATTTTTTTTTCTTTTTTACCAAAAAATAATAAATTAATGACCATAATAAAACTTTTTAAACTTTAATAGTTAAAATTAAAAAATACACAAACTTTAGTGACCATAGATGTAATTTATCCTAGTATAAAACCTTTTTTCGAATAATCTAAAATTAATTAAAAAATAATATATACTCATATATATTCTTAATCCTCGTATACATCCTGTACCGTGCTGCCGCTCCGACATGGTGAAACACGGATCCGTCCAAAAAAGGGTCCCACTTTCTTCGCTTTTGTCAATTCAAAGATTTGCGGCTGTCGGAAGACTAATTTTGACTTTGGAATACTTTAGTTTTTGGGTTTTTCATTATGTGGGCTTTACAAGGTGAACAATTTGATTAAATTATTATGGGCTTTTTGATGAAAAAGTTGTTTCTGTCATTTTCACCTTTTCTTTCTCAATTATTCATATCTTTTTTCAGACCAATAATTTGTACTTAAATTTGACAATGTGGTGAAGTACTAGTGGTAGGTCCTGTTTTTAGAACCTTAAGTTTGACTAATTTTGGTTTTTTCCCCTAAAGAACAGGAAAAAGTAAAATTAAAAAATTACTCTTTCAGTCCTATTCAATATGTTTTTTTTGTATTTTAAAATTATCTCACTTAAAATATCTCATTGAAAAAATCAACAATTTTTACAAAGCATATTTCTCTTTATACACTTTCTTTAGTTTCCCAACAAAATAAAATTTAACTTTTCAAAGATAAAATTGTCGTTTTAATTATTTTACATCATATTTCTTACACAAAATTTTTCTTCTTAAAACTGCGTGAAAAGTTAACAATGGACATATTAAGTGGGACGGAAGGAGTATAATACAAGCAAAAACAACTTGTTGAGTTTTAATTTTTTCCCTCCTGGTTCCTCATGGCTTTGTCTGACTAATTCGGATCAATTCGTTTCGCACACCTAATTTTAGTGGGTGGGTCATAGCAGAGATTTTTTACATACACAAGCCTCGAACTCTGGGTTGTTTAAGTGGTACCAAACTGCTTACCATTTGGACCAATCCCGTTGGTAATTATTTTTTTTAACAATTTCTACCTGGGGAGAAAAAGGGGAAATTTTCTTATATTGAGTCTAAAACGCACAATTTAAGGGGAAAGGAATCTGTCAGCTGAGAACTTTTAACCACTTGCTCTAGAGGTTATTGACATTGTTGGTAATTATTGAGTTTTAACTAAATTGTGAATTCCGATCGAATTATTCATAAGTATTTTGGTTCGTTAGTTATTAGGTATTAGATTAATGCAATGATCGACTATATCAAGTATATTTTATTTTGTATTTAAATTATTTGAATTTACGGGACACACAATAAACTTGTAATTCCTATAATTTGAACCCCATTTCATGAATTGAAGATAGATAATCATGATCAAGGGTTATATTTTGATATACAAGCTGTGTAAAAAAATTTACACAACACTTCATATTTAAATTATAAAATCTAAAACTTAAATTCCTAATCCTAACACCCTTAAAACGTAAACTCTAACCCATAAACTCTAAATTATAATTATAAATCCTAAATTCTACACCATACAACCTAAAACCTTAAACCCTAAACTCTAACCTAAATCTCTAAACCTTAAAATTAAAAGAATTGTGTAAATAAAAACTTGTATATCAAGGTATTTTTCGAAGAGGTCAGACACTGAGAACTGATTAGTGATTACCGTACCATAAACTCTAAATTCTAATTATAAATCCTAAATTCTACACCATACAACCTAAAACCTAAAATCCTAAACTAAATCTCTAAACCTTAAAATTAAAAGAATTGTGTAAATAAAAACTTGTATATCAAGGTATTTTCGAAGAGGTCAGACACTGAGAACTGATTAGTGATTACCGTACAACTTTCTAAAAATAATAAAGGCAAAAGGCATGATTAGATTTGGTTTTGACAGATGATTAGTATCTATGATTATACTTAAAAAGCACCCCAATAATCAAAAGTGTCATTTGTTCTTTTTAACTGCTTTGTAATTAATTTGGATTTTACTGTCTAAAAAGTTTAAGGTAAAGTATTCTTTCTAAAATTTGATTCTACAATCGAATTTATAAGATGGTAATTATTTTTAGAGTACATTCATGATATTTATTTTAAAATAAAATTTTTTATTAATATTTTTGAAAGTTGAAAATTAAGAAAATTATTAGTAGGTCTTAATATACATATGCATAAGTGTCTGCACAATATTTTTTTAATTAAATATGATAGAACCAAATCATAAATTAATATGAAACTTAATACTCATGATCTATCATGTCAAATAATCAAAAATAATAAACTGAATACGGAAGCGTACCTGAATATATCTGGTATATTGAAAACCTTGAATCTTGATGTTGAAATCCCAAATCTTTGGTATTGATCTTCCAAGAATATAGGTTTTCTCTTGACGTAAAACTCTTTGACGGGAAGGAGAAAAAAACAAGTTAAGTTATTTCTTGGAGACCACTATCTCTTTATATAAGTGATTTAATAATCAACTATTAAATATTTATAACTCTGCCCCTCATCAAATTATAAATACATCTTATGGTATCTACACTTTTATTTCCATGACATTTTAATACCCATTACACGCCTAACATAATTGGTCACTTAATTTTGTGTCATACTTTAAAATAGAAATATACATTATACATATGTGCCCACTATTACGGATTTTAATCCAACAATCTCCCACTTGGGCAACATATGTTTCCTGATAAATGTATAACCTTATGAGCTCAAAAATTTGCTATTATATAATAGGTATTCTGTAACAATCTCGTCCATCAACTATATCTATATAAGATCAAAGCAACCTTTGTGGTATCAATCATGACAAGGCCCATCAATGGTCATGTATACAAATATAGTCAAATGACATAGATCAATCATGGATGCGTAGCATGGAAAAATACATGAAATGTGAACCGAACATGTCTATTTCCAACTGGTCCTCCTAAACCTTAGTGAGATCAAACTTTACTGAATTCAGAGTGTGCATAAACCCAAAAAACTTTATTTCTGCAGAAAATAATCTTAAAATAACTTTAAACTGAAGTAACCAAAATTGTGTCTAAACCAAATGAGCATTTTTCAAAATTACAAACTCCCACTAAAACTGAATATCTTTAAATAACATTACCCCCACATAAGTAGTGTGCTCATGAAAGACCTAGGGTGATAGTTTCTTAATAAGCATGCAATTATGGAGTTTGTACCAACATGCTCTATAGACACACAACCACTCTGAATTTTTTTTAGCAACTAGGAACGTAATATTTATGTGCTTCAAGTTTGAATTGTTCCTATTGTTTATAGAATAAATGAATGCATATTTATTGTCACAAAATAACTAAAGTGGTCTTTCTGTTCAGTCTATAATTAGCAGCCCATGTGAAAAAAAATTTTTGCATCAATATTCTAATAGAATCGAAGTCTGTAAACCTGATGATCTCTAACTTACTAGAACTCCGATATGTGAGCAATTCATTTTTGTTCTCTAAAGATATCCCATAACCCTACTGCTGCTATCCAATAGTTCATACTAAATTTTCTTAATATCTGTCTAACATTCTAACAATGTATGCAATATCCGAACGCATACATACTTGAACATGAATAGATTATTAATAACTTATGCATATGAAATCTTTTGTGTGTATATATATATATATTATAATTTCAAGGTTACTTTTAGGGCATTTAGTAAGACTAAATTTGTCTTCTTTAGCAATATGAGTATCACTTAGTTTACTCCTACTGAACTTGTAGTACATACAATTGTCAACCAAATTTATCTCAAAATCAAATGATATAATCAATATGAAATTTATTTAATTTACATATAATTGATTTTGCATCATTAATGAGAGTCCTACTTAAGCTCATAGATGAATTTATTTAATTTACATATCATTGATTTTGTATCATTAGACACAAATCTATGATTGTACCATATAATTCATTTCTTCAATGTCGCCATTGAAAAACACAAGCTTAACATCTATCTTATGTAGCTCAAGATTAAAATAAGCAACAAGTGTCATGATTATCTTGAAAAAGTCTTTCAATGAAACTTGATAGAAAGTCTCCACAAAATCAATGTCTTCTTTTAGAGTATATCCTTTAGATACAAGACATTCCTTATACTTGTCCACATTATCATTTGCATCCTCTTGGTTTTAAATATCCATTTACAACTAATTGGTTTGCACCTTCAGATAATGAGACAAGTTCCTAAACTTTATTATCTTGCATAAAATTATACTATTCTTGAATGACATCAATCCACTTTTGAGAGTCAGAACTTTTATGATCTGATAAAAAATGATTGAATCATTTTCTATCATTCCATTATTATCCTTATTTTCTTGAAGAAATACAAAGTAATAATCTAGAATAGTATTTCTCCTTCCTCTCGTGGATATCTTTAATGACACTTATTTTTTAAGGTTGTTGAGTTTGTTCTTCTGAAACAATTACCTTATCTTGAATGAGAGTTGTTCAACATTGTTTTGTTGAGGTACTTGATTCACTTCTTGAATAATGATAGGTGTAAAAAACTAAACATCATCAAAAGTGATAGTATGAATTAAATTATAATTCAACTCCTCCTTAATAGCAATGTATCTAACCTTATTTCTCCCTCCAAACTCAACATCCTAAAAATGTTATAAATCTCTCCTTAAAATAATCCTTATTGTGGGATCATAAAATTTACAACCCATGGATCACTCAAAATAACCGAAGTAGTTGCTCACTTTTGAAGTCTAATTTCTTCACATGTATCCTAACTTATTACAAAAGAATCAACCATTTGTAACTTATCATTGTTTCTTTTGAGTTGGACCCTTAGCAACTTTTTTTAATATTTTTTATTGCCCTTATTCTTAGAGACACTAACTAAATGAGCACTAATCAAATGAGTACTTTTACCCTTATAATGCTTCCACTTTTCTCCCTCTTTAACACAATGAGAAATGGGCCCAGTTAGAGCCTATTTCTCCTTTTGATAGCTGTAACAATTTTTGAATTAGTCATACTATATAGGAAGAGGTACCAAATGCATAAGAACAAATAATTGTTAGAAAATTTGATCTTATGTGCCTTAAGTTTTGAAGCAATATTAAATATTTTCATAATATACTCCCTCACATTTCCTTGATCTTTATACTTCATAGACGTCAAGTAAGTCAAAAGAGGTGTCATATTAACCTTAATATTTTTTAGTAAAATGTTTCTCAAATTTATCAAGGAAACCCTTAGTATGAGTAATATCTTTAGATTTGTGCTCCTAAAGAATTCTAGAATGTTGTACTTTATGATCATTAAACTCATGCAATTTGAACGAACTCACCTCTCAAAATCCCTTTTATGGGTGCTTACCGCCATGAGAGGTGCAAGTTGTTCTTCCCTTAGTGCAAGGTCTATGTTCATACAACCAGATACTTTATGTAAGTGTCTTTTCTATTCCTTGAAATTAATTTCACTAAACATGAGTGTAGAATGTATATTAACAGATATTGTGATAGCAAAAGCTAAATTAGCTAAATAAAGAACAAAAATAAATAAATAAAAACAAGCTCACATCCATATCCATAAATAAACAATAAATTCAAAATAATGGCTAGTTCCCCTCAAGATACCAAGCACAACATTAATATCAAGTCTTTGGACAGTAATATTAACTGTAAGCGGTACTCTTGTTGTAGCAATCAAACATTGACAATAAACTATGTCAAACAATAGATTAATCTTTGGACTAACATATTGCTTACATAAAATACCTTATAATTGTCACACATTTATCGCCACAGCTGTCGTTGTAATTCTGCCAAATATTAACTTTCCGTTAGGCCAATTAATAAACGCATGGATTACACAAACCCATAATTATCTTAATATTTTAAATAAACTAATCTACACAAAAGTGGTCACTTTGGTGACATTATGTTTTAATTAATCCATTAAAATATTAGACACCCGAAGCCAAAATGTGAATTTAATTGTTTCAAAATATTTGTCTTATTTTTATCTTTCAATCAAATTAAAAGATAACCAAAATAATAATAAATTTGAATAAAGGTAAACCTCATATCAAGATACCAGACACTCCATTAATATTTCATCTTTAGACAAAACATTAACTTGCAAGTGATATCTTGGTACAATAATCAAACATTGATAATAAGAACATGTCAAACATAAATCTCCCTTTGGGCCGATTTATTGCTCACATATGAAGCTGAATAATTATCACATATTTATTACTACAGTTGCACATGTAATAATGTTAATTATTAACCTTCCTTTGGGCCGATTAATACTAACATAATCCAACTTACATGCACAAAACCTTCTATATTTTAAAATAAATAATTTCCACAATAGAGGTCACTTTGGTGACTTATTGTTTCAATTAATTTATCTTAAAATATATAACATAAATGTACCGATATCCAAATTTAAAATTATGTAACAGTCAAAAATGAAATTTCTGATAACACTTAAGTTTCCAAAATAAACCAACTTAAGATTGTCTGAATGGGGCTATCAGAAATCGAAAAATCGAAAATTTTGATTGTTACTCAAAAAATTCCTTAAACATACATTTACCAAAATTAAATTCGGATTCAAAATAATCAATCTTTAACTAAAAGTGAAAACAGAAATACTATATAAATGAATAATTCATATATTGATCACATGGAACTTTAATGTGCATAATAATCTAGCGATCAAAAGAAATGAATTATTGATTAAACTGAATCGAATATGAATTCTATAAGATTAATGACATGCTTTCCATAACCAAAACCAAATGTATATTTCGTAGATAACATTAATGGCATAATTAAGTATAGTGTGAAATAAATTTAAGCCAAAGGTTCTGTTCAAAACTAAAGAAGATTTAACAAATTCAACCGTAATTTATTAGACTAATCCGAATATAAAGCATTGAGAGCTAACCTGATTATAAAGTTTATAAGTCAGCATATTTACCACAACAAAACCCAAGTTAGACTATTTTTTCTTTCTTTCTTAATTACTAACAATCAAAAATAAATTTTTTGATCAAACCGAATTAAATATATATTCTAAATAAAATATATATTTCATACTTGAATTTACCATATGCAATTACTAAAGAAGCAAGAGCAATAAAAAATAAGGGCAACTCATAATCTGTAAATTTTAATAAGACTAAAACATAATCTCCGAAAAAGAATCAATTAATTTCCAAATATCAGAACCTTATGAATTCATGAGAAATCAATTTTCGTATGTAATTCATAAAACCAAAACTAAAAACTGAATCATGTATTAAATTTTCAATATAAACCCTATTGAATTGTTTACTTCCAAGAACCCTTGAATGAGTAGCAAATAGAAAAAGTTATTAACCAATTAAAAATGGCAATCAAAAGCAGTTTACAACATTTGAATTATTGCAATCCAGTCGCAAACTCATTCAACAAAGATCTGAAAATTAATCACACACAAATATATATATATATATATACTAAAAACATGTATACGATTAATACCGAAACCAAAACCCTAAAACTGAATCTGAATCCATAAAGCTTTAAGAATGAATTAATAAAAAAATCAATATATTTTCAATGATTCAACATAACGAGGCTCTGATGCCACTTGATAGAACCAAATTATAAATTAATATGAAACTTAATACCCATGATCTATCATGTCAAATCATCCAAAATAATAAACCGAATACGGAAACGTACTTGAATATATCTGATATATTGAAAACCTTGAATCTTGATGTTGAAATCCCAAATATTTGGTATTGATCTTCCAAGAAGATAGGTTTTCTCTTGGCGTAAAACTATCTGACGGGAAGGAGAGAAAAACAAGTTATTTCTTGGGGACCACTACCTCTTTATATAATTGATTTAATAATAAAATATTAAGTATTTATAACTCTGCCCCTCATCAAATTATAAATACATCTTATGGTATCTACACTTTTATTTCCATAACATTTTAATACCCATGACATGCCTAACATAATTGGTCACTTAATTTTGTGTCATACTTTAAAATAGCAATATACATTATACATATGTGCCCACTATTACGAATTTTAATTCAACAAAATATGGAAAGCTTTTACGTTCTACATGTAAATATCAAGATTCGAAACTCACAAAAAATGTGACAACAAAAGTATCCTTGAGCCCTCAATCAATTAATGAATCTATGTGTCTGCACAATAATTATATGTTATTTTCATGTTGTTCTCTTTTCTTTTATTTATTTGTTATTGTATGAGGTGGAAATGAAAAGAAACAAGAGAAAAAAGACAAAATGAAAATTACTATGGTTGTGTTTTTATCACATGTTTTTCATTTTGAAACTTATCCGTAGCCTTCGCTAAAAGATTAAAATCTTGTTGTTAGCCACTGTAATATGTATAAATTACAAACTTAATCTGTATACTTTAATTTGATCATTCTAGTATTTATATTTTTTAAATTCTAGAATTTCAATCCTAATTCAAGCGGTGCAATTGTATAGGGACAATATAACCAAACTATAAAAACCTCAAAAATGTTAAATTGGAGAATATAAACTAAACCAACTACTATTATTATTATTTAGATCATGGTCGAAAAATGACTAAAATAAAATATAAAACTAAATCTATTACTTAAATGTAACACAAGGATTAAATTTTTTTGATGGTAATAGAAAAGCTAGAACCGGACCCAAATAGTTAAATTAAATTATACAATGATGAGACACATGTACCCAGACCGGAAAAATCTTAGGTTTTGATAAAAGGGTAAAATGCACTATTCATCACTCAACTATCTTCTCACTCCTATTTTGGTCACTCAACTTTCAAACTTTTTAATTTACTAACTGAACTTTCAGATTGCTCTTCTTTTGGTTACTCTCGATTATTTTATTATTTTTATGATTTGTTTGCCTTTTTTATTATTATGTAATATAAAAATAATTTAAAATATAAAATTAAATCCAACTGTTCGTCGGCCACCATTCGTTGTCATCGGACGCCAAAGTCAACGGCCGTAGGTGGTGGCCGTTCAGACCCAGATTTCACCGGTCACTTCATCTCGACCTTATGAGTCTGAATCCGACCTCTATTTTGTCGGAAAGTGCTCTGAAGTCCACGAAAAAGAGATCGAAAGTGAGGAAACCGAACAGTTTTGAACGAGATTTACAGGTTTCGGGACATTTTCCGGTGAAACAAACACCAGATTTAGACTCATAATGTCAAAACGAGTCTACCGGTGCAATTTGGGATCAAACAGTCGTCGATTTTGAGACCGAAAGTGGTCGACGGCGGTGGTGGGTTTTTTATATATTTTTAAATTTAATAATAATAAAATATGATTTTATTATTTATTTTAAATGATTTTTATATTTAATAATATTAAAAAAATAAAAAATAATAACAAAATATTTTAGTTACCAAAACATGAGCAATCCGAAAGTTCAGTTAATAAGTTAAAAAGTTTGAAACTTAAGTGCCAAAATAGAAGTAAAAAGATAGTTGAGTGATGAATGGTGTATTTTACCCTTGATAAAAATATCTTTGGGTGGTCAACATTTGAACATCATTTGTGCAATGACATCCACTTATTTATGGAGACAAATTGCATATTGTTCTCAAATTGGAAGAAAGTTAATGTAATTTATTTTTAATATATTTTAAAAATTATTATTTTAATCAATTGAAGTTAGTTCAGTTGATATGTTATTAATATATTAAATTAGAGGACGTAAAATATTTATGTTTAAACGTTCAATATTTTTTCATTTCTAGGTGAATAAGGGCCTAGATAGTAAAAATATTGTATCAAACTGTATATTTAAGAAAAATATTTTATTTTACATACTAATATTGGAAATACACTATATAAATGAAGCTATTTTTTCACCTGTCATTTAATTATGTAAAAAATAAAAAATTGCAGCATTACAATTTACAACTTTACTTATAGAATATATACCTTACATTAAATGTATATGAAATAATTATCTTATTTTAAAAATATGATAATTTCATTTATTAATTCTATTTGTAAAGTTTAAAAATATGTTCACGTTTCCTCTAAAAAGTTCGGAAGATTCTTTGTGCAACCCTGGTACGCATCCGCCGGGAAATCTGGCATCGTCGGTAGATCCAGTTCTTGAATATTCAAGCACTGGGCAAGGGAGGCAAGCTGGTGCGATGTTGGTGCCGGTCGTGGATGGAAGGTCGTTTCCTCCTTGGGAATGTCTGGGCTCGCCACTCCCAACATGTGATCAACAAGCGTCGAAGCGGGGCAAACTTGCTAGCTGGGGTGATAAAACTGTAGCGGCTGAAGGCATGGAGGTTGACACAACATGTGATCTTGTTGCAGCAGGAGAGACAAAGGAAGGTGGCTATGAGGGCGGTGCATCGTTGAAAGATGGTGGAGTCGAGCCGGCTGTTCCACTCGGTGAGTTTTTCTGATAGGGTGCATGATCGTATTGATCATAGTATGTGTCGCTCGCTTATTTTTAGACTCCTGGGTCGGTCAATTGGGTATAAGACATTGATAGGTAGGATTAGGTGCTATAACAACCGAATGGAGCTTTTTAGGTTGTCGATTTAGCGAACGATTATTATTTGTTGATGTTTGAGAATGAGTTTGGTTATGATCATGTTTTGACGGGAGGGCCATGGACAGTTTTTGGGAGCTATCTCACAGCGTAACCATGGGCTAGGGAGTTTTCTACTTCAGAGGTGTTTCTGACACAAATTATGGTTTGGGTCCGGATACTGGGTCTTCTTTATCAGTACTGTTCTAAGGCTTTATTTCGGCATATTACTGGTGCGATAGGAAGGGTAGTGAAAATCGATTACAGCACCATACAGGTGATAGGGGTCGATTTGCAAGGCTTTGAAGTTATGGTGTCGCTCAAGAGTCTGCTAGTTTTGGGTGTAAAAATTGATGGTACAATTTTATCGTCTGAAGTATGAGGGACTTCGGCGGATTTGTTTTAGATGTGGGGTGTATGGGCACTCATCGAAGTTGTATACGGTGGTTCAGAATCAGGGGGTAGTCGTGAGGAACATAGGCCCACAGTAGATGGTGCAGTGATGTCGAAATGCTCAGGGATTAGCGAGGATGAGATTTATGGTCCCTAGATGATTGCAGAAAATAGGTGTAAACAACCATGCAAGAATATGGGTCCTGCTAAGGGTATGATTCTGACCGAGGTAAGATCAAGAGGGTCTCAATTCTCGGTGCTGAGCGGGATTGAAAGAGTGGATAGTCGATCAAACAATAGACATGGTAGGTCGGCTGTTACAGGTTTGGTTATTGGAGTAGCAAGCCATACTGGGAGGGTTGAGCCTCCGAAAATAATGAATGTGCTTTTTGGGGCTGGTGAGGGCCATGCGGTGGTAAACAGTGGTCGTCAGGTGTCGAATACAGTAAGTTTAACAGAAGATAGGGATAACAACCAAGTTTATTTCCAGGTCATCTCCTCGGGTGGGAGCCAAGCTCCATAGGTTATTTCTCATGCAGTTCATGACATTGTGGGTAAGCATACTACTGTTTCAATCTTGGATGCTGCAAATGAGAAGATAATGCAGAAATTGGTTTTGAAGGTTCAGAAGGGTATGGAAAATAAGCCACCATCGAGACCGATCTTTTCTGATTGGTTACCTCTTGGGTTTGGTCATGTTGGTGCTGGTTCATCAAATGGTACAGTTTTAGATACTCAACCATGTGGAGTTTTATGCAATAGGAATGTTGGAGCAGATGCAATTGATATTGAAGCAATGGATGATACAGTTGGCAGCACTGGAGATGGACTGGACTCTATGTCCTGGCGTCAATAAGGTGTTTTCGTTCTTTGTCTTTATTTTAGCCATGATTAAGTTTCTTTTTTAGAATTGCTAAGGAGCAGTTAGCTCTGAGTTTTTGCGGTATTTTAAAGATTTTTACAAGCACCATCATCCGCATGTGGTTACACTTTTGGAGCCTCATATTAGTGGTGTTCGAGCTGATAGAGTGATTGCTCATTTTGGGTTCTCAAATTCTTTTTGGGTTGAGGCTGGTCTCAATAGAGGGATCTAGATCCTTTGGAATGATGAGATCAATTTAGAAATTTTGAAGGTGTCTAATTAGTTTGTTCATAGTAGTGAGTGTCTGGCGGGTTCTAGTCACTGCGTTCTCTTCACGGTTGTTTACGCGAGTCCTAATGTCACTATACGTAAGGGGTTATGGGATCGGTTGTCTGACCTTAATCCAGGGAATCGTATGGCCTGGATTTTGGGTGGAGATTTCAATTTTATTTTGTGATTTGAGGAGCGTGATGGCGGTCTTATTCATGGTAATGGTATCAGTCAGTTGTTTTATAACTTCATCTTTGGTAATGGTCTTTTGGAGGCAGAGTTTCATAGGGACGAGTTTACTTGGAAGTGAGGGCAAGTTCGGAAGAGATTAGATCGTTGTCTTTTCAATAAAAGTTAGGCTATTTATTTTCCCACTACACTTGTTTCGCATTTAGACCCGGTAAGATCTGATTATTTCCCCTTGTTTCTCTATTATCCAAGGTAGGACGGTGATCATGTTAACATGTCTTTTCGTTTTATTGCTGCCTGGAAGGATCATTCTCGTTTTAAAGAGTTTATTCAAAATACTTGGGATTTGAATTCATATGTTAAATTGAATATTCGTGTGTTTGGTGATAAAGCTCGACAATGGAATGATACTGTTTTGGGCATATTGGTAAAAAGAAAAAAGAGATTCTTACGCGTTTAAAGGGTATTGATCGGGCTCTGCGGGTCAATCATTCTGATTTCTTGGTTTATTTGGATCTGGATTTACGGGCTGAATTAGAGGAGTTGCTGAGACATGTGGAGAATTTATGGTTACAGAAATCATGGGTTTAGCGAGCGAGTTTTAGGGACAAGAATACATCATATTTCTATCGATATACTATACAACGAAGGAAAGCAATTTGTCTTTACCCTAAAGGACACAAATGGGGTTTGGTGTTTCGATCATCAGGAGCTAAAAAACATGGTTGTTCGGTATTATCAGAATCTTTTCTCGAGTTGTGGTCATGTTAGACTCGATTCAGTTTTGACGGGCATTTTTAACAGTGTTATGCGGATATAAGGCGTAATCTTTTGGCACCGATTCTGGATGATGAGGTCCAAAAAGTTGTGTTCGATATGGGGCCTCTTAAAGACCCTGGCACAGACGAGCTACATACGGTTTTCTATTAGAGGAATTAGAGTATTGTGGGTCCGTCAGTTTGTAAACCGGTTCAGGATACGTTTGAAGGGCAGCTTATATCTTCCTCCTTAAACTAGACCTTACTTGTTTTTCTCCCGAAAGTTAAATCACCTGAGGACATCTCCCAATTTCGGCCAATAAGTTTGTGTTCTATCTTGTACAAGGTTATCACCAAGACCATTATGAATCGTCTGAAGGTGTATCTCCCCTCCTAGGTTTCGATAAATCAAACAAGCTTTGTGTTTGGTAGGTCTATTACGGATAACATAATCATTGCACAAGAAGTGATTCATTCCATGCGCAGTAAAAAAAGGGAAAGTAGGCTACATGACGCTCAAAGTTTATATGGAGAAAGCCTATGATAGGCTCGAGTTGGGCTTTTATTGATGAAACGTTGAGAGATATTGGCTTACCAGATGAATTTTGACTTTTAATCATGAAATGTGTATTTTCTATTTCTATCCAAGTTCTCTGGAATGGATCCGCTTCTGATACATTTTTTCCATCGCGTGGTATTCGACATGGAGATCCCTTGTCTCCTTATTTGTTCGTGCTCCGTATAGAAAGGTTGGCACAGTCTGTTCATCAGGCGGTCTAAACTGGTAGTTGGAAGCCCATACGACTTGTTCGTCACGGTCTTACGATTTTTCATTTGTTTTTTTGCAGATGATATGTTCTTATTCGCTGAGGCTTCGGAGATTGAGGTATCTATTGTTGAAGACACTCTGCATAATTTTTGTCTTGCATCTAGTTAGAAAGTTAGTGTGGCAAAGACCAATGTGTTATTCTTTAAGAATGTGGTAGGCGGTTATAAGTTCTAGATTTGATTTTCGCGAGGTCAATAATTTGGGCCGATACCTGATGGTTCTGTTATTGCACTCAAGGGTGACAAAAACTATGTACCAATATGTTGTTCAGTGAGTCCGGGATAAACTGAATAGATGGTCGGCCAAGAGTCTCTCTTTTGTAGGTCGGGTGGTGTTAGCCAAATCTATGTTGTTGTCTATTCCGTATTATTCGATGTAGTCTACTCTTTTACCGATGGGTGTATGTCTATAGGTGGAGAAGCTTATTCGTAATTTCACTTGGGGGCATACGGACAGGCGACACGGGATACATCTTGTGCACTAGAGAAGGTGCGTTCACCAATTTCGGATGGTGGATTGGGGTTCAAGACTTTGGAACATCAGAATGCAGCTTTCTTGATGAAGTTAGCCTTCAATCTGGTCACCAAATCGGATCACTTATGTTCATAAGTTTTGAGGACCAAGTATAGGTGGTGCGGGTTCTTTTCGGAGGATAATCATAGGGCTAGTTGCTCTAATCTTTGGAGAGGTATTAGCTGCATTTGGGGTAGTGTGCATGATAGTCTGGTTTGGACCGCAGGAGATGGCTGGTCGGTGAATTTTTGGAGGAATACTTGGTTGGGGGATATCAGAACTTTATTTTATCACGTTGTAGATCCATTAAGATCACAGCATCTCCCTAGGGTATCAGTGCACGATATGGTTGATTCTATGGGGCATTGGCGCTGGCAGGATTGTGTCTCGTTCCTTCGAGGGTCGATTCTTCATCGTTTAGCGGCATGCTTGGCCCCGTAGCAAGTCAATGTGACTGGTGGAATTGGTTGGAAATAGACTGTTTCTCGTGCTTTCACGATCAAGTCAGCCTATGAGTTGCGAGCATGTGCCCAAGGTGGTAATTTGTGAAAGAGTATTGCTTCATTTCAGGGACTCCCGAGGATTCGTCTATTTCTATGGCTTGTTGAGAACAATCGTGTGCTGACGAATGTGGAGTGGGTTCAACGTCATATGGAGGACATCACGGTTTGTGGTGTGTGCGGGAATGCGGTGGAATCTATTGACCATATTTGTACGTCACTGCCCAATCTTAACTGGAATTTGGGTAAGTTCGGTACCTGCAGACAGACTTTCTGAGTTTTTGTCCATGAGCTTTTCTGATTGGCTTATGGTGAATTTGACAAAGCCTGCGCATTTTGGTTTAGAGTTGCCTTATTGGAATATATTTTTTTGGTTCGGTTTTGTGGGTTCTCTAGAAGCATCGGATCTATGTGTGTTTGACCCGATGAATTGTGCTGAGTTTATTGTTTGGGAGGAGTGTCAACGGGTGTATGAATAGTGTTGTTTGGCACTTTCGGATATGGGGCAATCGACCCAGATTAGACATTCTGGCGGTGCCTAGGGACAAGGTTGGCAGCCGCCTCTGATCGATTGGGTAAAGATCAATACGGATGGTTATAGGATGTCTCTTTCAGGGTTCGCTTCGTGTGGGGGAGTGTTGCGTAATGTTCATGGGAATTGGTTATCTGGATTTAATAAGTATGAGGGGATTTGCTTGAGGTTGAATTATGGGGGGTTATCGAGGGTCTGCAGTTGGCTTGGGCGGAGGGATATCGATATATTCTGCTTGAAGTGGATAGTTTGGATGTAGTGAGAGCCTTGGATAAAATGAGTGGTTGTAGTGGATTGGCTTCGACGACTCGTGTGATTGGTGGGTTGTTTGATAGGCCTTGGGAGATCCAGATTTGTCATGATCGGCGAATGGCGAATAGGGTTGCAGATAGACTAGCCAAGATGGCTCGGGGTAACGATGTTAATTCCTTTGCCGATGGGGCGTTCTCGACTAGTGTTTTCCAGACTCCACCGGCCGAGGTCATTGTCTTGTTGCATGATGATTTGTTCCCTGATGTGGTTCGGGTTTGATTTTGGTTTGATTGTTCAGACATTTATCGCTTTGTAAGTACTATCAAGTGTACTCTTTTTTCCTCATTTAGGTTTAGTATGGTTTTTTAACGAGGCACTTGGTAGTACATGTTGATTACTTTTCTTTTATTTATCAAAAAAAATATTACTTGAGATATTAAATTTTATTACAGATGTTAGAAGGGTGCCTTTTTATCATAATTGATTTTTTTAGCGGTGTCTAATAATTGAATTAATTAAATTATTTGAAGATTTATAATTAGTTTTTAATAGTCTTAAGTTGATTATAAAATAATATATATTCAAATATTTTTAAAAACTTTTTATACGACACAAAGTGTTCTAATTATTATTTTAAAAAATGGTATTATATATAAGATCAAGGGCGAATTCAGGAATTTAAATTAGTAATTCACCGACTAGTATAATAATATAAAATCAATTTACATCAGTGTAATAATATATTGATATGGGGTAATTGTTGTGCAAACATGATTTATAGTCAGATACATATTGACATTGAAGAACCAATCTATACCGTGTAAATATGTTTGAGAGATTATAACTATTTTACATTGGCGCAATTGTGTTTTAGAGAATAGAAAACTTACTAGAGCGAAATTAAGGATTGGTAGTGGAAAATATTGTGCAAGCAAATATGAATTTTATATTTCAAAACAGATACGGAGTTCTAGGAATTTTCAAAAAAAATTACAAAATCAAAATCGTTTTAGATTTCAAAAACTCAAATCGGTTACAATTTATCGAAAACAAAAAAAAACGAAGAGGAATTTAGGTTTAAAAATGGTATGAACAAGAAGAGCTTTTCCAAATGAAAAGGGTTACACTACTAGAATTATTTTTTGAGGTAAACATGTTTATTTGAGAACTAAAAAATACTTTTCTAGTTTTAAATTTTATTTAAAATTAATTGTAACTATTTTAAAATTTTAAATCAAAATTTTAGTTAAATTATTTGACATGAGTGTCAATGTATTTAACCAAAAATTTTAACGGAACCAATAAATATACTTAAAATAATTATAGAATGTTAGTTTAGATATTTTTAGGGTAAATTACACTGATAAGCACTGAACTTTCAGTACACTTTCACTTTGATCACTGGAATCTAAAAACTTTCATTACAATCAATAAACTTTTAATTTGATTTTATTACAGACAATGTTGTTAAAAAATATTCAATTTTGGTCATCGAACTATTATTTTTGCAAAACCGTAACTAAAATTACGTTTTTTTTCATATTTGGTCACCCGCCATTAAAAAACTAACTGAAAAAAATAATAGTTTAGTGGAAAAAACAGAAATAGGTTGGTGACCAAAAAAGGAAAATTATAATATTAGTAACCAAAATAGGGAAAATATAATTTTAGTGAGGTTTTACCAAAAATAATAGTTTGGTGATCAAAACAGAAAAAGAACAATATATTGATGACTAAAAATATAATTTATCTAAAAAATTAATGGTAGATCAAAGGACCTACCATGCAGGTCTGCCCCTGTATAAGATATGTTTGGTTTGTGGAATGTTACATTGCAATCAGTAATGTTACATTTAAAAATATGATTGTGTTGTTTTGAATTCTTAACATTATGGTCACGTTGTAAACTCGCAATCTCGAATAGTGCCAAGATGTCGTAATATAAGGTGTAATCTCATTATCACCAACTCCTTGTATAATTTTAAGTAAGGGTGGGCAAAACTCAACTCGAAAAAACTAAATTTATCGACTCAACTCGTCTTGACTCGACTTGAGAAAATTTTAAATAAAGTTTAAGTTATAAAATAGAAATTCGAATAACTCAAAATTTTTAGTAATTAGTGGATTGATTTTTAAGTTCGAGTTGAGTCCCTCAATTTTTCCTAATATATATACTTACATAAAACATATGAAGAAATATATGCCACATGAAAAAATATGAAGAAATATATATATATATACATATTTTATATAATTAGAGAAAGTCGTTTAAATTTGAATCAAACTGTAATATAACATGATAAATAATTATAATTAAAATTTTATAAGAACTTGAAAACTCGACTCGACGTGACTCGAATTTCATAAATTCAACTCGAAATGAAAAAAAATTCAAGTAAAGTTTGAGCTGTAAAATATGACGTGTCAACTCGAATAACTCAAAGTTTTTTATTCGACTCGATTCGATCGAACGCTTACCCATAATCTTAAGATTACGAGCATAATCTTTAAGGTACAATCAATTTTCCTGTTACTTTTATTATTTAATCAGATTAGTCTCTTTTTACCCCCAGATAATACTTTAGTCTTATTAGATATAGGCAGACAAGCACGGTCGAAGTTGGAAAATTTTATGAGAAATATGGTTCACCTACAATGGACCCATTGCTGAATTTTACATTAAAAAAGGGGTTAAAGATATGAAATGGACTGCCACTTTCCCTTTCCCTTTCCCTTTCCCTTTCCATGGGTACCCTACCCTATTATCTTCCACATCAACATAACCCCACTAGGCCCTTCCAGATACACCTGCTACAATTTGCCGACCTACAAAGTATTCTCTCTCTCTCTCTCTCTCTCTCTCTCTCTCTCTCTCTCTAAGACCTATAAACTAGACTAATCCTTAAAAAAGCAAGTTTATAAGATGTCGTTCTCCAAATATTAATTATAAAATTAATTAGATTCTTTTGTTGATATCACTAGTTTGGTTTGTTGATCACAAAAGTGTACAACACCTTTAGGTGGAGAAGCCCGATGGTTCGAACGATAGTGAGAGAGTATTTTTTGGCGGGGATGAAGAAGATCTGGTGATTTACGGATATGAGGTGTGTAGGGACCTCAGGCTTGAGAATGTCACTTTATAACCTTCCCTCGTCTAAGGGCAAGTGTTAGTATCTGTGAGTCGCTACCACGTGAATACCCAACCAGCAGACCACATGCAAACGTACTAGCAGGCCATGACCGTGCGAACAACCAAATATGATCCGTCACAAACTCGACATGCGAACATAACCTCAAACCACGTGATAATACACGTGATTATGGGTGGCAGACGGGGTACAGTTTTGCGGATTCTGCACCGTACTTGCCCTAGTTAGGGCGAGAATGGGTATAAGTTTGGTGGGTAGTGGGCGGGTGTGGATGTAAAAAGGCATACCCGCTGTGGGTAGTGGGTAGATAATGGATTTAAGACCTTACGCGCACCGTATCCGCCCGCATTCGCTCGCCCCACCCCACATCCGCCCATCCCGTCCACTAACTACCCACCATATGGATTTTGGACCATTATGATTTTAGGAATAAGTTTACAACTTATTGTATAAACCCTAAGATTTTAAAAGGCGTACCTTATAATTTAACCAAATCTTAGGGTATAAACATTCTTTACAATTGTCTACCTCCATTACTTTGTTAGATGTATTTAAGTAAATTTATGCCGGCATAAATGTGCTTTAGTTAAGTTAGTTAGTTAGTTAGTTAGATGTATTTAAATTTATATATGTGTAAATGTATTATATATATGCACTTGATCAATCAATAAAATATGCGAAGTTTTACTCTTTTTTACACAAGTCTATGGTTTATTTTTACATAATTCGATACTAGTGGTTGCTTGCCAAGTGGGTATGGGCGGGTACAGGTTGGGTGGTAGGCACCCAGTTAGATAGTGGGTGTGGGGATGGATTTAAGAATGTACTCATTTGGGAGGGTGTGGATTTGAAAAATGGTAACCGTCGTGGGTGGTGGGTGGGTGGGTGGTGGATATAAAAAATTTAAGTGGGTATGAATATGGGGGAAGGGGTATCCGCAATCGGCCCGCCCAGTTGCCATCCTTACATGTGATCCACACCGATACCCGAGTCACGGCAACTCAACTCACTAAGACACATGTTCCCCTCGATTGACCTTGTCCGCACCCTTTTCAATCCCTTATAAGGGACCATTCACCTCTAAAATAAGGGGTCTCTACACAACTCATATCTGTAGACCACCAAAAACACTCATTCACCACCGGGCTCCTACACCAAAGGGTGTCGCACACTTTTGTGATCAACAAGGTGTCAATTGTTAGTTTAAATATACATGATATATTAACCACGAAGCTTAGGTGAGATGATATGAGTCTTTCTTACCTTAAATATTGGTCAAGGATTTTGATCCTCGTCCTAAGCAAGAAACAACTTTAAAACTCGTGGCCAACATCTGTTCTCTATATGAGCCAACAAAACGCGAAAAGATTAATCATAATTAAACTGGTGAATGATGTAAATTTATTAGAAAATGAAAAATACATTTGTCCTATAAAATGGTTGTTGTTATATGTTCCATAACAAATCGTTGGTTTAATTGAATAATGGAATAAGATAGATAGTCATTTCTTTTAAATTTTAAGTCGATTAATTTCCACAATCAGAAAACTTTCTATATGAATAATATATGTATAATACACTTTCTAATTAACCTGGTCTAATTCTAAATGTTCTGTTCTGAAGCAAGATACCCACAAAACAGTTCATCCAACTTAAATATTCACGGCTAACTTTCATAATTGAATTACTCTTTTTGAGAACTTGATGTTAAAGTTACGAAATGGGTAAGTCACTTCACACATAAGTTGATCTTTCTAAAAAACGATAATTACACTCTCAAGGTAAATATCAGGTTCCAACTCATACAATATGGGACAACAGGAGTATCTTTGATCACTCGATCAATTAGTGAAACTCACCTAAGCTGATATTTTTTTTCGAACGAAGCCAGTTTTTATTAAACAAGAAAACAAAACAAACACATACAAACAACAGTAGGACATGAGAAAGAAAAGAGAAACAACAAAGAAGAAATAAAAAACACAACAAACACAAAGATATCAAACATTCGAACAACACACAATCAGAACAGAACATTGAAATGGAACAAACAACAGAAACAAGAAAAGCCCTCAACAAGGAAGAAGAAACAGAATAACCACCCCAAAACGAAGTGAGCGAGGAGATCCAACGGAAGAGGCAAAGATAGAACCGGAGCCAACATCAACTTGTCAAACTGCATGTTTATTTCTGCAGTCACAGAAGCATAGGAGGTTGGTAGTGATGCAGTGAGAGACCCTAATAGTAAGCATCGTGGTCAAATCTAGAGCATCATGAAGGATGAGGGAACGACAAAGGAAAACGGTATCGAAACACCAACCGTCTAAAACCAGAAGATAAAACTGGGGGAACTCTTATTGACCGCGAACCAGGGAAAACCCCTCACACGAGAGGGCCCAAAACAAGACCAAAGACGCCGGAGATGAACCTCCACAACGAGCTGGCTAAAAATTGAACCAGAGCACTTCAAAACAAAAAGGAAACAGAAAAGCGAAAAGAGATAGAACGGGGAAAAAGGAAAATTACAAAGAAAAAGACGTAAGTTGACGATGGCTTAAAGCAAGCAATGATGCCACCCAAACCTTAAGAACCCTAATCTATTTTTTTAGTGAGAAATGAGATGTTTTTAACTTTTTAGAGAGAGGTTGTTTTGAAGATAAAGAGATTTAATTTTTTTCACCTAAGCTGATATTTGACATATGAAATGGAATGATGTTTATACTTTGAGAACTTAATCAAAACATTTTAAAACTTAAAGGCAATATAAAAAGTAAGTAATAGTACGAGGATGTAACATGCAAATTGTTGTAAAATAAAAATTCGAGACAATAAAAAGGAAAAAAGAATCGTAATTTAAATAATCAAAAAATACAAAAAAATAGAAACAAATTCTCGATTCGAATGGAAAACTATAGGAAACATGTTGGGGCCTGCAGCTATGCAGTTTTCTTAAGACAAATTTCGATCACTCTGGACTGCTTGAGTTCGTAGGCCGCCAGTCTTCCAAGATACAACAACATGATGATTTTCAACAGTAGCATGGCCTGTAGAGATCATGAACTATTCTCTTTGCTTTGCCTATCTCCAAAAATACTAGAGGAAAAAAAGGTTTTCAAGTTGTGTTTTACACTCAAAGAAAGACACTGTATTTATAGGGGTGGCGGAGGAAAAACATGATAATCAAAATATTCCGAATTAATGGTCATTAACCCTTTGTTTATTCAATTCAGAAATTATCAGTAAATACCATATTAAAACAAATATATTTATGTGAATTACAGCTATTACCTTTTTAATATTCGAATTTAAGAAAGCTATAAAATTATCCTTTTAAATTTGGAATATTAAAAAAGATATGTCATTTATACAGGAAAAAATTCGAAGTGGGCAAAATATTTGCAGGTCTACGAAAGGCCCGATCGGTTTGGATATTCGCATTGCCCATGTCGTGTAGGTACGCACCAACCCGAATGGGTTCGATTCACACCCTTTACGCACGAGGCACAATTTCTATCCAAGTCATTCAATGACTAGCAAGTGAGTTGGTATATTTAAACCCTTCCCATGCTTGTTATCCCACGTATGTGGGATAAGGGATTTTTATCTTTCTTACACAATTCACAAGATCCTTACTTTTAACATCAATTTCTCATTCATCACTCAATCATTTTGAGCATATGAGATACCGTTGTAAAGGTCTCATGAAGTAAAATATGATCCAACAAATTCATCATTCGAATCTCTGCCTTTACCCATAGAAAATATGGCTCAAAGTTACCAATTTATTATATTTTTTCCAACAATCCCCTACATGAATGAAATTGATGATTTTTCAAAACATTTTGACTCGATGTGGTGATAGGTTCTACGATAGATAGCTGCATAGGATAGGTAGGTTTCCTCCTTTAAACCTTCCCTTGTGAAAGTATATTTACTTTACTGGCTAACCAGTAGACGTGATATCCTTAAATTGTTCAGTCGTTTGTGTAAACGATGATATACTTCATATAACTACCTCTCTGACAAGAGTATTAGTTCTCATCGTTATGTTTGTATGGTCGTGGACATCACCTGGTTTTGTAAGAGTTTGAAATAACCATGCCCAATAGTCTCCTTGAAGCAGCCCCACTTTACTTTCACATAGATGACTTATGTTGCTCGGCTCACCGAAGCACACAATGGTTATTAAAAGCTTTTGCTTAGCCTATCCCACTTTGATTACTGTTTATATCATAGAAACGGACTTATGGATAGGTACCCCTATAGTGACCGAACATGTCTATGCAATTAGGTTGTCCCTTTAAACTTAGATATTGGGATCTCCAGTCAGCTAGGTAGGTTTTTCCTTCATATAGCACCTTTAATTTTTATGGGTTTTAGCCTTATTCCTTTAGATTTTTTCTCAACTTGATCACGATCTAACCCTTTGGTTAGCGGATCTGCAATGTTATCCTTTGATCTTACATAGTCAATAGAGATAACTCCATTTGAGATCAGTTGTCTAACGATATTATGTCAACGATGCATATGTCTCGATTTACCATTGTACATCAAATTCTATAATTTAGCAATTGTTGCTTGGTTCTCACAGTATATGCATATTGTGGGAACATGTTTCAGTCATTCAAGAATATCTTCAAGAAATTATCGAAGCCATTCGACTTTTTTTTTCTTCAGATTTGTCCAGAGCAACAAACTCAAATTCTATTGTGGATCTGGTTATAAAGTTTGTCTTGAGGATTTTCGTGACATAACTCTTCCCCCTAATGTAAATACATATCCACTTGTGCCTTTGGTATCTTGAATATCAGATATCCAACTGGAATCGAAGTATCCTTCTAAGATAGTAGGTTCTCTAGAATAATGTAATCCATAGTCCCTAGGTATATTTGAGATATCTCATTACCCTCACAATTGCTTTCTAGTGGTTTTCCCTAGATTGTTTGTGAATCTACTTAGATTGTTCATAGCAAAAGCGATGCCTGATCTAGTACAGCTCATGAGATATATTAAACTGCCTATGACTCTTGTATATTCCACTTGGTGAATACTTTCCCCTTGATTCTTAGACAGGTGTAAACAAGAATCTAATAGAGTTATGGCTATGCCAGAATCATCCTTGTTAAATTTCTCTAGAATCTTATCCACATAGTGTGAGTGAGTCAATATGAGACCTTTAGTTGACCTTTTAATTTGGATGCCCAGAATTGTATCGGCCAGTCCTATATCTTTCATGTCAAATCTTGAATTTAACATAATTTTGGTACGTTTTACCATTTTATTATTGCTTCCGACAATGAGTATGTCATCAACATACAAACATATATCCAAAATTTATAGTTTTGACATATACACATTTGTCACACTCGTTTATCTTGAAGCCATTTGTCATCATGACACTATCAAACTTCTCAAGCCATTACTTTGGTGCTTGTTTAAGTTCATACAAAGACTTCATCAATCTACATACTTTCCTTTCTTGACCTGAAACTACATGACCCACAGGTTGATCCATGTATATTTCTTTATCAAGATTTTCATTAAAGAAAGTTGTTTTAACATCCATTTGATATACTTCTAAATTGCGCAAAACAATAATTGTAGGTATCATTCTTATAGATGTTATTCTTAATACAAGGATAATATATCAAAGTAATCAGGGCTTTCCTTTTATCAGTATCCTTTTATTACCAACCTTGCCTTGTACTTATCAATTGTTCCATTTGCTTTTATTTTCCATTTGAAAATCTATTTTGAATTTAGTGGTTTAATTCTAGGAGAAAGGTCTACTAATTTCCATGTATGGTTTTGCATGATGGAATCAATTTAACTTTTAATGGCTTTCTTCCATAAGGTGTCTTCAAAAGAGCGTACAACGTCACTATATGTTTGAGGTTCAGCCTCTAGCATAAAGGTTAGGAAATTAGATCCAAAGGATTTTTCCACCCTTGGTCGTTTGCTCCTTCTTGGCTCTATTTCATTTCCAGCCTATTGTTGATCATTTGGACTAATTCCATCTAAAGTTCTTTTTATTGAACTTTGATAAACCTTCCTAGATTTATAAGGGAATATATTCTCAAGGAATGATGCATTCTTTAATTCCATTATCGTGTTCTTGTGAATCTCAGGATTCTTTGATTTGTACACAAGAAACTGATAAGCATTACTATGTCCTACATAGCCAATAAAAATATAATCCACAATTTTATGACCTATTTTCATTTGTTTTGGTAATGAGGCCATTACCTTGGCAAGACACCCCCACATTTTCAAGTATTTGTAGGAAGGTTTTTGACCTTTCCATAACTCATATGGTGTCTTATCCTTTTTTTCGGGGAACCTTACTTAAAAGGTAATTAGTTAAAAGAATAGCTTCCCCTACATGTTCTATGATAACCCAGAGCTTCTTAACAAAGCACTCATCATTTTTTAGAGTGATTTTTTCATTCGACTACTCCATTTGATTGAAGAGAATACAATGGTGTTACTTCATGAATAATACCATGTTGGGAACAATATTAACCAAATGGTTTAACGTATTCACCGCCACGATCGCTTCTTACCATCTTAATCTTTTTATTAAGTTGGTTTTTGACTTCCTACTTATAGAGTATAAATTTCTCTATAGCTCCGTCTTTGCTCTTAAGCAAATACGCATAGAAATACTTTGCGCTATCGTTGATGAAGGTAATAAAATTTTTATTTCATTCTTTAGTTTGAACGAATTTCAAATCACAAACATTGCTATATATTAGATCAAACGGTTTAGTACTTCTTTCAATAGTTTGAAACGAAGACCTTGTTAATTTTCCTTCAACGCATGTTTCACATTTATGATTATAATCAATATGAAATGAAGAGATGTGTTCTAAGTTAATTAATCTATGCTAAGTGTCATAATTAATGTGCTCGATTATACTATGTCATAAATTAAATGGCTCAAGCATGATTTTGGAAGAAGAAATGATATTCTTTTTTATGATTCTGGATTTTACAGAGATAACATTGAGCTTTCACGTTCCATTCAATACATATCCCCTACCCACAAACATCCCCCCTTAGATAGAATCAGCTTCTAGGATTCAAAAGCCATTCTGAAGCAGTGAACACTTAAAAGTGTTCTAGAAACAAGGATTTTGCATATGTCAGGCACATACAACATATTCTGTAGCTTGAGTTTTTTTCCAGAAGTCATCTTCAAGACCACAATTCCCTTCCCCTTGATCTTGGAAGTCGCAGCATTTCCTATAAATAGCTTCTCCTTGTTGTCGCTAGGTATCAGCTCAAAAAAAGGAGTTTTCGTCACAGCAGATATAACCATTTTCTTGGGTTGAAGTCAACCAGGTTGACTTCAACGATCACAACGCATAAATCTACACCCTCTACAATATTGACCTTCTTGGTTTTGGCTCTCTTTGGATGTCTGCATTCAGGGGACCTGTGCCCTACCTTGCCACAATTATAGCACGTTCTTTTGAATTTCTCATTCTTGGATATTTCATTAGGTCCCAGCTTTAACCTGTTTTGGGTTTGTTGGGGTTGTTTTCCCTTATTGAAGTTATTGACTTCAACAATGTTTGTATTAGCCTCCTTGAAGGTTTCTATATTGAGCTTCTTGGCATTGCTTCTATTTTTTCTTCTATTCAAAGTCTGACAATCAGTTCTTCCGCTGACATTTCTTTCTTTTTATGCTTTAGGTAATTTTTAAAGTCATTTCATCTTGGAGGTAGCTTTTCAGTGATAGCTGCTACTTGGAAAGATTTTCTTATGACCATTCCCTCAGTAAGAATTCCATGAACAGTTAGTTGGAGTTCCTCCATTTGACTTACTATTGGTTTGGAATCAACCATAGTAAATTCAAGAATTTGGCGACTAAATTTTTTTAGCCCCAGCACCTTCAGCTTTATATTTGTGGTCTAATGCCCTCCATAATTCTTTAGCTATTTGATAAACAGAATACACTGGATACAAATAATTTTGTAATCCGTTAAGGCTGTAATTTTGGCATAAGAAGACAAAGATCGTCCAAGCTTCAATGATATTGAAGGCGGTGATATCATCTACCTTTCCTTCTCCTTCTCATGTTTTAACAACTGGAGGATCTTTCTTCAAGAATTCTGCCAAGTTTAACATGGCAAGATAGAACAACATCTTATGTTGTCATGTATAGAAATTCTGCCCATAGAATTTATTAGGCTTCTCATTGTGGCTCACTACCACTGTCGATGGGGTCAGATTCAGAGCTTGATTCGAAGTCTGCCTCGGGATCAACACCTTAAGATTCGAGTGGGGTGAATCGATAGAATCCCCTATAGTCATTGTTTCTGTTCAAAAAGAAACAAATCCGAAATTAGTAATAATTCTAATAAACAGAAATAATTTCTCATTTATCTTTGATTTTGATATCGTACAAAATTCGTAACCGTTGTTACTTATAACGGCAATTTCTGTAAACAGATTTGCCCACTTTGAGATTAACAAACCCATTGAAACGGGAGGATAAATCTTAAAATCAAATTTATTTGCAATCTCAATCTAACAAAAATTTTGTATCGTCTCGGATCACAAGAAATGTAGAAGGAAGTATGCCTTAAGATTGTTACAAACTAACAATCCGAGATAATAAAAAAAGAACAGTAATTTAAATAATCAAAAAATACAAAAAATAGAAACAAACTCTCAATTCAAATAAAAAATTATAGGAAACATGTTGAGGCCTGCAGCTAAGCAATTTTCTTAAGACAAATTTTGTTGGGATGATCAATTAATACCGAAAGTGGCCAAGAGATGGTGAATTGGCAATTTAAAATTTTAGGAAGCAAATGGAAAGAGTTGGACAATGGGATACAAAGATTTATAGTCAACCTTCTAACAATGTCTACGTCCACTACCTTAGCTTCCTACTAAGGATTTTCAACCAATTTCACTATGAAATTCTTCCTCCTTTTTTAGGCTAAGAAGGCAACCGTTACAACTGATCAAAGCTTTCTACCCAAAGCTTGATCAAGGATCACTCTTTTACAAGAAGCAAAATGGCAAATGGAAAATGACCTCACAAGGTAAATATTTGCTCAAATTACAAGAACACTCAACCCCAAACTTAAAATGAAAAATTACAATGAAGTACACAAGTTGGGTACAAGGATTTGACTCTAAAAGTACAAAGGATTGGATTTTAGCTTGGATGCTTGAATGTTGATCAATGTAGGTTCAATAGTTGTTGTAGCTGCACTTGAGGCTTGTGTTTATACTCTTTCATTGAATTCTAGCCGTTAGGGTGGTTGAAGAGTTGAATATAGCCGTTGGAGAGCAAGTTTTCCCGCAATAAATACTGTCTGCCAACCCCAGGTATCGGTACGCGTATTTGAGTATTGGTACCTGCCCAATATAGAAATAGCCGTTACAAAACAGGGTGTATCGGTACTCAAAGTTGAGTATCGAAACGCATAAAGGGGTACCGGTACGCCAAAGTCGTATCGGTACTCAAATTGCTCACTGGAAAATCTTCAGACTATAGGGTATTGGTACGCATATAGCTGTACCGGTACGCATTTGAAAAATTCAGTTTTTGCCTCAAGGAGTATCGGTACGGGTATCACGTACCGGAACTCATTTTGCATTCGATGTGTGAATAAAAATGTAGCGTATCGGTGCATGTTTGACATTCAACCTTTTGAAATCAAATACGAGTATCGGTACTCATGTTGCCGTACATATACTGATTTTATATTCGATGTTTTAAAGTCAAGTACGCGTATCAGTACGTATATTGTCGTACCGGTACTGGTTTTACATTCGAAGTAATTTGGAAACAAAGAGCGTACCGGTACTCAGAGTATCGTATCGATACGCATAGACTTTTAAGGCCATTTTAACTTAGAAAAATTCATCGAATGTATTTTTAAAGTTCATCAAATGTTTGGTTAAGTTTAAGACCAGAATAATTTTGTTCGAATGCATAGTGAGTAATTCATGTGAGTTGTGTAAAATTTATTTTAAAAGAATTTAATAATTAAAAACATTTGTTATATCAATATGAGTTAAAGCCATTTGTTATATCAAAATCAATATAAGTTCTACAATCTCCCCCTTTTTGATATAACAAAACTTAAAATAAATTTTACAAAATTTCTCTTTTGATTGTAAAATTTTGAACCCAAATATTTATCCCCCTTTTTGTTAGATCAAAAGCAATATACGCAATAGGAGAAGATAAGCAATTTAAAGCCAAAGTAGCGATTGAAAGCAACAAACCAAAGCATAATATATATGAAGTGTTCAAGTATAAACAAAGATCCAAATCCAAACATAATAGTCAAAGTGGGATGGAAAGAATAGAAACAATCCAAAGAAAAACAATCCAAACATTAAATCCAAAAGTATAGTCTAGGATGCATGCAAAATGAGATGATATAAAAAAATTATGGGATATCCCCGTCATCCTCATCCTCGTCCTCTTCCTCCTCCGCGGCGGTGTCTCCAAAAGTGTGTATTTTCCAATCATAGTGAAATGATGCCAAGTCGGTCTCGATGCTAGTCACACGCGCACCAAGAGAAGTAAAACGATCTTCTATGTGAGATGTAACCATAAATTGTATCTCAATGAATTTCCCAACAATATAAGACTACATATCATCGAACTTGCCATCAAAGTAGGAGCACATGCCATCACCAAAGGTCGGTGGAGGCGCAACCAGAGCTGGAAGTGGAAGTTGAGCGGGCACGCTTCCTTCACTACTCTGACCAGGTTCTTGTCGAAGCCATTCACCATTAATAAAATGAAATCCGCTCTTTCGGAGAGATTTTTCATTAATGGGATCGGTAAGGGGCCAAGCAATATCATAAGAGGTGTCTATGTTTTCTTTGGCAAAAATGTGGCTCAAGATGCAACCGTAGGTAAAAGATTAAACTTGAGGTTTTATGATGGTTTTGGACAAGATAAAAAATTTCAGCAAAAATAGTTTGTGCGAGGTTAATACGAATATTATTTTGGAAGCAATGCAACCAAAAAGAATCTACCTTGCGCCCCCCGAAAAGACGAAAGAACCAAGTAACTAATAGATGAAAGAACCTATCATGTGCATTAAGGATGGATGCGGAAGTGCCTGAGGCATAAACAAAAGGAATAGGCTTAGTTTCATTATCTTCCCTGATATCTTCTAATCCTAGATGAGAAGCGATAATAGAGGAGTCTAACCTAAAGACTTTTCCCAAAACATAGGACTCTATAGCAACGACCTCTTTTTCGTCTTCACTAAGAATAGCTCTTGCATTATAATAAAATACTCTAACTAGAGTTTTAAATACTACCCCGGGTAAACGAAGAAAAGGTAAAAATTTCCATTCCCTAAGATTCTCAAGATAAGGGAAATTAAACCTTTTGGATACCATAAACTCATAATCAACAACCTTTTCTCTTTGAAGAATAAAATTTTCATATAACCAAAAATGTTCTAATTGACCTTGACGACATGGTTCATTAAAACATGAGTTAAAGATTGAGGAAAAATTTATTTGAATGTTGGGTTGAGGGACCGGATCTAGGGCGTTTAGTTTTAGGGGCCATTAAAGTAAATTCGATAGGCTTTAGAGTTTAAAGAATACCATAAGAAAATAGCTTCATCACTTTTAGAGTCAAATTTGCCTAAATTGTCTTTTCCATTGTTTAAAACAAAACATTTACAACCAAATGGATGAAAATAGCTAATGTTAGGCTTTTTGGATTTTAAAATCTCATAAGGAGTTTTCTTTAAAATAGGCCTAACCATTACTCTATTTATGATATAACATGCCGTATTAGTGGCTTCCGCCTAAAAGTATTTTGGCAAATTGTTTTCACAAATCATGGTTCCAGCCATTTCCTCTAAAGTTCTATTTTCCTTTTCAACAACCCCATTTTGTTGAGGTGTTCTAGGAGCTGAAAAATTGTCGCTAATACCATTTGAGTTACAAAAATCCTCAAAACCTAGATTTTGAAATTTGGTGCCATGGTCACTTAAAATGTGAGAAATAGTTTGACCAAGGTCATTTTGAGTAATTTTTGAAAATGTGATGAATTTTTCTAAAGCCTCATCTTTGGTACTTAAGAATAAAACCCATTTGTATATCGAGTAATCATCAACTAAAACATATGCATATGATTTTCCACCCAAGCTAGTAGTTCTGATATGACCAAAGAGATCCATATGGATCAATTGTAAAACTCTATTAGTTGAAACATCATTAATAGGTTTGAAAGAAACTCTTTTACGTTTGCCTTTTGCACAAGCATCACAAATTTTATCATTTGAAAACTTTATTTTAGGTAAACCTCTAACTAGATCTTTTGAAACCAATTTTTCTAAAACACTCATGCTTGCATGCCCTAATTTTCTATAACATAACCATGAATCATGCTCATCATTTGCAACAAAACATGCATGAGAAATGTGTATGTCATCTAGATGCACCATGTATATGTTTCCTATGCGATGACCAAAAAGCACAATTTTATTTGTTTCAATGTTTAAAAGCTTGCAACCATTAGAATCAAAAAGAACATTGAAACCTTTGTCACATAATTGACTAATACTTGAAAGATTATGTTTTAGACCGTTGACATACAAGACATTATCAATGAGAACGGATGGATGATTACCAATGAACCAATTCCTTCAATGTGGCCCTTGGAGTTGTCACTGAAAGTTATTACTCCTCCACTCTTTGGCTTTAGTTCCAAGAATCGACTCTTGTCTCCTATCATGTGTCTAGAGCATCCACTATCAAGGTACCATGAGTTTGCACTTGTAGCCTTGGCCTTGAAGCAATGCTCCCCCTACAAACATGGAATCATTTTTTGATTTTTGGTACCCAAATCTTTTTGGGTCCATAAATATTAGTTCTCAAAATATTGGTTCCCTTAGGAATCCAAGAAGCAATCTCATTAACATTGTTAGAAGCAATAACATTCTTAGGAATCCACACACTTCTAACTTTCTTACCATAATAGGGCCTTGAGTACCCTCCATATTTGTACTCACCAAAGTTCCTTTTTACATGGTTGGGTTTTGAAGATTGCCTTTTTTCAAAACTCAATTTCCCAACCTTGTTCAATGAAGCTTTGAGATCATTTACCTCATTGAGGTAATGATCCTTTAATTCGGAAAGAAGGTTATTTAAATCAACATTTTCTTGTTCAAAATACTTTTGATTATCTTTTAAATCAATAACCTTCTTTTCGAGTTCCGAATTGGTTTCAGATAAGGAATTGTTTTGGTTTTTCAAATCATTGATAGTTTTCTTATTTTTTCAAAACGGATTCCTTATATTTTTCAACTAATTCGTCATAAACCTCTTGTAACTCATTATAATCATCAAATAATTCATCATATGTAAGATCATTTAATGAGTTAGAGGTTACATTTGGGTCCTCCTCAAAGGCCATGAGACAAAGATTGGCAACTTCATGCTCCTCATCACTTGAAGACTCTTTATCGCTCCAAGAGGCTACATGGGTCTTGTACTTCTTTTTCTTCTCGAAGCCCTTTTTTGAGTTAGGGACAATCAATTTTGATGTACCCTGGCTTCTTGTATTCGTAGCACACAATAGAATCCTTCTCATCATCTTTGTTCTTGTTCTTGAGATCCCTTATTCGGTTAAACTTTCTTTTTCGGTTGGATCTCATGAGCCGAGTGAATCGTTTGGCTATCATAGCCAACTCTTGGTTTTTATCCTCACTTGAATCACTCTCTTCTTGTGAAGCTTTGAGAGCGATTCACATCTTCATCTTCTCCACTTCTTTCTTCTCGATCTTTATTTCCTATTTCTTTTTTTCCTCTATTTCTTTCTTCATTATCTCATGGGTGAGAAGAGACCATATAAGAGCATTGATTTTTAGCGTCTTGAGATCTTTTACTTCTATGATGGCTATTCTTTTACCATCCTAAGACTCGTGAAGTGAGTAAAGTAATTTTCGAACTAACTTCTCCTCCAGAATGACTTTTCTAAAACCCTTGAGGCTATTTACAAAAATGGAAAACCGTTCGAATATTTTGGAGATGTCTTCATCTAGATCTATCTTGAAATTTTCGTAGCTCAAATTAAGAAGCCCAATCTTAGTCTCCTTAGCTTCATTGGTGCCTTCATATGTGATCTCTAGCTTATCCCAAATTTCCTTGGCACTTGAGCAAGATGACATCTTGGAGTACTCGTCCGGTCCAAGTGAGCAAAACAACATGTGCATAGCTTTATCATTGATTTGGAGCTTCTTCTGATCTTCATCGGTTATCTCATGCTTGGACTTCAAAACTAACCGATCACCTTCTCTCTTCATCGGGATTGTTGGTCCATTTTCCACTACATCCTATAGGAGGTAGTCATGGGATTTGATGAAGAACTTCATACGATTTTTCCAATAGGGATAGCTATCCCCATTGAAGTATGAAGGTTTGGTGATGGATTGAGACTCGTACAAGTTGTTGCCAGAGGTGGATGCCATGGCTATGTCTTCGATTGATTGAATCACCTTCTAGGATAGCATCAACGGTTGTTAGACCTTAGGTTGAGTATGGCTCTGATACCAATTGTTGGGATGATCAATCAATACCGAAAGAGGCCAAGAGGGGGTGAATTAGCAATTTAAAATTTTAAGAAGCAAATGGAAAGATTTAGACAACAGGACACAAAGATTTCTAGTGGTTCAACCTTCTAACAAGGTCTACGTCCACTACCTTAGCTTCCTACTTAGGATTTCAACCAATTTCACTATGAAATTCTTCCTCTTTTTTAGGCTAAGGAGGCAACCGTTACAACCGGTCAAAGCTTTCTACCCAAAGCTTGATCAAGGATCACTCTTTTACAAGAAGGAAAATGGCAAATGGAAAATGACCTCACAAGGTAAATATTTGTCCAAATTACAAGAACACTCAACCCCAAACTTGAAATGAAATATTATAATGAAATACACAAGTTGGGTACAAGGATTTGACTCTAAAAGCACAAAGGATTGGATTTTAGCTTGAATGATTGAATGTTGATCAATGTAGGTTCCATAGTTGTTGTAGCTGCACTTGAGGCTTGTATTTATACCCTTTAATTGAATTCTAGCCGTTTGGGTGGTTAGAGAATTGAATATAGCTGTTGGAGAGCAAGCTTTCTCACAATAAATGATGTCTGCCAACCCCAGGTATCAGTACGCGTATCTGAGTATGGTACCTACCCAATATAGAAATAGTTGTTACAAAGCAGGGTGTACCGCTACTCGAAGTTGAGTATCGGTACGCAGAAAGGGATACCGATACGCCAAAGCCGTATCGGTACTCAAATTGCTTACTGGAAAATCTTGATACCTTAGGGTATCGGTAAGCGTATAGCTGTACCGATACGCATTTGAAAAATTCAATTTTTGCCTCAAAGAGTATCGGTACGGATATGACGTACCGGTACTCATTTTGCATTCGATGTGTGAATAAAAACGTAGCGTATCGGTACGTATTGTAGCGTATCGGTACGCGTTTGACATTCAACCTTTTGAAATCAAATACGAGTATCGGTACTCATGTTGTCGTACCGGTACTGGTTTTACATTCGAAGTAATTTGGAAACAAAGAGTGTACCGGTACTCATAGTACCATACCGATACTGGTTTTATATTCGAAGTAATTTGGAAACAAAGAGCGTACCGGTACTCATAGTACCATATCGGTACGCATAGACTTTTAAGGTCATTTTAACATAGAAAAATTCATCGAATGTATTTTTAAAGTTCATCAAATGTTTGGTTAAGTTTAAGACCAGAATAATTTTGTTCGAATGCATAGTGAGTAATTCATATGAGTTGTCTAAAATTTATTTTAATAGAATTTAATAATTAAAAACATTTGCTATATCAATATGAGTTAAAGCCATTTGTTATATCAAAATCAATATAAGTTCTACAGATTTCGACCACTCTAGAGTGCTTGAGTTCTTCGGCCGTCAATCTCCTAGGATACAACAACATGATAATCTTCAACAGTAGCACGGGCTGTAGAAATCACGAACTATTCTCTTGGCTTTGCCTATCACCGAAAATACTAGAGGAGAAGAAAAAAAAGGTTTTTGAATTGTGTTTTAAACATGAAGAAAGGCACGGTATTTATAGGGGAATGGAGGAGGGAAAACATGATAATCAAAATATTTCGAATTAATGGTCATTAAACCTTTGTCTGATTCAATTCAGAAATTATCAATTAATACCATATTAAAACGGATATATTTCCGTAAATTACATCTATTACCTTTTTAACATTTGAATTTAAGGAAGCTGAAAATTTAACCTTTTAAATTCGGAATATTCAAAAAGATATGTCATTTATAAGGAAAAAAATAATTTGAAGTGGGTAAAATATTTGCAAGTTCACAAAAAAGTTTATCTAGTCTAGACATTCGCATCACCCATGTCAAACAAGTGCACCCCACAACCTAAATAGGCTTGATTCACACCCCCTTGTGCATAAGGCATAATTTTCATCAAAATCATTTAATGGCTTACAAGTGGGTTGGTGTATTTAAACACTTCTCATGCTTGTTATCCCACCTATGTGGGATAAGGCTTTTTATCTTCCTTACACAATTCACAAGATTCTTACTTTGAATATCAATTTCTCATTTATCACTCAATTGTTTTGAGCATATGAGATACCCTTGTAAAGGTATCATGAAGTGAAATATGATTTAATAAATTTATAATTTGAATCTTCACATTTACCCATATAAAATATGGCTCAAAATTATCAATTTATTTCATTTTTTCCAACACAAATTAACCTATAGAAATTCTTAGATTATTCCTGGTCCCACTAAAATCTCCAATGTCGACACTTATCATAGAGCAGTTGTTTTCTCGGGAAAAATCCCAAACACGGAGTCAGAAGTTTGACATTTTATTAAAGAAGATTAGGAAAGATTTAGGTTCAATGGCAAAGGAACAAAGGACGGGTCTCGTCCTCAAATTCTAAGACAAATAAATCTTTCTCCAAAAAGGAATTCTTTTTGATAAAGTATAAACTTTAGTTTATATAAGTTTTTTAATTTTTGAGATTAGGGGTTTAGTTTAAGATTTAAAGTTTAGACGTTAGGTTTTAGGGTTTAGAATTTAATGTTAGTGTTTATAATTTAGGGTGTATGTTTTAGAGTTTAGGGTTTAATTTTTAGGTCTTAGGGTTAGAATTTAAGATTTTAGTTTTATAGTATAAATATCCAAGCTAGTGTAAAATAAATTTCACACAGCCTGTGTATCAAAATATTATCCCTCAAAAAATGAAAAAAAAAACTTTACAAGCATCAAGCAAGTATATTTAAGGGTGTGTAAAATTTGACTCGGAAAATATCAAATTATTTTACTCAATTTAATAAGAAAATACTCGACTAGTCTTGACTAGATTCGTAATTTCTTAAACTGGACTCGAAAAAATTCAAATAAAGTTTTAATTATAAAATGGAAATTTGAATTATTTAAAATTTTTAATAATTAGTGGAGCAGTTTTCAAGTTCTAGTTGAGTCTCTCAATTTTGTCTATGTATATCATATATGAAGAAATATATATGTATTGTACATGGTTATAGAAAACCGTTTAAATTGAAACTAATTATTATCATAACATTATAAATATTTGAGTATAATTCATCCCATAATTTATTTTTTTAGTAGTGGTAGGTAGGGGTGGACATTCGATCGAGTTGAGTTTAAAAATTTTGAGTCAATCGAGTTAAAGAGTCCTATTTTATAACTCAAACTTTATTTGAAATTTGTTCTAGTCGAGTTCGAGCTTATGTTTAAATTTAATTGTAAAAAGGGGTGATAATAAGCCTGACCGACTCGGTCAAAGATGGGCTCAAGTGAGCTCGACTCGTGCTCGTGTTCGGCTCGAGACCTTAACAAGCCGAGCCGACCCAAGCTCGGCTCAAAAAGCTCGTGAACAGGCTTGAAAAAAAACAGGCTCGACTCCATATACACTTGTATGTTTCAGTGTTGTTAACTTGTTATAATGGTTAAATACTTTAAATCCCCTTCTCTTTGTGGACTTGTATAATTTAGAAAATGTAGTTACTTGAGGACTTCAAAAATAAATATTATCTTTTTCAAACAGGTTTTTACATGTTATTTTTCAAAAGTTCAAGAAAAATATTTTAAAGCAATTTGAGGAAAGCAACAAGCCGAGCCGAGCCTGCCCCTTCCAACAATGTCGATGATGTTATCTTTTAAACTATTACTAAATAGTTTATTAAATATATTAATAGTTTCATATCTAAAATATTATATTAAACTATTAGTATATTAATAATATTATTAAATATATAATCATTTAATGTATAAATTTTTCTCTCCTCTAAACTTTGTTTTTTACATATTTAATTTTTTTCATATTTAATTTTTTTCATAAGTTGTCCTTTAATAGTATAATAAACTGCACCATGTTAATTTGGTTTGGCTCAATGGCTTGGGCATTGGCATTTTATCCTGCACCTCCTAGGTTCAAACCCCATGGGAAGCAAAGTCATGCTTTGGTTTTGAAAGTTTTTGTTTAATTTTGTTGATATAATAATTATAATAAGAACAAGAATTTATTATAATTTTATGGAAATTGAGACCAGCAGTATAAAAAAACTGAACTTATTTTCAATAAAAAAATTCTATAACAAAAACAATTTAATAAAATATACTTTTAAATATCTTAATCTCATCAAACTAGGGATGATAACAGGGGCAGGTTGGGTTTTTGGTCACCTCAAATTCAACCCGAAAATTTAAAGTGTCAATTCGACTCGAGTTTAATATATTTTTATCTTTGACTTAATATAATAAAGTATAACTCGATCTCGACCCGATCCCAAAATTTTAATAAAAAATCCGATTAAACCTGACCTGCCTTGAAGAAAATTAATAAAAATATTAAATATAATATATAAAAATATAATAATTATAATAAACCAGGTCGGGTGCGGGTCGGAGAATATAATAAATATAAATATATATTTATAAATAAACTAGATCGTGGCGGTTCTAGGAATATAATAAATATAAATATATTTTTTAAAATTAATAAAAATATTATATATAATATATAATAAATATAACAAATATATATTTATAAATAAACTGGGTCGAGGTGGGTCGGGAAATTTTTACCCTAAACTCGAGACCCGGCCGACCTAACCCGACTCAAACTTCTTAAAAACATGATCTGAACCAAAAACCATTTAAAAAAAATTGACCATACCGGATCAGAACCCACCAGATTCAATTTTTTTTTGGCCATCCCTACATCAAACAAACTTTTGAATTTTTCAACCCAGTCAAATGAACCAAACAAATTAATATAACATATCAAACATTTTACCTTGTAATCTTACATTTTTCGTAGTCTTTTTATAAAAATTAATTTTATATTCTTTGAACCAAACATATACCACAATACTCTATATATTTATCTCGTAAAAAAGGTTGATATCTCGATTCATATCATGGTAAAAGAAATATACAGACCATGTTGCGACTTTTTTTCAACTATGATGAAAATTACTATGTCATATGACTGGAAATTTCGATATGGGCAGACAAGCATGACCAAAGTTGGAATTTTTTTTTTATGAAAAAGGCATAATGTTAAAAAAAATACCCGTAATCTTTGATTAAATTATTATTTTGGTCTATATTTTTTGAAGCAATTTAGCCCTTAATGTTTTGTTTTGGGTCAAAATGAATGGTCCCTCTGCGGATGAAAATTATTAGTCAACTGACGATAAACAACTTCAAATGACTTAGCATAATGACATGTTAGAAGAAAAAAGTATTTTATGTTTTATACTTTTTTTAAATTATTTTTTGACTGATGTATCATTCTGTAAAGTTAGCATTTTTGTTTATATGATACTGTTATCGCAGCGTGCACTGCCATGTAGGTTTGTCCCATTATTTTAAGCCATTTACCGTTGGTTGATTAATAGTTTTTATCCGCAAAAGGGACATTTTGACTCAAAATAAAACATAAAAATAAATTATTTTTTTAAAAAATAAAGACCAAAATAATAATTTAATCAAATATTAGGGGTATTTTTTCATCATTATGCTATGAAAAATGTGGTTCACCTACAACGGACCCATTGCTGAATTTGACATAAAAAAAGGATTAAGGCCTTGTTTGCGGTTGCGTTTGGATAGAAAAGTCAGTTTGAGAAGCTAAAAACAATCAGAAACAGGTAGCTTTTGAGTGTCAAAATATTGGTTTGTCCCCCAAACTAGCTTCTCAAACCTTGATTTGCAAAAGCTAATTTTTTTACCTTCTCAAACTAGCTTCTCAAACTTTGATTTACCCAAAATTTTAATTTTGTCACCTCAACCGCAATAAAAGCCGGCCGCTTTCCCTTTCCATGGGTACCCTACCATATTATATTCCACATCATTGTCCTGCAACATAACCCCGCTAGGCCCTTCCAAATATACCTACTACAGTTTGCCTACCTATAAACTAGACTAAACCTTCAAAGGAAGTTAATTGTATATGATAGTTACATGGTGAGACACTTTTACGGTGCGATTATCTTATACAAATTCTTATTAATTGAATAAAAATTTATGTAATTATATAAATTTTTATAATTTATACAATTTTTTACCCAAATGGTAAGAATTTAGGTTATAATATAAGAATTTGTGTAGCTATACAAATTTTTACCTAAGGCAAAATTTACACAAATTCTTACCCAGTTGGTAAGAATTTATATAGTTATACAAATTCTTATTCAGTTAGTAAGAATTTCGGTTCTATCCAATCCTGCATAAATTCTTACCATTTTTTGTAAGAATTTATGTTGGCCGCATTTTAAGCCGGTCTTTTTAGACTTTCCCAATTGTATAAGATGTGATTCTCCAAATACTAATATCAGATTAATTAGATTCTTTTGTTAATCTGATATTAATTTAGGTGTTAAATGTTATTTTAAGTACACATAAAGTATATTTAAAATATGTTATATCAGAACTTCACAAGTAGTCCTAATAGAAAAGCGGATGATGTTTATCTTAAAAACCAAGTTCAATCGCTTTATCAAATGGTTAAAAATATCTATAAACATATCTAAACATGTGAAAAATGTAAATTCATAGGAAAAAATGAAAAATACCCTTGTACAAAATGATTGTTGTTATATGCTCTCCTATAAGGAATCACTTTTTTCGTTTTAGATCGATGAATATCTTCAATTAGAAAATCTTCTCTATGAATAACGTATGAATAATACACATTCCAATTACTCGAGCCTAATTCTAAATGTTTTGTTATGAAACACCGATACCAACAAAATAATTCATCCAATTTAAATACTCACGACCAACGTCAATCGTTGAAAGGATGTTGGTACTTTGAGAACTTAATCAAAACAGTTTAAAATTTAAAGATAATATAAAAATTAAGTTATAGTATGAGGACGTAACGCGCAAATAACATATAGAAATTCCTAGTGGCACCAAAATCTCCATTGTCGTCACTTATCATGGAGTAGTTGTTTTTCTCGGGAAAAATCTCAAACACGGAGTCAGAAGTTGGACATTTTATTAAAGAAGATTAGGAAAGATTTAGGTTTAATGGCAATGTAACAAAGGAGAGGAGAAATTAGGGGAATATTATTTTTTGAAATTATGTTTAGGGAAACGAAATTTTTAAGCTAGATTGAATAGTGGAGGTAGAAGACGCCGCCTACATGTGGTGTCTTAGGTTTGTTTAATATTTTTTTATAATATAAACTATTCAATGTATGACGGCTTGAGAAAAAAAAATAATTAAAAAATATCAAAAATGTCACCTGCAGGTGACGTCTTCACCTCCACTGTTCATTTTACCGTAGATTTTTAAATATTTTTTAATGTTCCTTATTTTTCTAAATTTAATCCTTAAACACCTTATATATCCAATAAAACCCAAAGGAAGGGTCTCGTCCACATATACTATGACAAAGAAATCTTTCTCCAAGATGAAAAAAAACTTAGTCTGAAAGGTCTAAAAATCAGAGACGAGCTAGATAAAAAGACGTGTAAAATTTAACTTGAAAAAATTAAATTATTTTACTCGATTGAATGTAAAAAAAAAACCTTCACTCATCTCATCTTGTAATTTTTAAAAATTTGACTCGAAAAATTTTAAATAAAGTTTAAATTATAAAATAGAAATTAGAATAATTTGAAATTTTTAATAATTAATGTATTAGTTATCAAATAGGAAGAAATATATATTGTATATAGTTATAGAAAATTGTTTAAATTGGAACTAATTATTATCATAACATTATAAATGTTTACAATTAAATTTAATCAAAAACTCGAACAACTTGACTCTACTCGATCGAATCCCGACCCCTACCAGAAGCACTTTTGGACACTTTTGGCTACTCATTATTTCGAGCCCCTTTTGTATTCGGATGGAAACTGATTCATCAATGGTGCAAGGAAGATGAACCAGGTGGGGTGGCCGGACAGTGCAGTGGTGGGGGCGGTGTCTTCATTTTGAGTTTTTTTATTTATTATTATTTATGTTTGGTGAGGACAACGTTTTGATTCTGCTGTGAAACATGGGTTTCATGATTATTATTTTTTTTTGTTCTTCCAGTCTGCATTGCAAAACGATAAAGAAATTGTATGGTTGAAAACGAATACATGTTTGAGTAAAACTTATCTCGGATTTGGTTTTTAGTAGTGGTAGAGCAGGAGAGAATATGACAATAGAGACCGAGCTATGATTAAATATTAGGAGGAAAAATAATTTATTAAATTTTTAATTTAAAAATTAGGATATAATAAAAGTCTTGATTTAACTAGTATTTAAATTAAAAATGACCTAAATTGTTATCATACCAAATACTTTAGAAGGACAACAGCCCATCTGATACTATATAGAACAAAAATCATCTGTCTCTTGCCTTGTGCCTCAACACTATAAAATCAAATTTTAAACTTTAACCTTAAATTATAAATCATAAACCCTAAATCTTACGCCCTACACACAACATTTTAAGATGTAATCCAAAATCCTAAATTTAAATTTTTAATGATTAGATAGAAGTAGGAACACCGAAAAAAGTTGAGTCGATTTCTATTCCACTATATATGGCTCCGTCTTATCAAATTGGTATAAGAGAAACTGTAGCTATGGCAGATGATGGAGCTCTTCATTTTCTCTGTTGAAACATATAGGGACGAGATTTTTTTTTAATAAATTGCGTGTGTTATTTTCCACCTTATGATTGCTTTGAAATTAATATTAATAATATGTATATATACTCTTTTTTAATAAAATTTTTGTAGAGACAACCGTTAACATACATCCGTCTCTAATCATAATATATAAAATCGTCTTTTATAAAGTTTTGATATCCTATCAAATATACTCAAAATTATTTTCTTTCTACTTTTTCATTCTTTTCTTCCATTTTTCACTCAACCAAACACACCCTTAACGGTGTCGGCAACTTAATCACACTTGAAGATGCATTTTGATACATGTATTAATTTGAGAAAAAAAGTAAAGCTCAGTTCCCAATTTACAAAAAATTATCAACTTCAAGTACTAATTGTTTTAAATTGTTGACCCAATGTTTCAGAGGCCTTCAAAAATGTTGTAAGACTCGAAATGTACCTACAGTTACCAATTTCAAAGATTCAAAAATACTAATTGCTTTATACTTTGATGTTGGGGCTTGACTCACTAGTGCTATCTACCAAAATTGGCAAATCAAACCCATCCCAATATACTTTTAGAGGCCCGTCATAACTTTATCAGAATCTGTTAAAATTTTCCATACACGGACTGAAACCAAAAGATCTCTGCATCCTTGGTCAATCCTCAGCATGTTTCCCTTGTTGGTAGTGATGTGCAAAATAAACCGTAACGGCTAATCGGTATAATGTTACATTTTACAGGTCAATTAACCTAACCGTTAATGCTAAACGGTTTCAGTTAACTGGACTTTAAAAATGATGGTTAAGGCTAAACAAGTTGCTGGTCCAGGTTGCCTGAAACTGCAAAACTCAAGAAGGAATATGAGTAATTAAGAGACATTAGAGCCATCTTCTGTGTTCTTGTTCTAAATGAAGCTTCCGTTCCTCCGATTAAAAAGGTCCCCGGAACTTGACATTCATTCTCACAAGAGCCCCAGAAAAAAATCTCCCTGGATTGCTCACCAGTAATCCTTGCAGGAGCAACTCCCATCAACGAAATGATGGAATCTGTTCGAATCTCTCAAGATGATGGACCTACCGATAATTCTAGACACGAGCTTCATGAACTGATGGCAATCTCCACAAACACGAATGTTCTTCATAATCCTAATCGGTGTTGTTCCATGGGGCTTTTTAATCAATCCAAATGCAAGAGCAAGTTTCTCACTATGGTAACAAATGGATGCAAACTTTTCCTCCTCAACCACATTATGAAGAACTAGCTTCGTATCAGGCATAAAGCCAGCTTCCTGCAATTTCTTAATCAGTCTGCTCAGTCCTTCGTATATGATTTCGGTTTGGGGATGAGTTGTATCTTCTGCTACAAACTTGTGAACTTCATTATCGATCTCGATCCAACTGTAAGCCGCAAACTTCTTCACATTCTTACTTTTCATTACAGATCTCACTGAAGCCACATCTTCCCATCTTCCACGAGTTGCATACAGGTTAGAGAGCATGATATAAGGTCCTGCATTAAGGGGCTCCAATTCAAAGAGACGCTTAGCAACCATCTCCGCATATTCCATGTCACCATTCGTAGCACTGACAGATAGAAGGGTTGACCATATTAAGGAATTTGGCTCATGGGGCATGTTTTTAATTAGATCCATTGCTTCTCTCATGCAACCCGAACGGCCAAGGAGATTGATCATGCATGCATAGTGATCCAAAGTGGGCACCAATGCATGCCGTTTACTGATAGATTCGAAATATCTATGTCCTTCTTCAATAAAACCAGCATGGTTACACGCAGATAGAACGGCCACAAATGTAATATTATCAGGTTTCAACTTTTCTTGCAACAAATTTTCATAAAGGGCCAGTGCTTCTAAATCCTGACCATTCTGTGCATAGCCCCTAATCATGGCATTCCAAGAAACTACGTTTCGGAATGGCATCATATCAAAAACAACCGAAGCATCCTTAGCGATTCCACATTTGCAATACATGTCAATAAGAGAACTAGATACGAGCAAATCATTATCAACTCCCAAAAGAATGGCTTTCCCATGAACAACCTGACCATTACACAAATAGGCTAATCTTGCACAGGAGCTAATCACACTAGAGAATGTAAAACCGTCTGGCTTAACACCTTCTGCTAACATCTTGCTAAACAAACTCAGAGCATCTTCTTCTTTTCCATTCTGTATGTAACCGGCAATCATTGTCGTCCAGGATACTTTATCCTTTTTCTTAATCATGCTAAAAACCTTACTTGTTTCTTCTACCAATCCACTTTGAAAATAACCGCCAAGAACATTCGAGACCGTGACATCATCAGGTTTGAAACCAGCTACTTGCATCTCCTGAAACAAATCAATGCATTTCTTAGGTTGCCCATTTTTCAAATAACCAGCAATCAATGAATTCCATGAAACTACATTTTTATTATCCGTTCTATCGAACAACCACCATGCTCTATCAATGTCGCCACACTTGGCATACATATCAGTCAAAGCATTCAAAACAAAAACATTTCTTCCCAAACAACCAACGTAAATTCTACCATGAATCTGTTTCCCTTTACTCAAATCCGATAACCGTGAACATGCATTCAATGCACTGACATGAGTATACTCCGTTGGCTTAAATCCATCTCTATTCATCCTCAAAAAAACCTCAAGAGCCTGACTCGAAAACCCCCTTCCAGCCAAACCCGCAATCACGGTATTATAAGAAACAGAATCACGAGAAGGCATTTGATCAAAGAGTGCTCTCAAATTCTCAACAGACCCTGATTTTGCATGCACGGAAAGCATCGTATTCCAGGAGATAATATCTCTTTGAGGCATTTTATCAAACAGGTTTCGAGCATCTGAAATTTTCCCAAATCTCGCGTACAAGTGGAGAAGACGATTATGTAGAAACGAGTCGCTGGGTGTAAAATAGTGACGATCCATGTGAGATTGCAGTCTCTTGGCTTGACCGACATCGTTGACTCGGAGACATTCGACGACGAGCGGCGTGTACGCTTCCGCCGTCGCTTGACCACCGGCGTATAATGAATCAATTGCTTGGCGAAGCTTTTGCCTGCCTTTCATTTCTATTTTTTTGAATTCCAGTTTTTTCCAATTAATGAGAGGCGGGAAAACTGTGTTATTTATTGTGAAAGTAACCGTTATTCGGTAACTAACATTGACGGTAATTTAAATGTTAACAGTTAATAAACTTTATGAAGTTCACGCGAGGAGTTTATTAAATTTGGAAGCTTTACCAATATGTTTTTAAAAGTTAATATTACAATTTTAAAAAATACATTTTAGTTCGAGTTTTTGTTAATTTTTAATAATTATCTATATTCAATTTATTAATCTATTAATCTAATTTAAGTATTATAAAGATTTCATTAAGAAGCTGACACTCTCAACATGATTTGTTTCATTTATAATGTCAATATTCAAATGCTTAAATGAAAAATAAGTGTTCAAAGTATACCATTTTTTAACTGTAGGTGCTTAAAGTATTTTTTTGTAAAAATAGGTGCTTAAAGTTTCAAAAGTTAGAATTTTAGGTGCCCGGCTGTTAAAAAAATCGTTATCTATTTACAACGCGACATGTGGCATAAATATTGATTTTTTAATTATTTTTTTAAATTAAAATTTAATTTTTTAAAAAACCCAAAATTTATAAAAATATTCAAATTAGTCCTTAAATCCCAAATCCCCACTTCTTCCGCCGACACCGGACCTACTTTTAAAAACCGAACGTGAAATAACCATTCGATTAGCACACTGTTCGTCGGTTTCCAGCGACGGGGTAAGGGAAAATGGTTGGCTGGGTCTGGCGACTAAAAGAGCAGGGCCAGCGACGATGGCCGGCGGCGATGGGGATTTGGAATTTAGGGATTTTTAGGGATTTAGGGACTATTTTAGAAAATTTTCTAATTTCAAGATTTTTGTAAAAATTTAAATTATTAAACAAAAAATAATTAAAAAAAATTAAAAATGAAACGTATCAAATTTGTATTGATTAATAGTTTTTTTTTTACTTTTTTAACAGCCGTGCACCTAAAATTCTAATTTTTGAAACTTTAGGCACCTATTTTTACAAAAAAAAAAACTTTAGGCACCTAAAGTTTAAATGATATACTTTGAGCACTTATTTTTCATTTAAGCCATATTAAAACATCTAACCTTACTTAAATGATATAATGTTTTATTCAGGTAAATTCCGAGGTGATATACAAATTTGTCTTGAGGCGTGAGAGGGGACATTCTATTAATCTAAATTTATCTTTTCAAAATAATATGCACTTATATAAAAAGATATGGGAATTTTTAAAATATATTTTAACTTCAAATTAATCAATTGAATGATATTATGTATTTAAACATGTTGAAATTTATAGTTTTTAAATTATCACAACATCAATGACGTTTATTGAATTAAAATTCAAGCGTTGAATTTAAATTATATATTTATCTAGTATTTTGTTTAAAATTAAAATATTTAATATAATTACAATAAATGTAAATTTTAAAAAATAAAGTATTATAAAGTTAAAAGAAATAAAAAAGTGTTGAATTTTCTACATTAAATAATAATTAAATCCTTATCTACTTAGTATTAATCACCATTTTTCATAGAAAAAAATTAATATAAAGAATTAATTTAATGATTTTTATCTTAATAAATTTGTGTTGGAAGGGTCATGATTGAAACAGTTGAATAAAATAACTTGAAATATCCCGCTGCTTTTTTTTAATATATATATATATATACGCACAGTCGGACCTTTTCCAAGTTGTCAATTAAAGATTAAATTGTATAATTAATACTTATACTATGTATAAATAATAAATTTAGTCTTTATATTTTAATTTGATCATTTTGTATATCTGTATTTTTTAAATTTTGAAATTTTTTTATTATGTTTCAAACAACAACAGTGAAATCTTTTAAATTAAGTTAGGTGATTAGTCTCTATATTATGCATTAGTTGTAGATGTAGTTTATATTTTTTAATTTGATAAGTTTAAGCAGTGTAATTTAAATATATTTTCTTTGTATTTTTTGGGTCAATATTAAAATTTCAAATTTAAAAAATAAACAAATTAAAATTGACCAAATTAAAATACAATCGGCTATGATACTTGTACTAATCATAGAATTTGACCTAAATTAAAGCACATACTTGGACATTTTCTACAGATGATTACAAAAATCTATCATCCCAAATGTGAAAGAATTTTTTTTTTTTGGAATGATAGATTTAGGCTAATTCTATTGAGTCAAATAAGATTACACATATGAGATCCATTAATTAGTTTAGTGATTAAGAATATTCATTTTTTTTATCTTATGTAGATTCGAATTTTGACAGTCGTCTAGAAATTAAGATTATAAATATGATAAAATTTTCTTGTCAAATATTTAGGCCATGTTTGGTAAACAACGGTCTGAACTAAAATTAGAGGCTTGACATGTCAAATCCGCTAATTTGAATGTTTGGTGAATACCGGATTGGAATAGTAGTTTGGGCTGAAACCTCTGATTTTGAAAAAGATGTTAATATGAGCTTTTTGAAATTAGAGATTTTGATGTAAGAGTTATAAAGATCGTTTTATCCTTAATAATTATAAAAAATCTCCAAATAACATAAATTTAAACTTTTTTATTTTAATTATCCACTCTCACATATTTACATTGTGACATTTTTAAACTAATATTTTTTATTTTTTTTATTCTCGCACATTTATATTTGTATTTAAATTTATTAATTAATTAAATTGTATTAAAAATAATTATACAAATAATAAATTAATATATAGATCCTTCAAATATGCTTAGTAATGTTATATTAAAAAATATTATCATAATTTATTTAATATTAATAGATATAAAATATTGATAACTAATAAATTATTCAAACAAGTATCGAATATAATCATGTCCTTATATTGTCATTTTACTTGTTTAAATAATCAAACAATTATAAATTATTTATGTTAACGTATCTTCTACTCTTGTAGCAAGTATCTTCTTTTCTTTCCGAATCTTTCTTTACTCTTTCAGAATTTTCTGATTGGTTTGGATATGGCTGAAACGGAGAATTCGATGGAGGCGCTCACAATCACTGATGCGGAAGATGATGTTTTACAAGTAGATCAGGGTGCTGTTCAAACCCTCAATATCTAATGATTTCTACTTCGTAGGGTTCTTTCTCACAACAAATGTCTTTAATTTTCAGGCAATGAGATCGACTATGGCTAATGTTTGCATCCTTTGGGAGGGATCTCGATCTCAGAGTTACGGAATGGTCGTTTCCTTTTCAGGCTCTACTATGGAGTTGATATAGATCGGATTAATTGATGCAGGAGTCCCTTTAAGTTTCAACTCTCATTTATGGATCCCCAATTAGTTTCATTGAATTTTATGAAAATGTGGGTTCAGGTGCATGATCTTCCGATAAGTTATATGTCGGAAGGCGTTGCCAAATCCCTGGATAATTTTATGAGTAATTTCTTGGACTACGACTCGCAATCTATTTCTCTAGGGTACAGGAAAATGATGCACATCCGTGTTAAATTGGATATTAGACAGCCATTGAAGAGGAAAAAGAAAATTGCTCTGTTAAATGGCTCTACTGCTTATGCACATTTTTAGTATGAATTCTGATCCATTTTTTGCTTCTTGTGTGGCAGGTTAGGCAATGGGGAAAGTTTTTGCCCGATACGAGTTTTATCAGGCAGATCTGAATTAAAACTGGAATGGGATAGTTCACTCTGAGCACCACCCCGGCAAGTATTTGGCTCCTGGAGGAAGTTACGGCATGCCCACAGTCTATGGGATTGAGTGAAGAAAATTTAGAGCATTTTTTAACACCTATGAACTTTTATTAATATGAATTTGAAAGTGAAAGTGATTTTGTTTAAAGAATTTTAGATTGTATTGTGATTTTATTTAGTTTAGTTTGGATAATAAAATCATATGAATATGTCTAAATAAACAACGTGCACCTATAGAAGGACTAAACATGTGAATAAACCTAAACAAAAAATAAAAAATATTAGTATAATAAAAATAATTATTAATATTAATAAATAATAAAAATTAAACAAATATATTATAAAAACTAATAATAAACAATAAACATATTATAAAAAATAACTAATTATAATATTATTAATAAACAATTATACCACATTAAATATAAGTCTTTATTCTCTTTTATTTGATTTTCTTTTTCAATACTTATATTCAATATATACTCTAATTTTATTATTAAGTAAAAGGAAAATAAAATTAATATAATGTTTAAGGACTAGATTGAACAAAAAATAAATCTTTAAAGACTTAATTGAGATAAAATATAAATTTAAAGGTTTAATCAAGAAGTTTTGAAAGTTTAAGGGATCAATTTGAATATAAATTAAAGTATTGAGGCCAAACTGAGAACTTTAAAAATTCAATGTCACGCCATATAATTTACCCAAATTTCTCAAAATTTTATAAGCCCGTCCTTTTTCTTTCTCGCCGCGTCATGCTCCGTTTTAGTCTCTGTTTTTATTTTCTTTAGTGAATACCGGATATAAGGGTCCGTTATCCCCGTTTTTGACCGTTACAACCGCGATTGCGGCCGCAATCTGCCGCGATAGGTATGAATCGGATTATTAGCGTGATTTTCACCAAAAACGGTTTCGGCCGGCGGCGATACTGCAATATACCGACCACAGTCTCGGTATCGTTCCGAGATTTAAATCCCTGGGGCTTGTCCCTTCTTAGTGTCTTGTTTCATATAATGGTCTTTCAGAGTTGGAACTTTTGCAGACGATCCATACGCTTCCAACTCTCACACTTCCCTGGGCGATTTACCCCAACAGATCCTAGGCTCATCGCTGGAAGTCAGGCGTTCCTGGTTTTAGTTGCCTTTTCGTGCAAACTTTTTGGGGGTTTTCTAGTTTCATTTCCCTTCGTTTTCTTTTCAGTTTGGTTGTGGCTTTTAATTTCCCCGAAACTGTTTGTCTATTTACAGCCTTTTCTATTATAATAAAAGGAAAAAACTTTTATACACATGAGTGTAAACTTGAGTTTATATGTGCCTTTTTAGTTTTAGGGGTTAGGATTTTAGTTTATGGTTTAAGGTTTAAGGGTTTAGGTTGTAGGGCTTAAAATTTAAGGTTAGTGTTTAGATTTAGTGTATAGGGTTTAAGGTTTAGGGTTTAGTTTTTTAGAGTTAGAGTTAGGGTTAGGAAATTAAGATTTGGGTTTTTATAGCGTAAATACATAAGCTTGAGTAAAATTAATTTTACACATCCTGTGTATCAAAGTTTTACTCATAATAAAATACCAGACGACTTTTATAGTAAAAAATCAAATAATTATCAGTTATCAGTTAATTTTACCAAATATTTTTATACAATCAGCTAATATAATTCGTTGGTCAAATCAATTAATGTAATTAACTATCAGCTAATGTAATTCGCTATCCTTTAATTGTCATACATGCCTTAATAAAAAAATATGAGAAGAAGAAGTTGACAGCTGGTTTTTCTTGTTGGTCTTGTAGTGTAGACTGATTAAACATTCATTGAGCTCGTTATTAGCGCTTAACAACATCCATTTGGAGCATAAATAGACCATCCTCATTTTTATATACATATTGATCCAATAGCGGTAGAGAATGAAGGAATCAAAATATTATAACATCCATTTATATATTTTTTTGGATAAGTGTGTTCATTATCCATTGCAAAAAACCAAAAAAATACATTGTTCAAACAAAAATGGGAAATCCCCCCTTTACAGCCAAAGAATAAATCTCAACCATTTAAACCCCATTCTGTACAAATATACCTGTCAACAGCCCTATCCCTGTTATAAGTAGTATTGTAAAGCTTCAATCTAACTAGCTCCTTAACGCTTTAAACCAAATCGTCAGCCGGCGTGCTCACCCCGGCATGAATCCGGGAATTTCTCTCCCTCCACAACAAATAAATGGCACCATTCCAGGCAATTTTAAAACCAGATTAGGTAAATTCTTTTTCTTCAAACGGCATGCCCAAGCTAGACTCTGCGACCATCCCACAACATTTAGATGCTCCCCACATGCTCTTAGAAGCTCATTCCACACAAAAGTCGAGTAAGAACAAGCAAAGAAAAGATGATCACGGTACTCCCTTTCTCCGTTGCAAAGAACACAGTCAGGACTAACATTCATACCGAACGATAAGAGTCTATATTTCGTAGGGAGCCTATCCAGCACCGCCATCCAAGCAACAACCGAATGCTTAGGGATATGTCCAGAATGCCAAACGAGCTTGTCCCAACATACCTTTTCCTTTCGAACCCGGATCTCACTCTAAATTTGAACAAGAGAAAGTTTAGTGTCAGTTAGAAACCCAGGAATTCGCATAGCTGTATCTCTCAAATGCAGCAAACTCCGCTACGTCCAGCTACTATTCTGAGCACACTGGATTTGCCAGAATGAGTTGTTCTTGATTACGTAGGCATAAATCCAGGCAATCCACACCGAGCCTTCTTTTAGCAGAAGTCGTCGGATCAGGAGCAGAAGGCAAGAGTGGTTCCAACAGCCCAAGTCCTTGATGCCCAATCCTCTTTCAGATTTAGGGAAGCAAATAGAAGGCCAACCTACCCTAGCTCCCTTGACAGGTTTATCCTCCCTTTTCCAGAAGAACCGAGAGCACAGCTGATTTATCCGCTTTAAGACAGCCCTGGGTAGACATAACTATTTGCTCCACAAATTTTGTATGCTGAATAAGACTGACTGGATTAGCTGAATTCTTCTAGCGAAGGACAGGTGCCTAGCTTGCCAATTCCGTAAACGAGCAGCAATTTTATCAAGCAGTGGAGCACAATCTCTAACCGTAAGTCGCTTAATCAGTGGGATCCCTAGACACCTCACAGGGAGTTTCCCCAACTTCATCCCTGTTGCATCCTGAATGTCATTCAACTCACGATCCAAGACACCGGTAGCATAAATCTCGGACTTTGAGGGATTCAAACGAAGACCAAAAAAGGTATAGAACCTCTCTATCACACAGCAAATACCCATGATGGAGTCTATAGTACCCTTAGAGAAAACCAAAAGATCATCTGCAAAGCATAGATATGTAAGCTTCACTCGATGGCACTTAGGGTGATAGGCAAATATTCCATGTTCCGCCGCCTTGTTAAGCAAGCAAGAGAGGACGTTCATAGAGATGACAAAGAGATAAGGGGAGAGAGGATCCCCCTGCCTCACTCCTTTAGCCCCCTGAAAGAAACCCACTAGTCCACCATTCACAGAGATAGAGAAACGAGGCGTAGTTATACAAGCCCGAATCCATTCTAGCATTCGAGGAGGCATGCCCATAGCTTCGAGCACTGTCAAAATAAAATTCCAGTCCAGAGAATCAAATGCTTTCTACAAATCCATTTTCAACGCGCGTCTTGGGGAGAGATTGGCCCTCCCATAACCTTGCACCAGCTCCTGTGCCATCAAGGTATTGTCAATGATGGACCTTCCAGGCACAAAAGCACTTTGACTCGGCAAAATAAGAGCAAGCAGAAATTTTTTCAGTCTCATAACCAAGATTCTAGTAATGCACTAATAGATTATCGAGCAATACGAAATGGGTCGATACTCTTTCATGGATCTAGGATTAGGGCATTTAGGAACCAGAACCACTGTAGTAGCATTAAAAGTAGGAAGCAGTCTTGAATGCTCAAAAAATATAAGATAGCGCGCATGACATCCTCCCCCACAACATCCCAGGTAGCCTTAAAGAAAGCTGAAGTGTAGCCATCATGCCCAGGGGCCTTATCAGATTGTTGCTGAAATAAAGCAGTTTTAATTTCTCCCTAGACACTGGTCTCTGCAATTCATTCTGAGCATCAACAGAAAGAGAACATCCCAACAACTCACGCAACAGATTAACATAAGCACCAGTAACAGAATCATCCCGAGTGCCTAACAGACGCATAAAGTAACCTACAGCTTCACTAGAGATCGGATCATATTGATCCAGCTGTTGCCCTTGGTCATTATCAGCTTCCTTATTGTATGTTTATATTTTTAGTTCAATTCTTTAGGGTTATATTTTAGAAATTATAAGCTTGTTCATTCACTTACCAGTTTATGAAAACAAATAAAATGAATATAATGGAGCTCATTTGAGATAATTAGTTTAGGAGGTGTTAGGTTTTTTTAAATAAGATCAGATGTTTGAATCCTAAAGTTACGAATGGAGTAAATTAAGTTGAAGGACCACCCTCATAATAAGCGTCTATAATATTTAAATCGAATTAATCAATCAATAAATTAAATATGGATTATTAAAAAAATAAAAAAAATAGCCTAAAGAAACGATGAGATCACATGAAGTGAAAAAAAAAAGAATAAAACGAGGGTAGGTTTGTGGTGCGATTAAAAGAAGGTAAATTTCGAAATTTGTCATCGAACTGAAAATGTTAGATTTCTTGATAACAATTTCAGTTTTTTTTTTTGATTTTTTTTACAAGTATCGATACTTATTTTGTAAGTATCAGTATCGTAACTTACAAAATAAATATCGATACTTGTAAAAAACTAAAAAAAATAACTAAAAATATTATCAAGAAGTATAACATTTTTATTTGGGTAAAACTTTAATACACAGGCTGTGTACACAAACCTGCTTATTTCTACTATAAATTAAAATTAAACCTAAACTCTAAAAAACTAAACCCAAACCCTAAATGCTAAACACTAACCTTAAATTCTAAACCCTACAACTTAAACCCTTAAAATCTAAGCCCTAAACTAAATTCCTAACTCCTACAACTAAAAAAGTCTGTATAAATTAGACTGCATATTAAAATTTTTCTCTTTTTATTCTGAGTATAAATTTCAAAACTTATCGACTTGTACTTTTTACCATATACATTCAGCACATTAAGATAAGACAGGTGGGGCAAGAAAGAGAGAAAGCAAAGGGACAAAAGGCGGTACCCTACCCTACTGAAAGAGAAAAAGGGATTTAGTTATATTAAGATAAGACAGATGGAAGGTTTTCATTTGCCAAATGTCGTTTCATGCACTCACTCTTGTGTCTAATTAACGTCTCTTTTAATTGGCTCCTCAGTCCGTCTGCAAATCTCTTTTGTGTGCGTGAAAAAAATATTTCTAAAATGAAAATTTGAAAAATTAATAAATAATTTATTAATTTAAACACGAGCTTGATTCTTAGATAAATTTATTTTAATTGTTTAGTTTAATTTTTTTATAAAAAATGCAAAGACAGATCTCGGCCGTATAACTTTAGAGGATCTAATTAAAATTTTTACAATTTTAGAGGTTTAACCAAAATTTTAAAAAAATTTGATGGATTTAATGAGAATTTTTATTTTTTAAATGTGATGGTCTAACTAAAATTTTTATTTTTTTGGAACATTTATTGATTTTTTTTACAATTTTGAAGGATAACTAGAAATATTCAAAATTTTTAGAATTTTATAAGAATTTTTATAAATTTTGAGAGGACCTAATTAAATTTTAAAAAATATTTCAAGGGTATAGTATATTTTTTCCAAAACTTGGGAGGTGTCAAAGCCCCCTCTAGCTCTATTCAGCACCCGCCCCTCAAAGTATGAAAAGATAAACGTATTATTATAATATGGAAAAAAAAAACTTTGATATACATTCCGTGTAAACTTTAGTTTACGCGTGATTTTTAGTTTTAGGGGTTAGAGTTTTAGTTTAGGGGTTAAGGTTGCAGGGTTTAGAATTTAAGGTTAGTGTTTAGAATTTAGGGTTTAGTTTTTTAGGGTTAGGGTTAGAAATTTAAGATTTGAGTTTTTATAGTGTAAATACACAGGCTTGTGTAAAATTAATTTTACACGGCCTGTGTATCAAAGTTTTACCCTTATAATATTATTAATAATTATCTAAATAAAATTATATCTTTATAATTTCTCCATTGAGTTGATACTCGATTAATCAGTGACATCAACTCAATTAAAACTTTACTAATAGATATAGAATATATGTATAAGAATAATTGTTATATTTTGATATACAAGTTGTGTTAAAAAAAATTACACCCCAAAACCTAAAACTTAAATTCCTAACCCAAAAACCTATAACCTAAATCATAAACTCTAAATTCTAATCATAAATCCTAAATTCTACACCCTACAACCTAAAACCCTAAACCCCTAAACTTTAACATAAATCCCTAAAACCTAAAATTAAAAAGTTTGTGTAAACTAGTGTACCAAACTATTTTTCTAAGAATAATCACAATTATAGTTATAATAAATCATTATATGTACAATGAATGGCTAATCGGAATATATACGAATATAGACTATTATAAAATATAGACAAAATTTACATGTTATTAAATTAAAACTAGAGTTGAACCCAACCAGTGGTCTAATAGAAAAGCGGATGATGTTCATTTTATATGTTATAATACTATAACTTGAGATCTCAATTAATATTTTAATTAATTGGGACATTTTATCTGATTATAAAAATTCCATCTATTTAGTTTACAAAATTAGATTTTTATTTTCAATTTGTAGTGAAAAAGGTTTATTGATATTACAAAATTAGTTTACAAAATTTATATGTATGAAATTTATATGTTATAATACGTAGGCATACGGCGCCGGATGACTGTTCACTTCGACAAGTTGCTTACTCTTTTCGGCAGCATGTTCGATGAAAGGTCTGAATCAAGAAAATCCAAGAATTATACTGCATCAAATGATGTTCTGGACACTCTTATTGATATTACAGAAAACGGTTTCGAGGGGCTTAATCGAACTCAATTCATATATTTGATTTTGGTAATCCTTTTCATGTCTTTGTGTGTATGTGTTGATGAACTAAAGAAGAAGACTTTGGAACTACGGGTGCTGAGAAACAAACTACCCCAAAATGAATATGGAATTGACCTTTACGGCATCGTTTTGCTCCAACTGGTTAAGTGCAGCGTGGTTTGCCACGTGTCTCGACATTATTTGACTTGCTAATTTGCTTACATTGCCTGCGTTTTGTCTGAGAGAAAGAAAGAAGTAGAGGAACACCATTTCTTTTGTCTCTTTCATCTTCATTTTTTTTTGTGCATTTTGATCTATATATAGAATAGAATTGGATATGTTGTTATAATTCAAATTGGATTTAATTTCAAATAAGACTAATATTTAACAATACATATATATATATAATTATAGAGATTATTTATATTTGATTATGAAAATATAAATATTTTGTTCAAAAAAATAACATTAAACTAATGCTGACGAGAGATAATAATGACATATCTGATAAGAATTTTAAGTTTTTAGTTTAATTTTTTATACTTTTTATTTTATTGATTTAATATTTTTTACTTAATTTTTCAAAAATTTAATAGTGTTTTTAATTTTAGAAAACTTTAAATATTTATTTTTATAACATTATAGTAACTTTATATTCTTAATATTTTAACAATTTTTTAAATTGTTAATTTGTACTCAAAGATTTTTTTATTAATTAAATATATTATATTTTCAAGATAAATGTCGAGATTCAAACACATACGAGATGTGACAATATGAATATTTTTATATAAAAATCAAGTAAATCATCAGACTTGATTAAAAAATCAACATTATCATCTACCACATTATCAACCACACATAAACTGTTATGTCAACATTATTGATTATCATGTCAATACAATTAACTGCCACATCAATACACTAATTATCAATGATATTTTTATCTATCAAAAAATAACATTGATACAATTTAAAAAGTTCACAAAGTTGAATCCAACAAGTGACCTATGTGAAAAAAGGATGATGTTCATCCTAAGAGACTCGGGTTCAAGTTGTTTTGTCTGCAAAGTATGTGTATATTGTCAAAAATTAAAAATATGTATAAACAGATACCACAATGTAATCACTTAAAACTATTCAAAAACAAAGATAATATTATGAAATTTCCATTTAACAATATCAAACGGGTTAATAACAGGGGTGTAACGTGGTAGCACCAGACGACAACACTTGTTGCGTCTGAACATGGGCGGAGCCCATTGAATATGCCCAAAAAATTTGAAAAAATCAAGCAGCTCATCTGCAATATTAAGAACAAAATATCATTGGGATACTCACAATTTCAAATGGGATCTAATCTGGAAAATGCCGGTGCAAGAACGTATTAAATATTTTTTATGGCTCTCGTTGAAGAACAAGCTTCTCTCAAATATTAGTCGATGGCATCGAAGACTAATCGATGATCCTTCTTGCCACACTTGCGGTGCTGCTGAGGAGTCTTCTATCCATATTTTGAGGGATTTTGATGATACGAAAGTTCTCTGGTCAACCATTCTTCAGCATCAACACTTACCGGATTTCTTTGATCAACCAATTGAGGCTTGGATATTATCGAATATCGGTTCAAATATCTTATATGCAGGTACTGATATCCCTTGGAAAACCATGTTCTCTTCTACAATTCGGCAGGTTTGGAAGCGTCGCAACTCTATTATCTTCACAGGATATGCCCCTCGAATGATACTCGTCCAATTGAGCAAGACATGGGCTGCATACTATAGCTCCACTACCCCTATGGTCTCGAGTTCCTCCCACTCTGCTCAGCTAGAAGAAGTTCAATGGCAGCCAGCTCCTTCAAGGTGAATCACCCTTAACACAGATGGTGCTGTCTCCTCTCACCCTTCTGTTGGTAATGCAGGGGGACTTATCCGAAACCACGAGGGTGATTGGCTCGTTGGTTTTAATAAATTCCTCGGAATTTCCCTACCCCTTCAAGCGGAACTCTGGGGTATCTTGGAAGGTCTTCGTATCACGAGGGTGAAGTTAACTTTGCTGCAGACTTTATTGCCAAGATGCCTTCAAATGTTGATGGAACCTCCCCACGATCTGATGCCTACTTATTTAGAGACCTTCATGGTCCTCCATATCTAAGACACTGGTCTTTTGATGTAATGGCCTTTGGCCCCTTTTAATTAAAAAAAAAACAAAATATCATTTTTTTTCATCCAATTCCTCCAGCTTCCTCGTCATCCAAACTGAATAAGATTCAAATTAGGAAATCCATTCAATAGAAAAAAAAAGTTCGAAAATGTGTCAATCTTCAGCTGAATTCCACTAATTTGAAAAGCATATCACAGATCGGATCTAGAAGATTCTGGAAGCACGAGGAATGAAAGATCATACGGAGAATAGACGGATCGAGAAAGCCATAACACCGATAAGGAGGAGGATGAAGAAAGAGAGAACGCCTCCGAATCCGATTCTTAAGGCGTTGTTGGTGTGCAACGATGGAACGGCGGTGGTTGAGGTCTCCGGTACCGCCATTGACGGCGTTGGCCTTTCTGTTTGTCTTGATATTACAGAAATTATTTATATTTAATTATGAAAATATAAATATTTGTTAAAAAATAACAGTAGACTGATGTTGATCAGAGAGAATAAACATTTTCGATGAAAATTTTAAGTTTTTAATTTAATTTTTTATATTTTTATTTTATTAATATAATAATTTTTACTTAATTTTTAAAAAATTAATAGTGTTTTTAGTTTTTAAAAACTTTTAATATTTATTTTTATAGCATTATAGTATTTTAATATTCTTAATATTTTAACAAAATTTTAAATTGTTAACTTGTCGCTCAAAGATTCTTTTTATTTAATTAAATATATTATCTTTTTAAGATAAATATCGAACTTCAACTCACATAAGATATTATGATATAAATATTTTTTATATAAAAATCAAATAAATCTTCAAACTTGATCAAAAACAATATTATCATATACCACACTTATCAACCACATAAATTGTTATGTCAATATTATTAATTGTATTATTACAATTAACTGCCACATCAATACAATAATGATCAATGATATTTTTATCTATAAAAAAATAATATTGATACAATTTAAAAAGTTTACAAAGTTGAACTTAATAATTGGTGACCTATGTGAAAAAATAATGATGTTCATTTTAAGATACTTAAGTTTAAATTATTTTGCCTATAAAGTATATATATATTGTCAAAATAATAAAAATATGTATAAACAAATACTACAATGTAATCACTTAAAACTATTCAAAAACAAAGATAATATTATGAAATTTCCATTTAACAATATCAAACGGGTTAATAACAGGGTGTAACGTGGTAGCACCAGACGACAACACTTGTTGCGTCTGAACATGGGCGGAGCCCATTGAATATGCCCAAAAAATTTGAAAAAATCAAGCAGCTCATCTGCAATATTAAGAACAAAATATCATTGGGATACTCACAATTTCAAATGGGATCTAATCTGGAAAATGCCGGTGCAAGAACGTATTAAATATTTTTTATGGCTCTCGTTGAAGAACAAGCTTCTCTCAAATATTAGTCGATGGCATCGAAGACTAATCGATGATCCTTCTTGCCACACTTGCGGTGCTGCTGAGGAGTCTTCTATCCATATTTTGAGGATTTTGATGATACGAAAGTTCTCTGGTCAACCATTCTTCAGCATCAACACTTACCGGATTTCTTTGATCAACCAATTGAGGCTTGGATATTATCGAATATCGGTTCAAATATCTTATATGCAGGTACTGATATCCCTTGGAAAACCATGTTCTCTTCTACAATTCGGCAGGTTTGGAAGCGTCGCAACTCTATTATCTTCACAGGATATGCCCCTCGAATGATACTCGTCCAATTGAGCAAGACATGGGCTGCATACTATAGCTCCACTACCCCTATGGTCTCGAGTTCCTCCCACTCTGCTCAGCTAGAAGAAGTTCAATGGCAGCCAGCTCCTTCAAGGTGAATCACCCTTAACACAGATGGTGCTGTCTCCTCTCACCCTTCTGTTGGTAATGCAGGGGGACTTATCCGAAACCACGAGGGTGATTGGCTCGTTGGTTTTAATAAATTCCTCGGAATTTCCCTACCCCTTCAAGCGGAACTCTGGGGTATCTTGGAAGGTCTTCGTATCACGAGGGTGAAGTTAACTTTGCTGCAGACTTTATTGCCAAGATGCCTTCAAATGTTGATGGAACCTCCCCACGATCTGATGCCTACTTATTTAGAGACCTTCATGGTCCTCCATATCTAAGACACTGGTCTTTTGATGTAATGGCCTTTGGCCCCTTTTAATTAAAAAAAAAACAAAATATCATTTTTTTTCATCCAATTCCTCCAGCTTCCTCGTCATCCAAACTGAATAAGATTCAAATTAGGAAATCCATTCAATAGAAAAAAAAAGTTCGAAAATGTGTCAATCTTCAGCTGAATTCCACTAATTTGAAAAGCATATCACAGATCGGATCTAGAAGATTCTGGAAGCACGAGGAATGAAAGATCATACGGAGAATAGACGGATCGAGAAAGCCATAACACCGATAAGGAGGAGGATGAAGAAAGAGAGAACGCCTCCGAATCCGATTCTTAAGGCGTTGTTGGTGTGCAACGATGGAACGGCGGTGGTTGAGGTCTCCGGTACCGCCATTGACGGCGTTGGCCTTTCTGTTTGTCTTGATATTACAGAAATTATTTATATTTAATTATGAAAATATAAATATTTGTTAAAAAATAACAGTAGACTGATGTTGATCAGAGAGAATAAACATTTTCGATGAAAATTTTAAGTTTTTAATTTAATTTTTTATATTTTTATTTTATTAATATAATAATTTTTACTTAATTTTTAAAAAATTAATAGTGTTTTTAGTTTTTAAAAACTTTTAATATTTATTTTTATAGCATTATAGTATTTTAATATTCTTAATATTTTAACAAAATTTTAAATTGTTAACTTGTCGCTTAAAGATTCTTTTTATTTAACAGATATATTATCTTTTTAAGATAAATATCGGGCTTCGAACTCACAGAAGATATTATGATATAAATATCTTTTTTATATAAAAATCAAATAAATCTTCAAACTCGATCAAAAACCAATATTATCATATACCACACTATCAACCACACATAAATTGTTATGTCAATATTATTAATTGTATTATTACAATTAACTGTCGCATCAGTACAATAATGATCAATGATATTTTTATCTATAAAAAAAGAATATTGATACAATTTAAAAAGTTTACAAAGTTGAACTTAATAATTGGTCTCTGTGAAAAAGATAATGATGTTCATTTTAAGATACTTAAGTTTAAATTATTTTGCCTATAAAGTATATATATATTGTCAAAATAATAAAAATAAGTATGAACAAATACTACTATGTCATCACTTAGAACTATTCAAAAACAAGGGTAACATAATGGGATTTCCAATTAACAGTGACAGACGAGTTAATGACGGGTGTGCGTGATAGCACCAAACGACAACACTTATTGCGTCGAGCATGGGCAGAGTCACCTAATGAATATGCCTAAAAATTTTGGGAAATTTTTTTTATAAATCTAATATAAAATGATATTAAAAAATAAAATTTTAAAAAATAAAATAATATTAATAATAACACTTATAATCACCTTTAAACCATTTAAAAAATATAAAATAATATTAAAAATAAAATTAATATAACTTTAAATGAATATTGACACATCTTACAAAAATGGACATTCTTTATTTGTTCCCATCTAATTAAAAGAATTTATTCATAAAATATTTTAAAATTTAACACCCAAATTAAAATTCTTAGCTTCGTATATTAGGTAGTTTGAATTAGTTTTATGAAAATGATTATAAAAGATCGATAAGGGAAAGAGAAGGTTAGTTGTCGATCCTTTTCATACTTAGGTCAGCATTTATGAGGATTGTTTTCACTTTTAAAATATCTCATTGCATGGTGTGTGGTTAAAATGAAACCAACATCAATTTTGAGATGACGTCGGCATTTATGAGGATTGTTTTAACTTTTCAAATATCTCATCGCATGGCTTAATTTAGCCGTATCGTACGGTGCTGCACGTCGGAACCTCCCCACCCCATAGCTTTAAAACAACGACGGCCGCAGTTTAATGATTTGTGTAGGAGAGAGATGGATTTCTTAACAAGTTCTTTACTATGTTTGCTGCTAGTGTTGACCATGTTCCTGCTTCAAGCTTCTAACTCATTCAGAAATTGCCGCAAATCGAGTGGAAGCAAGCTCCCGCCCGGTCCACGGCGGCTGCCGATCATAGGCAATCTCTTGGATCTTGGGGATAAACCCCACAGGTCATTGGCTAAGCTTGCTCAGATTCATGGCCCCGTTATGAGTCTCCAACTCGGCAGCTTATTCACCGTCGTCGTCTCGTCTGAAACAACGGCTAAAGAAGTCCTGCAAAAACAGGACTTCGTGTTCTGTAACCGAACCGTCGTGGATGCTGCCCGAGCCGGCCAGTTTAGTGAATTTGGGCTGTCGGTTATCCCCGTTTCGCCGCTTTGGAGAACTCTTCGCAAAGTATGCGTCATCCATCTTTTCTCTACTCTGAAACCCGATGCCAACCAGTACCTGCGCCGGCGGAAGATTCAAGAACTGATCGGCAATGTCCACAAACGTTCACTTGAAGGTGAAGCCATTGACTTCGGCCAAGCTGCTTTTGATGTTACCATTAATCTCCTGTCCAACACCATTTTCTCTATAGATTTAGTCGACCCGAATTCATCTCATGCTCAAGAATTCAAGAAAACAGTTTGGGACATCAATCATGAAGCCGGGATACCAAACTTGGCTGATTATTTCCCTTTGCTTAGAAAGATTGACCCACAAGGCATACGGCGCCGGATGACTGTTCATTTCGATAAGTTGCTTACTCTTTTCGGCAACATGTTCGATGAAAGGTCTGAATCAAGAAAATCCAAGAATTATACTGCATCAAATGATGTTCTGGACACTCTTATTGATATTACAGAAAACGGTTTCGAGGAGCTTAATCGAACTCAAATCATATATTTGATTTTGGTAATCTTTTTCATGTCTTACTCTAATTTTTCTATTTATAAACGATTGGATTATAATATGTTCGATAACAGATATTATTTGTGGCCGGAACTGATACAACATCAAACACAATCGAGTGGGCAATGGCGGAACTGCTTCGAAACCCTCAAGTGTTACTTAAGGCCAAAATGGAAATGGAACAAACAATCGGCAAAGGGAATACAATCGAAGAATCGGACATAAACCGTTTACCATATTTGCAAGCAATCATTAAAGAAACCTTTCGAATGCACCTTCCTGCTCCGTTGTTGATCCCGCGCAGAGCCGACTCCGATGCGGACCTTTGTGGTTTCAAAGTTCCCGAGGGTTCACAAGTGTTGGTTAATGCATGGGCGATCGGTAGAGATCCAAGCATATGGGAGAACCCCGACAGTTTCATGCCGGAGAGATTCTTAGGGTCTAAAATCGATGTCAAAGGTACAGATTTTGAACTCATTCCGTTCGGTGGCGGTCGACGAATATGCCCGGGATTGCCTTTAGGGAATCGGATGTTGCATTTGATAGTAGGGTCTCTTATAAGCTGCTTTGATTGGAAACTTGAAGATGGGATCTCACCAAATGAGATTGATATGGAAGAGAATTGTGGGATCACAGTTCAAAAGGCTATACCTTTAAGAGCAATCCCTATTGTTGTCTAAAAATTTTATTTTAACGTTGGAGTAAACATGTTCCTAGTTCATAATGCATTTGTTATGCTTTGGGCACTGTTGTTAATTTTCAGATAAATTATTATACACTTATATGTTTTTATCATTGTTAGTTCAGTATATGAATCATTAAGTTTAATATAGAACATGGGGTTTGAAAAAACATGAAGGCTTAATTAGTCACTTGAATTCTAATCTTGGCACCTTTGATAATTATAGTTTTCTATGTTCGAATTTGATATCTGAATTTTTATTACAACCACTGCTCGGTGACTTTTTAGAGGGTTTTTTTTTTATTTATGTATGTGGCATGTTATAATAGAATAAAATTCATTTGTTTTTTTATGTACTTTTTAATATGTTCCAACAATAATTTTATGTTATGTGTATTAATGATTTATTTTTACTAATTTATTGTTTGTTTTTGGTTTATTGATAATACATTGGCATAAATTTATTAGTGGCTCATAAAAAAGGGACACAAAAAAAGACAGACGAATTCTATTTGTTAAAAGAGAAATAAAAATGAAATAAAATACGAAACAATACTATATGCTTCGTTGTATCAAAAAGCTTGTTAGATTGAGTTAGTGACACCTATCATTTGGGATAAAAATTCTTTGTCCTTTTTTAGTGACACTTTTTATGCTCAATACTAAAAAAAATAAATTTAAGTCATAATTTTAAATTTTAAATCCAAAAAATACACTCTATTTCAAATTCTCTAAACCCTGACTCTAAAATCTAACATTAAACCTTAACCCTAAATCCTAAATTTGACTTTTTAGTGTGAGGCATAAATAAAGTGACTATTCAGTCAAAAGTTGGAGATCTTTTTTCCTAAGTTTTTCTTTTTGGTGATTTAAGAGGGTGACATCATCTGTTTTTGATCAAACGGTTGTCACCCATGTTTTTCCATAATTTTTGTTATAGTTCACGGTTGAGCTGTTAAAACTAATTTTGTCAACACGCTATTATTGTTATATGCATTTTTAGGTTAGTATTGATGGTGTTTATCCAATTATCCTTCACCGATGACAATGATACTTATTTATCTATCATTTTTTGAGTTGTTTGATTAGATTTTACCCTATCCTTGTATAATTTTATTTTATAATGTAGTGACTAGTTTGTGCACTTCAATAATTTTGAAAAAATCATCAGATAATATAATTAATCTAGTCTGATTTTATAATTATTCTTATAATTTTATTGTATCTATTTTTTATTCAATAAAAGTAACGTCTATTATTTATCATAATAATAATAACTATTAATGTAAAAAACAAATAAAATAATGTTAAATAAACATCTTGATATAATTTGATTATAAGATGTTTTCCTGTGTTTTTAAGTTATCATATGTTAGAGAGAGAGACTCCCCCTTCTCTTTACATTCTTGTTTTCAAACCCTAGTTCTATCGTTCTTGGATGGTGTCGCTCTTAGTCTTGAGCGGTAACCACCCCTCCTCTATTTCTTCTCTTTTTCGATTCGTTTTTTTCGATTTTTGTCTTTTTTTAACGTTCGTTCTCTTCGACCATCCTCTGTTTATTTTGCTGTGGATCCTCTTTCTCTGGTGCCCAAAGCAGTGTTTGGGTCACCGCTTCGTGTGGGGAAGTCAAGTTCGCCGATGAGTTTGTGGATTTAATGCTTTGCCTCCGATTTTGTTGGGCTTTTTTACGATAGTCTTGATCTCTGCCACCTTCTCTTGTAGATGACTTAGCTCTGTTTTCTTCTTCAGCCTTCTCCTATCATCAGCGATTTCAGATCCTAACACGTAAATTCCAGTGGAGTTCTTGCTACATCACCTTCATCATCAATATTTTTCTGTGCCAACAGATACGTTCTTGCAGTCTTGATCGACAATTGGCTTGGTGTCTCTCTTCCTTCCTCGTTGGACTTGACTTTCCCTTCGTGTTTATGTTTTGGTTGTCTTGTGTTCCTCTATGTTTCGGTTTGCTTGTTTGTGATTTTTTTGTTATGTTCTATGTTCCCCCATGTTTTTTGTTATGTTCTCAGTTTGCTTGTTTGTGATGTGTTCTTTTCCTCTTCCCTTGTACCTTCTGTTGTTCTATATATTTCTTTTGTGTTTGAATGAAAGGTCAACATTCTTAAAAAAGTTATCATATATATTTTTTTCATGTTTTCATACACAATACATTGATGTGTGTGTGACACATAGGGATGATAATGAGCCTGACCGGCTCGCAAGCTACTCGGGCTCAACTCAGTCAAAGCTTGGCTCGAGTGAGCTCGGTTTGAGCTTGTGCTTGGCTCGAGACTTTAACAAGCCGAGTCGAGACGACTCAAGCTTGGCTAAAAAAAATCGTGAACTGGTTCAAAATAATTAAATAATATATAGTGTATATATGTTTTAATGTTGTTAACTTGGTATCATGGTTAAATACTTTAAATTTCCTCTTCCTTGTGGACTTGTATAATTTAGAAAATGTACTATGGTTGCTTGAGAAATTCAAAAATAAATATTATATTTCCCAAGCAGGTTTTCACATGTTATTTTTCAAAACTTCAAAAAAAATATTTAAAAGCAATTTAAGGAAAGCAACAAGCCGAGCTGAGCCCAAACTGTCCAATGCGAGCTCAAGCCTAAAATTTCGAGATAGACGAGCTTCGAGCCCGAGCGAGCCTAGTAATACTATTTTCGAGCCGAGCCCGAGTCTGGGCCTAGTTGTAACACCCTCAACGTATATTCGATGTTCGAATACACATTAAAGATGTTACTAACTGATTTACACTAATTTTACTGACTTGTAATTTTTTTTATTTGATGCAAAACTAATTTGATTAAAAACCCTTTCTCGGTTTTCACTAAATTACAAATCTGTCTAGAGTTACTTAGTTTTGACCCTGAATTGGTTTATAAAATACTTTAAGCAATTATTAAAATGAAAATATAATTCAGGGTGAAAACTATGTGTGCTGCCTAGACCCTTTCTTGATTTTAAAATCGTTACACGATAAACAACCAACTAAGTTTAAAATCATTTGAAGCATCTTTTCTAATATTCTTAATTCCTCAAACTAAGTCATGTTTCTAGATCATACAAAATAGCTACTTATTCAATATCTATACATGCCCCACTAGACTAGGATGTGGTGATACTTACTGATAATGCAGACTAACTTGATCCAATGATGTGTAGCTCCTCTTCTGCTATCTAGTCCGAAGTACCTGGGCCATGCATGATATAAGCCTCACTAAGCTATTTCGGTACTTTTTCCTTGCTTTCTTTTGATCTGGTACCCCTAGCCTCGTCAATAGCTTGAATCTTGTTTAGGAGCCTTCAAAATGCTTGGAGAAAATTTTGTGTATTTTTCTCTCCCTTTCCCATGGTTTTTGAAAATAGGGTTGAAGAAGATGAACATTTTGTTCATCTTTTATTAATTTATGCCACGTGTAATTGATAAATTGATTTTTTATTCAATTTAGTCCTTATTCCAAAATTAACCTCCAAGTGAATCATAATTTACAAGTTGTCATTCTAGTTCAATTCCAACCAAATTCCATTCAACTCTAACCAAAGTAGAGTAATGCTTTCACATGGGAAATTACCATATTGCCCATGGTACTTTCAAAATATTTCAAAATTGCCATTGTGACCAAATTACCAAAACTAGTCACTTAAATTACTAATTTTGCTATTTTGTGAAAACCCAACTATTCTAGTTAGATCACAATCAACCAATTAATAATTTATTCATAAAATAATATTTTATGAATTTTCCGTGGCTTATTGAACAGCCTCTGAAATTTCGATTCGATCTGATTTCCCGATATTCACTTACTACTTCTACTGCGATTTCCCCTTCACCGGGCCATCAAATAAAATATTCCATATTTATGAAGCCAAACTTAAAATTTTGACTCGGTCCAAATATACCGATAATTACCCGAAATCTTTATCAGATACAATTTATCTTAAAATTTCTTAATCGGCTATACATATGAATAATATTAACTCGGACTGATTATTTTTTATCAATCTAAAGTACTGACATGGACCTTCCCAGGAGGTCACCCATCCAAGTGCTACTCTAGCCTGAACACGCTTAACTTTGCAGTTCGATCGAAATTCGATATTTTATACTGCATTTTTATTCCTGGAATCTATATCAGATTTTTTCCATGTAATTTTATTCGAATCAAATATCTACTCATTCCCTTGATTGTTCGATCGAGAATAAATTTCTACATAAATCTTATACCGGAAATCTGACTATACAGATTATCTTCCTGTAACATGTACTACATATGTGGAATAAAAATTATTAATGGTAAAATTATCCATCAGGTGCCTATATTTTCCCAACTTTTGACTTGATGTCATTTTAATCACTAAATTAGCTTTTAAGCCTTTATCTTAGTACTAAATGACCCTTAATCAACATAGCAAATTTTAAATATTACACTAGTGACACCTAGACAGCTTGATTTTAAAGTTAACATGAAAGAGATGTATCGACATCGTTGAGTTCAAGATATTTACCTCGTATCTTTGCTTGTTGATATGTAAGTAAGAGAAGTATTCAGATACTTGTGGTATAGATGTTAGATTCCTAGTTTAATCATGTTAGATGACATACAGGGACGAAAACATGATTTTACTTATAGCCCTAATGACATGTATTTATTGCTGGAACTGATACAACACCAAGCACGTTAGAGTGGAAAATGGCGGAATTGCTTCAAAACCCACATGTTTTACTTACAGCCCCAAAAGAACTGGAGATTTGGAGCAATCAATTGGAAAAAGAAATCCAATCGAAGAATCCGACAAATAGTAATTGTCATGTTTGCAAGCAATCATCGAAGAAGTCTTTGAGATGCAACCTGCTGGCCCATTGTTACTCCAGTGCAGAGCTGGGGTTGACGCTGACCTAAATTAGGGGTGTGTAAAATTACTTGATCCGAACGATTTGAAAATTTAAATATCTGACTTTTTTTTGGATCAAATATCTTATTCGTTTTTAGATTTTTGAATTAGATATGGATCATAGTATTTTAAGTTTTGGATTATCCGAAAATTTAGAATTTCATATTCATATGAATCTTGTTATATTTAACAATTTGATACTTGTTATATCTGAAAATTCGAAAACTCAATATTTCTATAGATGTGAATCTTGATATATTTGATTGTTGCTTGTAATATTGAAAATTCAAAATTTTCATAGATACGATTAACAAATTTAAAAAATACTTAAATTAAATTATATATTCGGATATCCAAATATTCGATATCCGATATCTAAATAATCGTATATCTGATTTTTTTCGAATAAAATACTGACCATTGTTTTACCAATCCTAAATTTTTAATATCTGATTTTGGGATCTAATCTGATCCGATATTCGAAAATGCACACCCTTACTTTGTGGTTCACAATAGTTAGTTAATGCATGGGCCATCGGTAGAGATCCAAGCATTTGGGAGAACCAAAATAGTTTTATGCCAGAGAGATTATGTTATGGAGGAAGGTAACATTATGGCCGAGACAGTTGAATCACCCGGGGTCCAGTACAGGTTCAGGCCTAGAAGACCACCACAGAGTCACCATGGCCTTATTTCGGATGGAGGGGACGGTAAAAAAATGGTACCGCTGGATGCAGAGACAACGACAACTAGCTGAGTGGAACCATTTGGTGGACGTTATTCTTCAGTGATTCTCGGTGGCGAAGATTGAGACGCCAAAAGGGCAGTTAACAAAACTGACCCAAGACCACTGTGGAAGAGCATCAAACCAGATTTGAGGAGATGGCCTTACGCACAATGGCGAATCTGTCCAAGGATTTCTTGACCCAATGTTTTATCTCTGGGCTGCGACCGAATATCAAACATGAGGTCTTGGGCCAACGACCTACCACTATGATCGATGTCCTAGCCTTGGCCCATTTTCACGAAGCCAAGCTCGGAGAAGCTAAGAGAATATTTTGTAAGGGAACGGGATCGAAATTGCCTCCCTTGTTCCCAACCCCGGGTCAATCATCAACCGGGCGCAAAATATTGCTAGGAAGACCTCCACCTTTAGAAACCTCTACACTTCGGTCAAACCTTATTTAACCCAGATGGATTTCAGCCGCTGAGGCTCAAGCGTGTCGCGAGAAGGGTTTATGCTATTATTGCAATGAGAAGTATGTGATGGGGCACAAATGCAAAGATCCTGAACTTTTCCTCGTGGATAACGAAGATCGAGAGGAAAAACAAGGTCTCGAGGAAGGAATGTGGGGAACGAAATTGAAAGAACAAAAGAATTGTGACGGCGAATAGCTTCTGGTTTCTTTTAATGTTCTTGTCGGTTGTGTGATGCCCAATACTTTACACGTCTTAGGAATAGTCAATGGACAAGAGGTGCGCATCTTGATCGATGAGGGCAGCACTCATAACTTTGTGCAGACTAGAACAACTAGGTATTTGGGTTTACCCATCACGACGCCTCCTAATTTTAGTGTTCTGGTAGGAAATGGCGAGAAACTTCAAAACGAGGGTTGTGTTAGGGATTTGAAGATTAAGATTTAGGGGATTGAAGTAAAGAAATATTTCTATGTCCTACCATTGGAGGGTACGAAAATGGTGTTAGGGGTTGCATAGATCAAACACTAGTGGCAAGGTGAGTCTAGCCTCCAGACTAGAACCGCAACCGTTGTGCTTCCAATTGTTGTGACGGATGGCTGAAACTAAAGTGGTGGTTGAATGCTACAATTTACAGATGTGTGATGAGTTTGACAAGGGTACCACAATTAAGCCAGCAGATATGATTCAATTAGTGGAATAATTCCAAGATCTCTTTCAAACTCAAAAGGGACTTCCACCCGAAAGGGAGCATAGACGCTATTCATCTAGATCTATCTTGCAAACCAGTGAATCATATCGCTACCCCCATTTTCAGAAACAAAAAGTGGAACGTCAAGTGCAGCAACTGATGGAGCAGCATTTAATTAGGAAAAGCCATAGTCCATTTTCTTCTATTGTGTTGTTGGTGAAAGAAAGATGGAACGTGGAGATTCTGTATTGATTATAGGGCTTTGAAAGCAATAACCATCAATGACAAATTTTTTATTCTTACGGCTGAAGAGTTGTTTGGCGAATTGGGGGTTCGAGGTTCTTCTTAAAGTTAGACTTACTCTCCGATTACCATCAGATTCGAGTGAGTTTCTCGGAATGACATTTGGGTTGACCAGCGCTCCATCAACTTTTTAGGCCACTATGAATGATGTGTTCAGACCTTATTTACGTAAGTTTTTTCTCCTTTTTTGGATGATATACTGATATATAGTGGAAATTGGCAGGACCATTTACATCATGTTCGATTAGTGTTACAAAGATTGAGGGACAGTGGGTTGGTTACAAAACGTTCCAAATATGTGTTTTGTCAAGAAAAAGTGAAATATTTGGGACATGCGGTGTCTTGAGAAGGTTTGGCAGTGGATCCGAAGAAGGTAGAAGCAATTAGAGTTTGGCCAAAGCCAACAATAGTCAAAGAGGTAAGAGTTGTAAGGCCTCAAAAATAGGGTTAGAAAGATTAGGGATTTTGACCAACTTCGGTTCGGATCGGTTAAACCGAATTAATGGATTAAATATGTTTTGAGTAAAATTAAAATGTAAAAATTGGAATTTTGGCTAACTGGCAAAGGTTTGGCTTTTTAAAAGTGTTTAATTATTTTATTAAACATTTTGGGGTTTTAATTGAAGGCCAATTTAAACTAATTAAATGGATTTTAGATTTAGTGACCGAAATGTAAAATTTGCAAAACTGTTTTACGGACTATTTGTAAATGGGCCAATACTAAGAATTCTTAGATAGCTATTATTTTCTAAATTTTTTAATCAAGATTACCACCTTAATTGAGTAAGAGTTGACAATTAATTGGTTTCCAAAATCATTTTGCTATTGCTCCAAATTTCCTCTCATATCCTCTTCTTATTTTCTCCCATTTTCCATTTCAACTTTCAAACAAAATTTCTAGAATTCTTTGCTAATTTTCAATGGAGAAATTATCATTCGATTCTACTTTTGATTCCTAACAAAACCTTACAAATATTTCTCAAAGATTTCATCTATTTCACAAGTTTGATTTCAAGAAAAATACTTACGTCAATTTTGGTGGGAGTTTCTTCAAAGGTGAATTTCTTCTTCTCTTAAAACTAAGGTTCTTTATTGATATTTCCTAGTAGTTGGCTTGTATTGGATTGATTTTAACTTAGTTTTGCAATGGATTTCAAGAATTGATTGATTAATTGAGATTTTGATGTTTTGCTTAAGGATTTGTTTGAGATAATGAAACCTGAAGGTTTTAATTGGGTAAATTCACATTTTGTTGATGTACACATAATGTGGAATGAGATTGTTGAAATAAATCCTGAAACTATTTGATTGATTAATTTTTAGGTGAGTTTTTAGCTAGTTTTGGGGTTGTTATAAGTGTTTGATGCTAGCTGGCAGTGGTGAATCTAAAATTTTAATATTGGTAGTTCACCGACCAATATAATAATTTAAAATTAATTTATACCATTGTAATAATGTATTGACAAAGGTTAATTTTTGTGCAGGAACGATCTGAATTTCCGCAATGCAAGCAAACATGGTTTATAGTCAGAGACATATTGTAATTATTCTAAAAATTTTAAATCAAAGTTTTAGCTAAATTATTTGACATAAGTCAATGTATTTAACCAAGATTTTTTAGGGGACTAACGAATATATTTAAAGTAGTTATAGAGTGATAGTTTAGATACTTGTTTTGACCCCAAAAAATAGTTTATGAGCCCAAAGAAAAAAGTTAAAATAAACTAAGGGTTGATTTTTCATTTAAATAAAAAATACTTAATATTTTTTTTGGGTAAACTAAACTGGTAGTCACTAAACTTTTAGGACGCTTTCACTTTGGTCAATTTAAAAATCTTTCATTACAGTCAATAAACTTTAATTCGATTTCGTTACGTCCACTACTGTTAGAAAATGCTGACATGGCTTGTCTTTTTCCACAAAAGAAACCTAATTTTTCAAATTTACAACCGTCATAAGGTCAAAATTTTGATGAACGAAGACATCACCGATCAATCCCAAGTCCAACACTGGGAAAGATTCGTTTGGCCGAAAGGCTAATATAGTTTAATTTCAAGATGATCTAAAGGTTAACAATGAACGATTAAAATGTTAATTTTTAATTTCAATTGAGATTTTTAGTTATGATCCACCAATGTTAATAGTCAGATCAACTTGAAACTAAACAATGTTAAACTTTTGGCAAAACAAATTTTCCCATTGTTGGGATTGATTGACGATCATTTCGTTAATCAAAATTTTGGGATTGACAATAACTGTAAATTTGGAATTTATGGTTCTTTTTGGGAAGAAGACTTTAACATGGCACACATCAGTATTTCTTAACAGGGTTAACGACAATGATCATAATGAAAGTAAATTAAAATTTTAATAATTTTAATAAAAAAATTCGATTTCAATGACCATAGTGAATACACCCTAAAAATTTAGGTGATTACTAATATAATTTATTCTATTTTTAATGGTAGGTCAAGTGACCTGCCATACACAAGGGTGCATCTGCCCATGCTTGTTAGTGGTATAAAGATAAGTTAGATGTATTTTTGGATGTTAAATTATGAAGATTAGATGTTGGATTCAAAGGTTTATGACTAGTTAATGTTTGGATGGAGTTTTATATTGTTTTCCGCATTTTCGAATAGTTGTTATGGATGCCATTGTTAAGGATGCAAGGGATTGGTGTAGGCTGTTGTGAGAATGCATTTTGATGCATTTCCCCTTGGTTTTATGTTGTAGAAATAAGAGAAGGTCAAGGAGAACTCACCTCTTAGCTTTTGGGGTTGTTTTAGATGCTTACAACGTGACGGTTTCAGAAGCGATCGTGTATCAGTGAGTGAAAACGGTTTTAAAAGAGTGTCAAAGCTAGTGGGCTCTATTTTGGGGACTTAGGGAAAGTGTGAAAAGCTTTCCTAAGTCGAGAGTAAGTTGAAGTGGTTTTCACTTTCGTACCTTGCTAATTTTTACATAAAATTGCAAATGAATATTTTGAAATGAGGTTTGAATAAATGCACGAGGATGAAAATTGCTGTTACAATGCACCTTAATCATGATTTGCCATGTTTATAAACATAAGATTTGGTTTGGAATGAGTAAGCATGATATGCTACCATTGAGATAAATGCTATAAGCATGATTGTGAATAAAATGATGAAACGAGTATGTGTAGCATTTGAAAAACAATAAGTTCACATGCATGTATGATCTATATTGGCAAAGTGACATACTAAAAAAAGTATTGGATATAGATGGCTAGCTATAGGATGAGAGTGCACTATAAACATAATGGGGCTTTGAGCCTAATCGATCGTCCCTCTGCCTTGAGGTAGTTGAAAGAAAATATCCAGGTTTGAGATGTCCCTCGACCTTGAGGTAAGTGAAACAAATTATTCGGGTCTAGAGGAGGAAATAGGTAATTGAAAGATTATTACCACCGTTGAAAAAAGGGTTGAAAGATTACCTCCATCGTATCTGTGTATCCGATAAAGTTGTTGATTTAAAGAAAGTTTAAAAAGGTCACTATAAATGCCAATATATTGATATATGATGGAAAGTAAGAGTATGATATGATGTATTGATTTCATTCAAGCATGCTTTTTGATTATGTATTTTGCAAAAGAAAGTTTGAAAACGAAGCAAGATTTATCAATGTTATTTCTTAATTGCATAGATGATTTTTGGAGAGCAACCTCACTAAGCTCGATTAGCTTATGCTCTCTTTCATCCTTGCAGAAAACTAAGGTTAGAGGCTGCGTTTCGAGCGAGGAGAATTCAAGAACACCATTTTTGTTTTGGTATAATTAACTATTTTAATATCTGGTAAATAAGGCAATGTGTCGCCAATATCTTTTGGGGTTGTAATGGTTTTCTTTTGGGATGTTCTCAAAGTGTTTGGAGTTATGATTTTGCTGTTTTGTTTCCTTTTAACCATGATGAAGTTACAATATGGTTGTTTGCTTATGAAACTTACATGCATAAATTTTCTTTGCAATGCATAATATGCTTGGACGTCTACCTTTAGCTTTTAATGGTTTGAGCAAAATTGATATGATTAATATGAATGTTGAATGCTATGCTTCTATGTTTTTAGGCCTAGATTTGGTTTTGAGTATGTTGATCTTGTGAGTTTAGGTACCATGCCTCTAGTTCATGATGTTGTATATAAAATTGTATGAAGGTTGGTGTGTAAGTCATTAGAAGCATGTTTCAGATGTGTTGCATATCTAAAGTGTATGTTAGGGTGTTTGGGACAAGCTTGGCATGATTTTATGTGGTAAAATCAGCAAAAAGGGGCATTATAGGTCTGCTCGTATCGATACGGTGAGAGCTATATCAATACGTGGGGCCTAAACCAAGCTTGTGAGTTGGAAATTTAACCTGGGTATTGGTACAATTTGAACCGTATCGGTGCGGATATTGGCTACTGGAATCCTCAAATTCAACCATCTAAGTTGGGTATCGATACACGAGCAAGTGTATCGGTACGCCCCTGTTTGATGTAAGCCTGGGGATCAGTACACGAGCAGTCGTACTGGTACGCCTCAGGTTGTATCGATACTAAGAACCTATGTACCGATACTTGGGTCAGTTATGTTGGTTGGATTAATGACACGTCGTAGATTATTTGCATTTTGGTTATTGTTTCATATGTACGCAATTTGAATGTGTTTGAATGGTTCGTTTTAGCTATAATTGAGCGTGTATGCATGTACCTTGACTAATTGAGGATTGTTAACCCCAAATTTTTGTAAGCCCTCATAATTTTCTAGATTCGCAATTTGATCCCTAAATTGCAATTACATACAATTGGATGTCGATTTGATGCCCGATTCGGTCGAGAATTTAACCGCTGTCGGTTTGTACACGCTAGGTCATAATGACGCATCTAGACAATATAAAAAGAAAAGATAGACCTAATTCTTGTTGTTCGGTTTGGGTTTGCTCCGACAAACCTAATGTATCTCTCGTGGTACGGGTTTAGCGACTAGGCAAGGTCAATGGGGGTTACAAGATGTTTTTAGGGGATTACTGGTAAACCTAATATATATGAACAGATACTACCATGTAATCACTTAAAACTATTCAAAACTGAGGGTAATATGATACCCGAATTTTACCTGGGGTACCCTTATGTATACATATATTTCTCTATAAATAGAACCAAAAAAATAAAATTCAATAAATAAATAAAAGTTCATCCAAATGTCCATTTGCAATGCTAAATCCCAATTGGAAGCCCAAATTCCAATTATATTTGATTTTCCCGCCCATTTACAATCCAACTCGGGTAAAAATAGCCTAACAAACACACTTGTGTTTCTTTAGCCCGCCAGAATGGCCACGTGTTGTGCGGTGGTTGGCCAAAATGAATTTCACGCGGATTGAAGCCCTCTCCCTGCCAGCTGTCAACAGCTAATAGCCCTTGACGTCAGCACCTGCACCAGCTATAAATAGAGAGAGAAATTAATAAACAGTAATAATGGCACAATAATTATGCGCAATTATTGCAACAGTAAAAGATGAGAGAGAGAAAGTCGAACAGCCATACCTGAGAAGCTCATGAGTCACCGGAGAAGACGATCGGACCGTCGCCGGACCTTGCTAACGTCATCGGAAGGTAGCTTTCTACCTTTTCTTTTATTTCCTACAAATAAAAACACAAAAAAAACATTAGTTATAGTTTTAAAAAACTAAAAACAGAAACATAAAAATAAGGATAGAGCGGTCGGAGTTTGTATTTGGTTGCCGAGTCACCGAAGTTGAAAATAAGGGAATAGGGTTCGGGTAGTTAGATTTAAGAGGGGAAGTAGGGAGATTCTAACGAATCGGGCATTAGATTTAGGTTTAGGCTTCAAAAATAAAGATTTTTGGAAGCTTTAGGGTTTTGGACGACGGCGGACGGTGGTCGAAAATCGCCCCGTGGTGGTTGAAAATCATACCACGGTGGCCGGCGAACAAGCTAGAGTAGCCGAAGGTTGGTAGCTTCATATTCAAGGGCAGAGTGTACGGAGGGGAGTGACCGGAGTTCATCGTGTTCATCCGTTTTCGGATGAACACGTATGAACATTCATCCAAAATGGGTGTTTTGATATGTTTTGAGAGGGTTTCTGAGTTTAATTTGTGTTTAAGTTTAGAGAAAATTTGAGAAAGAGAAAATGAGGAGAGATAAGGGAATTGTCTAAATGGGTGAGTTTGCCCATGTTGAGGGCTTTTATAGCCTGAGTCAAACGACACCATTTTGGTGCCGAGTTGACTCGACCTGCGGGCTTGAAGCGGATCGGGCTCCAAGATCCGCGTGTTTCTTTTAAAAAGGGATTATTCGCTCATCTAGTCCCTAAGACTTTGTTATGTAATGCAATTCAGTCCTTTAAATGAATAAAATCAATTTTCTAGCTTTCAATTTGTTCAATTTAGTCCTAATTAATTTGTTTAATTTAATTTAATTATTCTAAATTATTTGTATAATGCATATTTTTAAATTGTGCACATAGTTTTAATGATTAGATAATTTAATCACCTAGTTTAAATTAATTGTTAGTGCCTTATTTTTTTTAGGTTCTTTAATTAAAATTAAACAATCAAATTAGGAAGGATATTGTAGTTAATTAAATGTATATTTAATAGAAATCTTGGGGTTCAAATTTGGATAGTGTTCCATTGCTTGCAATGTGGTGTTATCTCAACATTGGTCTTAAGGAGGCATATTTAATATACATTTCCACTTATAATTGGGTAATGATTTAGTTAGTTTAATTAGAGCCTTAATTAGGTTAGCACTTTAATTAATTAGAAGGGTTAATTAATTAGGAATATTATTAATTTAAGGGCTTTAATATATGGACGGTGTTCAAGCAATTGACATTTTCTCATGAAAGCATTTAAATTAAATAATATTCATAGTTTAAATAATTAATTAATTAGAGCCACCTTAGGTTTGAACTTAAAATAAACAAGACAATAAAAATCATGCATCCAAACCCTTTATGTTGGAAATTTATTTTTTAAATACGAATAAGGGTGTCACTTAATGGTATGCTTTTAATCTCATATTCGAATAAAATGAATTTCCCTGTAAAAGGATATCTACATTTGGAATTTAAATTTATTTAATAATTAGGGAATAAATTAAATTCAAATAATTATTCGAAATGCCAAAATGCAACATAAAATTAAGGTACTGATAACATGCATTTGTGGGGTGCTAATCCTTCCCCACACGTAACTGACTCTCGAACCCAACTTTTAAGAAATGAATCTCTGGTTTGTTTTTATGGTGTCCGGTCTACCTCGAAACGATCGGTTACGACTCCAATTATTTTTTAAAAATGAAAGAAAAAGGTAAATTTAATAAAATGGATTAAAAGGGGTCAAAACCCTAATTTTACAAAAAAAAATCAATCGCCAGGCTATTTTTACACACGATTTCAAAAGTGGTCGCGACAAGTAACATTATAGAGTTTCCAATTGACAGTGCCAGACAGGTTAATGACAAGGGTGTGGCATGGTAGCACCAGACGACAATACTTGTTGTGCCCGAGCATGGGCGGAGCCACCCATTGAATATGCCCAAAATTTTTTGGAAAATATTTGTTTATGAATTTAATATAAAATAATATTAAAAATAAAATTAATATAACTTTAAATGAATATTAACCCGTTAAAAGAGGATGAATGAAATTGAAGACCAAGTGAATGTAGGTGATTTTGAGTAGGAGCTGCAGGAAGAGTTGAAGATATTTTTACACACGATTTCAAAAATGGTCGCGACAACTTGGCAACTCCGCTGAGGAATAGTTAAAAAACGAGAGTCAGGCCTAATCAATTTTATGTGGCATTTTGGCATTTTAGGACAGTAATTTGAATTTAATTTTTTCCATAATTATGGGATGGAATTTTAGAAAGAATGGAGATAGCTTTTTTTCTTGTGTGATATAAACTGTTATTCAAGCATAAGCCTTCTACCCGGGCTTTTCACCTTTATGTGATAGTGAGGCATGATCCTATGTGAGTTATTCAGCTGCGTGATCGAAATTTTGTCCTCTTTCTGGTATACCAACCTTATATACCGTGAGATTACACCTCCGCTATAAAGGGTCGTATACTCCCAAATCGATGTCTTGCTGTAATGCAGTTACTGCATAGTTCGGGTACCTAGAGTCTGGATCGAAACCCACTTGCTATAATAGAAACACACCCCATTAGAGCCATACATGAACCTAGGACATGCGTTGCTTATTTAAATACGCTTCTCTGTAGGGATGGAAACATGGCAGGTCGGGTCGTGTTTTTGGCCGCCCCAGCCCCAACCCGAAAAGTAATATACTATACCCGACCCCGACCTACCCAAAAAATTTACACATCCTGCCCTGTCCCGACCTGAAAATATAGGAATCCAAACCTGACCCTGACTCGACCCGAAAATTAAAGATTATACCTAAACCCGACCTGCCCCAACCCAAAAAAAATAATAATAATATATTATATATAGTATATAAATATATATAATATATATAATTAAATATATACCATGTCAGGTTGGGTCATGGATTTTTTACCCTAAAACCGAACCCGCCTCGCCCTGATTTTTTATCTCAAAACCCGCCCCGCCCTGATACCCGAAATTCTCACCAAAATGCCCGATCGGGTCGGGTGTGGGTATTTTTGCCATCCCTACTTCTCTGGATATTCTTTGTGTTTTTCCTATTTACATCAAATTTAAGTTTTTTTTGTTGTTTTCGATATTATGGCAAAGTACTCACATGTTTTTTTGTTTTGTTTTTCTGTTTTTGTTTTTTTTCTATATGGCATCATGATTGTATTCATAGGGGTATTGAGTTCGAAGTTAATTAATAGGAAAGTTCTCATATCGCTGAAGGGTCTGATAGATAGGGAGAGGATAATGCTGCAGTATTGTCATGGTCAAAAGAAACCCAGTTCATAAAAGGGGACAATATCCGGGGGATTATGTTTCACGAACCAAGAGTATCGCAAGAATGAATTCAGGTTAGAATAGTTATTTACCGGAGCTTAAAATGATGTGGGAAAAATGGGATGAAGCTACGAAGAAAGCTTTTCAGACAGAGTTTGGGGATATAGTGATGTTATTGGACGTCTCGGTAGATCGAGAGCTAATTAGGGCTATGACACAATATTGGAACCCGACATACAACTGTTTCATGTTTGGAGAGGTGGATATGACACCTACATTAGAGGAGTATGAGGCTCTGTTACACTGCCCAAGATTTGAAAGGAACAACATTTATACGAGGTTCGCTAATAATTTAACCTTTAAAAGAAAGTTGAAGGTAATTACCGGAAAATGATATTTGGTTCAACAGGAAGTTAAAAAAAAGGAACGACGAGGTGACTGAGGATAATGAACACATACATTGGAAAGTTATTCAAGAATTGATTCTAGCAAGTGATGAACCAGGAAGGAAGAGAAGCTTGTACGCTCTATGTATCTATGGGTTGGTGTTATTTCTGAGAAACTCGGATTATATAGATCCATCAACTTTAGGGTTGTTTGAACGCTTAGAGAACAAGGTAAACCCGGTACCAGCTATCTTGACAGAGACTTATATAACGCTGACTGCTTGTAAAAGAGCAGAGAATAGAAGATTACGAGGCTGTGCTCAATTTTTGGAGGTTTGGTTTCGGGGCCATAGATGGGTTACACCTTATAGAGCTCGTAGGTTCTGTGTTGACTATTCACCATTGGAGGAACACCTTGTTGTATGTCCGATTGAGAGAATGACAGAAGAAAAGTAGAATGAGCACTTTTTGAACATAAAAGATTCAGGGGTTATTTAGAAAGCTTCTTGGTTGAATCTAATCAGTTAATTATATCGATGTGTAAAATTCGACCGGGTTCTATTGCCAGAGAGCTAGGGAGGGACAGCCTACTGCCAGTTGTTTAATGTCTTGTCAATTTAGATCAAGACAGTTTATTCCCGCTACTGCTGGTATAGAAGAGTTTGAGTATATGCACAAGACGGAGGGCTATAAGGTAAAAGTGAAAGATGTTACAACAGCGTGCGAGACACTGAGAAGGGTAAAGTTTCAAGATGGGTCAGAAGTCATGCCAAACTATATGGAATAGAAGGCTCGAAGGGTTAACGACGACATTCTACAGAAGAGTTCAAGTAATACTGGTTTAACCAATAAACGTCTGAGGGGTGCACCATCAATAGTGGAAAATTTGAAACATGACCACGAGAAGGAGCTGAAAGGGTATGAAAGACGACTTGAGGAAATGAAACAAAAACTTTCCATGGCAACATTAGAGATAGATGTATATAAGGGCAAGAAAAAGGAACTTTGTGAACAGAATCGGAAAGTTAGTCAAGAATTGAAGGACCTAAAGGAAATTCATTCCGAATGTAAAAGGTCACAAAAAAGGAGGTACGAGCAAGGTGATCAATAATTTATTTAAACAATTAGACAAAGTTTCAAGAAAGAGGAACGACTACAAGAAAATGTACGATGGCAATTTAAAATTATCAAAGAAAAAGATACAGGACTTGAGGGAATCGTATAACCACACCAAAAAGAAGCTAGAAGGAAAAGAGGCACAGAATTTAGAATTGACAACTCAGAATTCAAAATTGCTAGCACAGAATAAAAAAATTAATATCCCAAGTATCGCAAATGGAGCAAGTTATCACAAGGCACTACAATGAAGGAAGGGATGCTGCAGAAGAAGAGAATGAAGGGCTGAAGGAAAAGGTAGCTGAATTAGAAAACACGTTTCAAGACTTGAAAGAAAAACTTGTAAATTTTGAGGGAGCATTGTATCAAGAAAGTGGTGCGTGGAAACTTAAATACGAAAAAACTCAATATACATTGCAATATCAGAATAATGAATTGGTTAATTTCAAGGGACGTGCATGGAGCATTGCTAAGTATGTGCAGATACTATCAAAGGATGCTACCAAACTGCTACAGCGACCTGACATTGATCTGGAGCTTGAAGAAATGGTCATTCGCTTGCTGAACGAGATAGTCTACTTAGGAGTTAGAGCCAATAGTTTTTTTTAATTGAAGTTATCCATTTTCTGTATTTGACTTTTCTTAGTTAAATGGGCGTTTCTATAAAGATTAGCTTTTGAACTTAATACTCCTTTTACATTTTTGCATTCATGCATTCGTACATCAACATATTACATCATTTTCCTATTAATAAAAGATTTTTAACAAAGAAAGGTTCTATAGCAGTTTGTTTTTTTTAAATTGCAATCATTTTGCATTCAAACGGAACACGCTTACGCTTTAGGACCATGTCTATTGAGAAGAGAATTGCTAGCCTTGAGAATGATCGTGTTGAGGTACATAATAGATTTAACAGGATTGAGTAGTTTATGAATGATCATTTTGCCCAAACACAGAAGGATATTATCAGCCATTTGATTGTTTTGCTGGGACCAAAAGAATCTGGAAAGAACAAGGTACATAAAGGTACTGCAGACAATGTGAACGACCAGATATACACTATATCTCATATGAAGGAACAGCCTGAAGGACCACCTCATGTGAAGAAGGTCTAAATCAATCTAGCTAGAGCAACTGCCAACTACCTGGTTTATATTGGAGCAAATTTTAGAAGTGGTGATGAAGTCCTGGATTTGAATATGGTCAATGAAGTTGAAAATATTCGCTCTGAGTTTGAGAGGAAATATGAGGAACGTTGTAAGGCCTTGGAAGATAGACTGTTGGAAATGCAAAAAAATGAATAATCAAGGGTCCAGTGCTGCTAACTTGAGTCTGGTTGATAATTTAATCCTCCCACCCAAATTCAAGGTACCTGATTTTGAAAAGTATGATGGAACAACATGCCCGAAGGCACATCTTACCATATATTGTCGCAAGATGGTTGCTTATCTGAAAGATGAAAAATTGTTGATTCACTATTTTTAAGATAGTTTAATGGGTTCAGCTCTATGCCGGTACGCTCAATTAAGTCAAGTCAATATTAGGTCATGGAAAATCTTTCTAGATCTTTCGATGAGCAATATAAGCATGTGTCTAAAATGGTTCTTAGTCGGGTCATGTTGTAAGCTATGGAACAGAAACCTAATGAGAGTTTTTGTCAGTATGCACAAAAGTAGAGGGAATTAGTGGCACAAGTACAGCTAGAGTTGATGGAAAATAAAGTCAATAACATGTTTGTAAATACTCTAACGGGACCATTCTTTGAGCATTTGATAGGTAATGCTACTCATAATTTTGTTGATATGGTGATGACTGGCGAGTTGATCGAAGCAGCTATTAAGAGTAGAAGGTTAGAAAGTGGGGAAAGCTCCGTAAGAGTTCTAAGAGTTCTAAGAGGAAGAAAAATAAACTGAATAATATGACTGCCTATGAGGCTCTGAAGAATGTTACAATCTCATCGGCTGGTGTATCAGGAAGTTCACAAAATTCGAATAGGAAGGATTCTCGAGACTCAAGAAATGATAGGATGAACTTTACACCTTTACCAGTATCATATACGGAGTTATATCCATAGTTGTTTGATGCAGATTTGGTAAGACCCTATTATCTGATACCCCTCCAACCTCTATATCCTCTATAGTATTACCCGAAGGAACATTGTGAGTATCTTGCTGGGATATCGGGGCACACAATTGATAATTGCATAGCATTTAAAAAGATAGTCCAAAATTTAGAGAATACTGAAGTGTTGAAGTTTGATGAACCTAATATAGCAGCTAATCATTTTCCAAACCATGAAGGGCGAGGGGTGAATGCAATCGAGAAAGATGATGAGGCCAAGCGGCTAAAGACTGATGTGTTTAAAATTAGATCTCCTTTAAAATGGGTGTTTGAGCAGTTATACAATGCTAGAATGATACAGATAAGCATGAAGGCCAAAAAATAAGTAAAGTCAGACATTTATTGTGAATATCATCAGGAGGACGGACATGAAATTCAGCATTGTTTTGAGTTCAGATGTTTGATCCAAACGATGATGAATAACAAGAAAATTGAATTCTTTGAGAAAATAGGTGGGAGAAAAGAGGTAGAGGTGTGCACTTCTGAAAGTTCAGGGGGTCAGATATGGAGTAAGTAGGCCATTGTTTATTTCTACCAGACCAAAGGTTGGAAGCTCCTCCAGTAATGTAAAGCCTATAGTAGCTCATAGTGTTGTGATCTCTCATCCGCACCGTTTGCATTCAAAGACACCAAAAATTTTCTGTGGAATTATGCTGCTAATATGACAATGCCCGAAGAGTCAAAACTACATGAGGATGTAAAATCTCTGAAAGAGATGAAGAAAATAGAAAAGTCTGATGTAGAGCCAGTGAATGAAGTAGGGCACTTCACCAGGAGCATGAGATGTTGTTCTCTAAAAATTTCTAAAGAATCTAAAAAATAGAAAGCAAAGGTTCCAATGATGCCATAAAGAATATTTAGGGAGGAATCGGTCCGAAAAATAAATGAGTCCTTCACTGAAGAGCAAGCCCAGGAGTTCTTGAAATTTCTAAAACATAGTGAGTACAATATCATTGAACAATTAAAAAGACAACAAGCTAGGATTTCTATCCTTGAGCTACTGTTAAGTTTAGAAGGACACCACAATGCCTTGATGAAGGTGCTTAACCAGACTTTTGCCTTGAATAACATATCAGTACATAAGTTGGACAGGATTGTAAACCCCATAGCTGCCGATAACTACATCACCTTTACTGATGATGAGATCCCGAAGGGAGGGATGGGATCTGTTAAGGCTTTAAATATCAAAACTCACTATAAGGGGCATGCTTTTCTAGGAGTATTAATTGATAATGGGTCGCGTTGAATGTTTTGCCGATGTTGACTTTGCAAAGGTTACCAATTGACGATTCTCATATGAAGACTTACAAGAATACGGTGATTGCTTTTGATGGAACAATTCGAGAGGTTTTGGGAAATATCGATGTGCCACTATTGATTGGACATGTGGTTTATAACATTGACTTTGTGGATATGGATATAAAACTGACTTACAATTGCTTGCTTGGAAGGCCCTGGATTTATTCTGTTGGCTCAGTACCATCGTCTTTACACCAAAAGCTGAAGTTTGTAATTGAAGAAAAGATGGTGAGTATAGGAGCCGAATAAGACATTATTGCTTCTATGTCTATTGATGCTCCATATACTGAGACAGATAAAAATGCTCTGGAATGTTTATTTCGAGCTCTAAAATTTATAAATGCAGCATTTGTTGCCAAAGGGAAATCGATACCTTGCCCGAGGTTGTCAAACTGCACCAAGATGACTATTCGTGAGATACTTGGCAGATGGGAAAACATTAGAAATAGACTTGAGAAAGATTTACTGGGTTGTCTGCACCTTAAGCCGGTCATAATGAAGAAGGACCGCTTTGGGCTTGGTTTTAAACCAAACATTCAATAAAGAAAACACAATTTGAAAAAGAATAAGGATCGAAGGAGGGCCCATTTTTTGGGAATTGAAACTACTTGAGAGCCCATGACCTTTTTAGACTTGACAAGCATCTTCAAGTCGTGTGGGTTCGTCAATATAGAGAAGAAACTGGAGAAGGATAATCAGGAGACGCTGAGGCTCCAATAAGAGGAGATCTTTGGAGAAATAGTGGGAAGACTGTGCATCAATAGCATATTTGAGGGATCCCAACCCAGCAAGTTTCTGGAGGGAATACGTCCATGCTTTCCTTGATAAACACTGAATAACTGGACGGCCGATGATCTCCCCTTAGTCTCTAAGAATAAAATAGAGTAAATGCCAAGAACCACATCATACTTTTGCCCGCGAGTATGAGGAATTATCTATAAAGGGCTATTATGCAAGTTTACTTTCAATAAATATGTTTTTGTTGTGATTCTCAAATGGAAAACATGTTTCTTGTTTTGCATTATTTCCAAACATGTATTATTAGTTTCCTTGCAGGTCTTCAACTATTAATTGTATGAATGATTCTGAGCTCAATCCCAAATTAGATTGTAAGCGGCCAGAGTGTCTAATAGAAGTCAATGAGGTCGAAGATGATGCGGAATATGAAATCCCTGATGAATTACTGAGTTTGGTGGAAAAAGAAGACAAACAGATCTTACCCCGTAAGAAAGAGATAAAAAATTTGAATTTGGGCACAAATGACGTCAAAAAGGAGGCAAAGATCGATACTGCTTTCTCGCCAGGAATAAAACAAAAGTTGATTGATTTGTTGCGAGAGTTTAAACATGTATGCTCTTGTTCTTATCAAGATATGCCAGGTTGGATACAGATATAGTGGTACACAAGTTGCCAATAAAGCCAGAATGTAAACCGGTTCAATAAAAGCTTAGAAGACTGGGACCGAAAATGGTATTAAAAATCAAGGAAGAGGTACATAAACATATTGATGCTGGTTTCTTTAAGGTGGCGCAATATCCAGAATGGGTGGCCAACATAGTTCTGGTGCCAAAGAAAGATGGAAAAGTACACATTTTTTTATTATAGAGATTTGAATAAAGCAAGTCCAAAAGATAATTTTCCTTTACCCCACATAGATATTCTGGTTGACAACACATCAGGACATTCATGGTTCTCTTTCATGGATGGCTTTCGGGATATAATCAGATAAAGATAAATCTGGAAGACATGGATAAAATAACATTCATAACTTTATAGGGAACATATTGCTACAAAGTAATTCCATTTGGACTAAAGAATGTTGGGGCAACATACCAGCGGGCTATGGTAACTCTTTTCCATGACATGATGCACAATGAAATTGAGGTGTACGTGGATGACATGATCACCAAATCCTAGACTGAAGATGAGCATATTTAGAATTTGAGGAAATTGTTTCAATGATTGAGGAAGTATCAGTTGAAGCTCAATCCAAATAAATGTACATTTGGAGTTACATATGGAAAGTTCCTAGGCTTTGTGGTTAGTAGAAGAGAAATTGAAATTGATCCAAACAAGGTGAAAGCAATTCAGAATCTTCCACCTCCTTGTTCACAAAAACAAGTTTAAGGTTTTTTGGGAAGATTAAATTATATTTCTCGGTTCATTTCTCAATTAACTGATAAATGTTATCCAATCTTCAAATTTCTATGAAATAATAATCATGAGAATGAGATGAAGAATGCAAGGAAACACTTGACAAGATTAAGAAATATATGATAAATGCTCCAATTCTAGTAGTATCGGTTCTAGATAGACCATTGATTCTCTACTTGACGGGTTTTTGAGAATTCGATGGGATGTGTGCCGAGGCAACATGACAATACAAGAAAGAAATAAAGAGCCATATATTACTTGAGCAAAAGTTTATAGAGTGTAAAGTACGGTACCCACCAATCCAAAAGTTATATTGTGCCTTGGTTTGGGTAACTCGTAAAATCAGACAATATATGCTACACCACACTACTTGGTTGATACCTCATCTTGATCCATGAAATTCTTGATGGAAGCACCAGCTCTGACCAGAAGATTGGCTCGATGGAAAATGTTGTTATCAGAATTTGACATCGTGTATGTAAGTCAGAAAATGATAAAATGAAGTGCAATAGCAGATTTCTTGACTAGTCGCGCTTCGTAGGATTATAAGCCCCTGAGTTTTGATTTTCCAGATGAGGATGTGATGAATATCTTCTTGAAAGAAAATGAAATTATAGAGAATGGAGTCTAGAAATTATACTTTGACGGGGCAGTTAATGCCCTGGGACGTGGGATTGGAGCAGTATTGATTTCCCCAGATAATACATATTATCCTTTCACAAGTAAACTGGAATTCTTGTGTACCAATAACATGGCAGAATATGAAGCTTGTGTTATGGGTTTACGAGCTGCTATTGAAAGGAAAATAGAGATTTTGAAGGTATATGGAGACTCTGCATTGGTGATTTACCAACTCCGTGGAGAATATGAAACAAAGGATACAAAGTTGATTGAATACCGAAAGTTGATCCTTGAGTTGATGAAAGAGTTTAAAGAAATCACTTTCACTTACCTCCCTAGGGAAGATAATCAAATGGCTGATGCCTTAGCTATACTGGCTTCGGTATTTCCAGCAAACAAACCATAAAATATGATGTCAATTCAAATGTAGAGTTACGAAACTTATGCTCATTGTTATAGCATAGAAGATGAGGCAGATGGTAACCCATGGTATTATGATATTCCGCAATACATTAAACTCCAACTTATCCTAGAGAGGCAAATGATAATGATAAAAGGAAAATCAGAAGAATGGTTACAGGATATGTGCTTGATGGTGAAGTTCTATATAAAGAGGGCAAATATCAGATATTGCTAAGATGTGTCAATGCTTGAGAAGCCAGAAGTATCTTGACAGAAGTACATGATGGAATATATGGAACGCATGCCAATGGCTTTGCAATAGCTCAAAAAATTATGAGATATGGATATTATTGGTCGGCCATGGAAGGGGATTGCATTGAGTATGCCAAGAAATGTCACAAGTGTCAGATATATGCGGAAAAAATCAATTCGCCTCCAATACCTTTTCATACCATGAATTCACCATGGCATTTTACTATCTGGGGCATGGATGTTATTGGTCAGATTTATCCCAAAGCTTCTAATGGACATCGTTTCATCCTTGTGGCTATTGATTACTTTACTAAGTGGGGGGAAATATCCTCCTATACCAATATCACCAGATCAATAGTTTGCAAGTTTTTAAAGAAAGAGATTATCTGTCTTTATGGACTACCTGAAAGAATTATTACTAATAATGCCACCAATTTTAATAATCGTAATAGCGAAGTGTATGAGCAGTTCAAAATTATGCATCACAGATTCTGTGACTTACCGCCTTAAGATGAATGAGGCAAAGGGAGGCAACAAATAAGATCATCAAGAAGATCATAGCAAAGATGGCGGATACTTATAAAGATCGGCATTAGAAGTTGCCCTTTGCTTTGTTTGCATATCGAACTTCATTGCGAACTTCTACTGGGCAACGCCATATTCTTTAGTTTATGGAATGGAGGTTGTACTTTCAACCGAGGTTGAAATTATATCTCTTCGTGTTTTGTTTGAAGTGAAATTGGATAAAGCAGAATGGGTACAAGCTCGATTTGATCAGTTGAATCTTATCGAAGAAAAAAGGTTGAAAGCTATATGTCATAGTCAAATGTACCAAAAAAGAATGAAGTGGGATTATGATAAGAAAGTCCGACCTGACTTAGAGAATTCCGAGAGGGTGATCTAGTGCTAAAAAAGATCTTGCCGATATATCAAGATTTCCGTGGGAAATGGATGCCTAATTGGGAAGGGCCCTATGTTTTTAAAAAGGCTTTTTTCGGAGGAGCGTTGATTTTAGCTGAAATTGATGGTGAAGATTTGCACAAGCCAGTGAACTCCGATTCAGTTAAAAAATATTACATTTGAAGAATAAAAAAGAGGTTGAAAAAAGTGAAAACCTGAGAAGAGCGATTCGCAAAATAAAATATCTAAGGTGAAAACCCTAAAGGGTGCCAAAGATACACAAAAAAGAAAAGAAAAAGGTGGTTCAAGATGAAAACTCGCAAAGAGCGTCTTGAAACCAAATGTGGATCTGAGTTGAAAACCTGTAAAGAGCAACTCAGATGTATTGTGATTAGGCATCCGACAATTAAAATCTCTCGAACACCTAGTATTTTGGGAGGGATTTCACATTTGTAAACATCTCGACAACGTCGAAGTCTACTGAACAAGGGCTCAAGCTCAAAACTACATTTGGTCGAAAGGGTTGCTAAATCCTTCATACTATGGATGCCAGAATATTTGACCTTGTTTCTTGATTTCATTGTTTCATTTTGCCATGACTCTTTCAAAATCTATTGTATTCCTACTTATAAGCTTCAATAAAATTCATGAATTCTCTTCCGATCTTTCTTATTTCTAAAGCATCATGAAAGTAGACTAGCATAATTCATAAAAACAAATAATTTCTTGGTATTGCTATGTTTTGAAGGATATAGATGAACTTTAGCACTCCAGTTATTGAAGAGGAGTGTATAAAGAGAAGATTGGACAAAATACTGTGCCAATAGAAATAAAAAATAAAGAAAATAGAGGATTTTCCTGAATCAAATAGTATCTGAACAAGTCAAAGTGATAGACAGAGAAATGAGCAGAAAGGAAAATGTGAAAGACTAAGGTGAAAACCCGAAAAGGGGCGCCAAAAAAAGAAAGAACAGGAAAAAGGAAAAAGAAAAAGAGAAAAAGAAAAAAGAGGTGAAAACTCGAAAGATCGCCTTAAAAAAGTAAAAAACCTAAAAGGGCGCTTTGAGAAAAGCAATTTAAAGTGAAAACCTAAAAGGACGCTTTAGAGCACAGGACCAGAAACGCAGAAAGGTGGTTTCGAAGGCTAATTCTGAATGTGAGATGAAGTATCAGCGCAAACCGAGAATTAGTGAAGAAGTGTAAATAAGAAGGGCCAGATTAGTTACCTGGGAAGTGGAAACTGTTTGATTGATCCTCAATGTGCCATGGTTCATGCATCATGCATAGAAATTAGGGTCATACTAACCCTCGTCAAAGCATTTTAATCTATTTTGACAGGAGTTTAACAAGAATGAAGAATTTGTAATGAGAAGAATTTGCCCAGAATTTCTAATGAGAAAAACTCGTCCAGCAGAGAATGAAGAATTCCTAATGAGAAAAATTCACTCTAGAGTTCCTAATGAGAAAAACTTGCCCAACGAAGAAGGAAGAGCTCCTAATGAGAAGAGTTCACCCATTTGAAGAATGAGGAAGTTCCTAATGAGAAGAGCTTGCTTGTTCAACGTCTTTAAACAAAGACCAACCAATGTTTTCGAGAAGAATGAGGAGTTCCTAATGAGAAGGGCTCGCTTGTTCAATACCTTTGTAGAAAGGTACATCAGCATTACCAAGAAGAATGAATTGGTTCCTAATGAGAAGAACTAGTTCAGACTTTGAGGTTAGCTTTGATAGAAATATTGGGAAGTTCAAAATGAGAAGAACCTGTTCAAGCTTTCTAGAGACGAAGAATGAGTGAAAGGTTCATAATAAGAAGAACTTGCAGCTCATATGACAGCCAAATGGCTCAGACAAAATTTGTGTCTTTTTAGTCTTTTCCCTATTCTTGTTCCACAACAATGAGCAAAGAGGGGCAGCTATAATACCTGAATTTTACCCGGGTACCCTTATGTATACATATATTTCTCTATAAATAAAACCAAAAAAATAATAAAACTTAATAAATAAATACAAGTCCATCTAAATGTCCATTTACAATGCTAAAGCCCAATTGAAATCCCAAATTCCAATTATATTTGATTTTCTCGCCCATTTACAATGAATTTCACGTGTCGTGCGATTGTTGGCCAAAATGAATTTCACGTTGATTGAAGCCTTCTCCCCGCCAACTATCAACAACTAATAGCCCTTGACGTCAGCACCTGTACCAACTATAAATAGAGAGAGGAATTAATAAACAGTAATAATAGCACAATAATTACGTGCAATTATTGCAACAATAAAAGAAAAGAGAGAGAAAGTCGAATAGCTATACCTAAGAAGCTTAGGAGTTGCTAGAGAAGACGACCGGACCGTCGTCAGAACTTGCTAACGTCATCAAAAGGTAGCTTTCTATCTTTTTCTATTTCATGCAAATAAAAACACAAAAAAACATTAGTTATAGTTTTAAAAAATAAAATACATAAACATAAAAATAAGGATAGAGCGGTCGGAGTTTGTATTTGGTTGCAGAGTCACCGAAGAGGACGATAGAGTTGAAATGAGGGAATTGGGTTCGAGTAGTTAGATTCATAAGGGAAGTAGGGAGATTCTAACGAATCGGGCATTAGATCTAATTTTAGGCTTCGAAACATAGATTTTTGGAAGTTTTAGGGTTTTGGACGGCGGCAGCCGGTGGCCAAAAATTACACCACGCTGGCCGACGAACATGCTAGGCTAGTCGAAGGTTGGTAGCTTCGGATTCAGGGGGAGAGTGTACGGCAGAGAGTGGTCGAAGTTCATCGTGTTCATCTATTTTCGAATGAATACAGATGAATATTCATCCAAAATAGGTGTTTTGATATGCTTTGATAGGGTTTCTGAGTTTAATTTGTGTTTGAGTTTAGAGAAAAATTGAGAGAGAGAAAATAAGGAGAGAGGGGAATTATTTAAATGGATGAGTTAGCCCGGGTTGAGGGCTTTTATAGCATGAGTTAAATGACACCGTTTTGGTGCCGGGTTGACTCAACCCGCGGGCTTGAAACGGATTGGGCTCCAGGATCTGCATGTTTCTTTTAAAAAGGAGGTTATTTACTCATCTAGTCCCTGGGACTTTGTTATGTAATGCAATTTAGTCATTTAAATGAATAAAATCAAGTTTCTAGCTTTCAATTTGTTCAATTTAGTCCTAATTAATTTGCTTAATTTAATTGTTCTAAATTATTTGTATGATGTATATTTTTAAATTGTGCACATAGTTTTAATGATTAGATAATTTAATCACCTAGTTTAAATTAATTGTTAGAGCCTTAGTTTTTAGGTTCTTTAATTAAAATTAAACAATCAAATTAGGAAGGACATTGTAGTTAATTAAATGTATATTAAATAGAGATCTTGGGGCTCAAATTTGGATAGTGTTTCATTGCTTGCTGATAAGTGTTCAAAAGTACTATTTTTCTTACCTTTTTTACTCATATTATTGTTAGACTTAGGCTCATATTAGTTGCATAGTTAGCCATTCATGCATTAATCCATGTTTCCTTCAATCGTTGAGCTTGATTACATAACTTGGTGATTTTTGTGGAAATAGATGCTGCTTTGGTGTGTTTTTGTGTGTGTATGTGCAGGATCATCACTTGCCAAAGCAATGCCGAGCTAGTTGCCGTGGTCATGCATGAAGGAGACGCTGAGCCGTTGCCATGGCATTTGTCGACAAAGACCAAAAGCAATATGGATGTCGAAATTCATGACTTTACAAGCCCAAGATGACATGGAGCAAGGCCCAAGCCCAAAGGAATTTGATTGCCATGCAGAGATTAAAGAAGAGTTAAATTCCAAGAAGATAGGAGAAGTTCTAATAGGAATAAAATTATAATAAAGAATTATATTCTTTAAAGATAATTTAATTCCAACTCAAACTCCTCCTCAAAGAAGGACTTTGGCCTAGCCCTATAAATATCAAGGAGATTTCGACAATTCCATAGGGAGAGCAAGAGGGAATTTCGACAAGACCAAGAGAGGAAGCAAAGGGGAATTTTCGGCAAGCATCTAGGGCAAGGGATTTTCGACAAGCTTCATCTTTTCTTCCTTGTTCGATTGGGTTCATGCTAGGGATTGTTTATCTTGTGTTTCTTTGGAACCTAGCCATGAACTAAATTTACTTGGCTATGGTTATTGTGTTTTGTGGTTGTGAGAAACTATTGGTTTTTGTTTAGGTAATAAGAGTTTGCACTTTTCTATTTTAAGGTTTATTCATTCTTGATTCTTATTATTGTTTGCATGAGTGAATTGGGAGAGGATCTCGTGATTTCATCCATTTATCTAATATCGGGAGAGTTAGATTCAAGAAACGAATGAATATGATCTTTATGCAATCCAATGGTGGTGAAGATTAATCCGGCTTAGGAATAAGTTAATGATTTCAACGGCTAAGAGGAGCGCAAGATTGGTTGTTGTTCACCCTTGATTTACGCAGGGATGTATTATCAAGGCATGCACAAGTAGCTAGAGTTTCGACTTAGGGATAAGAAGAAACCATTGAAGAACGCTCTGCCGAACCTTGAAGTTGCTGCCCAGTCGCCCAAGTAGTTGCCCAACTAGTCGCCCAGGCAACCATCAATTAGTTGCCAAGGCAACCCCGTCGTGCAAGTTGCCACGGCAACTGAGTTGCCCGTGCACTCTTTTACCAAGACAATCCAATCAGCTATCACACCTCAACTCACGATAACCTGGCCTATTCTCTCTCAATTGAATTCATCTTTTCATTTACTTAATTGCTTTCTAGATTAGTTATTAGTTAAAACTTCTATAATCCTTCACTTGTGTTTTTACTTTTTACAGTGCAAGAGACTAGATTCTTGAAGTGGCACCAATCCCTGTGGAGACGATATCTTTTATACTATAACTTGCGACGTGTATACTTGCACATTTGCGTAGCACTTATTACGCGCAACAAGTTTTTGGCGCCGTTGCCGGGGATTGGCAATAACGACTTTGTTTTTACTTTCTTGCACTTTCTTTTTATTTTTCTTGTTTAAAATTCAAAGGGCTAACAAACTTTGGTTTTGCATTGGTATATGACCAGGGCGAGACCGACTTCACCAGAATATCCCTTTGATCCAGAAATCGAACGAACCTTACAAAGACTTAGACGAAGGATAAGAGAAGCAATGGCAAATCAAGACGGCAATATTAATCAAGATGTTCGAGCAGGAGGAGGAGTGATTCTTTCACGAAACAGAACTATTCAAGACTATCTTGAAGAAGATATTGATGGACTTAACCCAGGAGTTGTCGCGCCTGAAATTGAAGCCGACCACTTTGAGTTGAAACTGGTAATGTTTAATATGATCAACACAATAGGTCAATTTGGCGGCTCAAAGAATCAAGATGCACGACAACATCTGAAATCTTTCCTCGAGATTTGCAACTCGTTCAAGATACACGGAGTCACCCCTGATGTCTTACGATTAAGATTATTCCCCTATTCACTAAGGGATAGGGCGAAAGCATGGCTAAATAGCATTCATGCCGGATCCATAGCATCTTGGACTGATCTTTGTCGTGATTTCCTTGCTAGATTTAATCCTACAAATTTAACTGATAAGCTTCGTAACGACATTACTTCTTTTCGGCAGGCAGATGATGAATCTATGTACGAGGCTTGGGAGCGATATAGAGAACTTCTACACAAATGCCCTCTACACGGATTCCCGGTATGGACTCAACTAACAATGTTTTACAACGCCGTGAATACACCAACAAGGATGATGCTAGACGCCTCGGCAAACGGCATACTCCTAGATAAGTCGCCGGAAGAAGCAATGCAAATTTTAAACAGGCTAGCCAAGAATGACTATCAATTCCCATCTACTAGAAGAGGAGGAGTTAGACGCCAAGCCACAATACATGAACTAGGATCATCATATTCAATTTCGGCACAATTGGCCGCTTTAACCAAGATGGTCCAGAACATGCAAAAACCAAACAACACACATGAAGTCAAGGTAATGGATTCTTTTTGTGAGTTATGTGGCGATAACCATAATTCTTCTGAATGTATGCGAAATCGAATCTAGCTTCTATGTGGGAAATTACAATCGGGGCAACAACATGATGTCCAATACATACAATCCAGCTTGGAAGAAGCACCCCGAATTTTTCATGGAGTAATCCAAACAATGCTCTAAACGGAACAATCGGAATGCACAAGCATCGGGATTCCAAAGAGAATATGCCACGGCAACAGATGCCGCGACAACAATCGACAACATCTAGTTCTTTGGAAAATTCTCTAAATGCTTTTATGATGAAAACCGAATCTTATATGGCTGAGAATAGTAATTTCATAAAAAGAACTGATGCTTTTATTAACAGGACCGAGATGAGATTGCAAAACCAAGAGGCGGCAATCAAATCATTGGAAAATCAAGTCGGACAGTTTGCTCAAAATCTGAACACTAGACCACAAGGAGGTTTACCTAGCGATACTGAAGTCGCAAGAGGAACTGGCCATGAGCAATGTAAGGCAATCACCACCAGAAGTGGCCAACAACTTAGAGAGATTCAACCCCGCTCGTCAAACAAAACTCCACAAAAAGATCAAGACGAACCTAGCGGCAAAGCCTCGGATCTTGAACCGAGAATTGCTGCGGCAACCGCAATAAACATGCCTCGCAACCCCCAGTTGATAATGCATCAGCAACTCCGGATGTCCCGTAATGCCGTCAATCAGGTTTCAAACCAATGAAAAGATCGAAGATATCCGACTTCCACCACCATTCCCACAAAGGTTGAAGCGACAAAAGCAAGAATACCAATTCAAGAAGTTTCTTGATATCCTAAAGCAAGTCCACATAAACTTGCCATTGGTGGAAGCAATTGAACAAATGCCAAACTATGCCAAGTTCCTTAAAGACATTGTGTCCAAAAGAACAAGGCTAGGAGAGTTTGAAACAGTTGCCGCGACAGAGGGATGCATGGCAATGTTGCACAATCGTATGCCACCAAAGTTGAAGGATCCCGGAAGTTTCATAATACCCTGTTCTATTGGAAATCACTATGTCGGGAAAGTACTATGCGACCTAGGGGCTAGCATAAACTTGATGCCTAAATCGGTTTTCGAAAACTAGAATCGGGAAAGCAAGACCTACAACAGATTATCTTTAGCTAGCCGACAGATCCTATGTGCATCCGTAGGGAAAAATCGAGGACATACTGGTAAAAGTGATAAATTCATTTTTCCCTGACTTTATTGTTTTGGATTGTGAAGCGGATGAGCATGCGCCTATCATTCTCGGGAGACCATTCCTAGCGACAAGGAGAACTTTGATTGATGTTGAAAAGGAGAACTCACAATGAGGGTGAATGACCAGCAGGTAAAACTAAATGTGTTCCAAACACTAAGGCATGCCGATGATCCGAAGAATGCCAACTACTTCATGCCACGGCAGAGTTTAACCGATGAGGAATTTAGTTGCCTCAAAGCAAATACATTGCGAACATGAGGAACATGAGGAGTATGAAGAACCGGTCGATGAGGAACAACCAAGAGGCAAATTGGCTAGTCAATCGACCAGGTACATACTTTGAACCACCGGACTACTCGGTAAGGAAGGTAAGATCGAAAAACCCTCTATCAAAAATCCACCAATTCTTGAGTTGAAACAATTGCGAGCAAATCAAAATATGTATACTTAGGGATCGATAATACATTACCCGTAATTATTTCCTCTAAGTTACAGCCTGAAAGCAGAAAAGAAGCTGATCAACATGTTGAAGCTACATAAAAAGGCAATAGGGTGGACAATTGCCGACTTGAAGGGAATTAGCCGGGTGTGCATGCACAAGATCTTGTTGGAAGATGATCACAAACCTTCAATTGAGGCCCGAGAGGAGACTGAATCATGCCATGAAAGGGGTTGTAATGAAAGAAATCATCAAGTGGCTTGACGCCGGCATTATATACCCTATCTCCGATAGTACGTAGGTAAGTCCGGTACAATGTGTACCGAAAAAGGGAGTATATAACAGTGGTAAGCAATGAAAATAATGAACTTATCCCAACCAGATCTGTGACCGGTTGGAGGGTTTGTATGGACTATCGAAAGCTAAACAAAGCCACTAGGAAAGATCACTTCTCATTACCCTTTATTGATCAAATGCTTGACCGTCTTGCAGGTAAACCCTTTTATTGTTTTCTTGATGGTTATTCAGGTTACAATCAAATTGCCATAGCACCGTAAGATCAAGAAAAGACAACCTTCACATGCCCATACGGTACTTATGCCTTCCGAAGGATGCCGTTCGGATTGTGTTACGCCCCGGCAACCTTCCAAAGATGCATGATGGCGCTCTTTTCGGACATGGTTGAAGACTTCCTTGAGATCTTCATGGAAGATTTTTCGGTTTTTGTAATGACTTGACGGCTGTCTCGGCAATTTAGAGAGGGTGTTGGCAAGATGCGAAGAAACAGATTTAGTCCTCAATTGGGAGAAATGCCACTTTATGGTAGATGAAGGAATAGTGCTCGCCACAAGATTTCATCCAAGGGAATTGAAGTAGACAAAGCCAAGGTGGACGTGATCGAGAGATTACCCCCACCAAATTCAAAAAGGAATTTGAAGTTTTCTGGACATGCGAGTTTTACTGGAGGTTCATTCATAATTTTTCTAAAATCACTAAACCTTTGTGTAATCTTCTTGAACAGGATAAAGTCTTGATTTTGATGATTCTTGCACTCAAGCATTTGAAACCCTAAAGAAAAAGCTTGCCTCGGCACCCATTGTCGTTCCACCCAGTTGGGCGCTACCTTTTGAGCTCATGTGTGTGATGCAAGTGATTTCGCGGTAGGAGCAGTCCTAGGCCAACGCACAAGTAAGACCTTCCATGTGATATACTACGCTGGTAAAACTCTTAATGATGCTCAAGTGAATTACACAACAACGGAGAAAGAGTTACTAGCTGTAGTTTTCGCATTTGACAAGTTCCGATCCTATTTAATTGGTACAAAGGTAATTGTTCATACGGACCATTCGGCAATCAAATACTTATTTGCTAAAAAGGATGCTAAACCTCGTTTGATTCGTTGGATATTACTTTTACAAGAATTTGATATTGAAATTAAGGACAGGAAAGGAACAGAAAATCAAGTGGCCGATCACTTATCACGTTTGGAACGCAATAGGGAGAAGGACGCGGATCTAGAGATATGCGATGTATTCCCGGATGAACAAATTCTAATAGCCTCGGCAACCCTCAACGCCTCGGCAGCCCATGACGCCTCGGCAACCATGGATGCACACGCCTCGGCAACTCTCGACGTCGCAGCAGTCTTTGACGCACACGCCTCGGCAATTTTGGGAGCAGACACTACGGCAGCACATGCCTCGGCAATACCCTGGTACGCAGATTTAGTTAACTTCCTTGTTTGTGGTATTTTTCCGTATGGCATTACTCACCAAGGGAAGAAGCGGTTCCTCCATGATGCTAAGCATTACTTTTGGGATGAGCCTCTTTTGTTTAAACAATGTGCGAGATCGGGTTATACGCCGATGTGTCCTCAAGAAGAGCAACAGAATGTACTCCGCAATGCCATTCTTCACCCTATGGAGGACATTTTGGAGGAACTCGTACATGGCCAAAGTCTTGCAATCCGGTTTGTATTGGCCAACATTGTACAAAGATGCCCAAGACTTTTACAAGCAATGTGATCGTTGCGGAGGGGCGGGCAATATCTCTAGACGACATGAGATGCCACTCGAAACATCATCGAGGTAGAACTGCTTCGATGTATGGGGATCGATTTTATGGGACCTTTCCCATCTTCATTCGCAACCTCTACATCTTACTCGCCGTCGACTATGTGTCTAAATGGGTAGAGGCAGCTGCGGTTCCCAACGACGATTCCAAGACCGTGCAACGATTCCTGCAGAAAAATATATTTACGGTTTAGGATGCCGAGAGCAATTATCAGCGACGGGGCAAGCATTTTGACAAATGACTAATTGCCAAGATGTTGCAACGCTTCGGCATATCACACAAGATCGCCACGGCATATCACCCACAAACCAACGGGCAAGCAAAAATTTCCAACCGGGAGTTGAAGGGAATACTCGAGAAAGTTGTAAATCCCTCAAGGAAGGATTGGTCATTAAGACTAGATGACGCACTTTGGGCATATCGCACTGCATTCAAAACACCATTAGGTATGTCCCCCTTCCGGCTTGTCTATGGTAAAACATGTCATCTACCGGTGGAAATCGAGCACAAGGCGTACTGGGCAATCAAGACCGTGAATATGGATTGGGAAGTGCGGACAAAAGCGCTTGATGGATCTCAATGAGATAGAAGAATTTCGTGCACTCGCCTATAACAATGCACGAATCTACAAGGAGAAAACAAAGCGATGGCATGACAAGAAACTATTGCCACGGCAATTCACGCCAGGGCAACTAGTTCTCCTATTCAATTCTCGGCTAAAACTTTTCCCGGGAAAGTTGAAATCAAGATGGTCGGGACCATTTGAAGTCGTCAAACCATTCTCCCATGGTGCTGTGATAATCAAGTCCATCTCTGACAACCATGAATTCAAAGTTAATGGACAAAGATTGAAGCACTACAATGGTGCCCATGTGGAACGTAACAAGGAAGTGGTCAATTTAGGAGATGCATGAGCATGCTCTCCTTTTGATATTTTTATTTTTATTTATTTTTATTTTTGTTTTTGTCGATTAGTTAATTATTTATTTTCATTTTTTTCAGATTTTTTTTTTTTTTTTTTATTTTGCGATTATTAGTAGTTTTAGGATAGATTTTTTTATTCAAGTCTA